>BMAV01024584.1:38793-87049 GCA_019973955.1 Trichonephila inaurata madagascariensis
ATTAGCTTTGTAGAGAAGTTAGGGATTTGAGTTTGAGGAAATGGTAATGTTCTTAACAAGTAATTTTTATTCTCATCTCTTTAAGTATTTTAATAAAGATAACTTCGATTGAAATTATTTTATATTATTTTGAGCCCGATTATATTGTTAGGAATTTTATATAATGAATCCTTAAAATAGTGTTAATAATTTATATCTGGATGTGTGATACGTTGAAAATACTTTCTGTTGTTTTTATTTTATGCTAAAATTGTAATATTCGCAAGTAACGCCGTTCCTTACATTATAATGGCGATTCAAGGAAAACTTGGTGAAATGTTGGTGATAGAGCCTATATATGTATACTTGTCATCATTTTTGGCGAATTGGCGACCCTATGGATGCTTCTGGAAATTCCTGGAAAAATCTTTTAATATCACGATTTATGACGAAAGCAGATCTTTCCAGAAAGATCCGTGCGGACTATAAATAGGAGTCCTTCTTTAAAACTGAGTCAGTATTGTTTTGACAGTTGAAGAGTCGACTAGCGGTTAGTTGCTAAGATGGAGCGAGTTCTTATGAATGATCTTAATCATTGTGTATTTGTATTTTTTGACACTGATAGTTGTGTCTTAGAGTTGTAGAAGGCGTGAAGGCCTTCTGGGATATATTTTGTGAATTTTGTTGCTGTATTCTGTATAACAAGGATTGATTTTCCATAAAAAATTTTCATCGCTCTTACGGTATCCGACTACGTTCGGAACCGTGATTTTACAAAAGTGTATAAATGGATAATATTTATGATATTTAGTGTCATTTAGATTAGAAAACGTATATAAAATTGCTTTAAGAATAGTATTACAATAAAAAATTATTTAAGTACAATATTTGGACAAAAAATTAACTTAGAATAACCTTTTTTCAAAATGATCTCCTTTTGCGAAAAATGCTTCTATTATAATAATATTTTGCCTGTATATAGCTCAGACCTCTGTACAAAGGCTCAACTAGAATTTTTGAAATATATAACTTAGAAGTGGGTTTATCCATGTTTTAACGACAACAAAGGGGAGAAATTTTAAGAAAAAACTCCAATAATTATTTCAATGGGTTATAACTCTGAAAATAATGTGAATTTTTCAAAAATTCTAGTTGAGCCTCTGTACAGAGGTCTGAGCTATATACAGGCAAAATATTATTATAATAGAAGCATTTTTCACAAAAGGAGATCATTTTGAAAAAAGGTTATTCTAAGTTAATTTTTTGTCGAAATATTGTATTTAAATAATTTTTTTTGTCAAAATGTTCTTAAATGAATTTTATACATGTATTCTAATCTAAGTGACACTAAATATCATGAAAATTATCCATTTATGCGCTTTTTAGAATTACGGTTCCGAACGTAGTCGGATACCTTAAAGAACTGTTTTACTCTTTGTGACTAATAGCATAAAGTCCTCGAACCCCGATCTATGGAACAATATACTTCAAAAACGGTCAAATGGAGCTTATTTTAAATTTTACGATTTGGTCATGCATGTGCATGTGTATGATATATTTTCATGATATTTTTTACTAAAAATCTTAAATTGGTATCAAAGGGATCTAGATATATAATACCAGCCCCTGCCTTAATATTTCTTTGATTAAATTACATGTGTTCATTGTGTTATTAATGTGATGATACCTATTTTTCGAATTAAGATCTCAATGTTGCACTAATTCTGATAAAATAAAAAACTTTATCTGTTTGTTTTAATGACAAGCAAGGGAATATTACTTTTAGCCTTTTATTTTAAGCATAAATTCAAACGAATAACTCAATTCCCTAAACTGTGGCATAGTTATAAAGAAATTAGTCGTTATCTGTCAGCTTCTCTGGTATTATACGATATTGTTTGGTGATATATTGTTTTAAGTTCTTGATATTTAAGTCCTAGCGTTAAGATTTTATTTGTATTGAAAATCATTCTTATAGCTCTCGCCTCTTGATTTAATAAAGGAGAGTTTCTAAAACGGAAGTATATTTATCACTTATGTTTCCTTATTCCCCATCCAGAGAGATGGGGAGCATATCTGTTTAACAAAAAAACATACTTGTCTATAGGTCTGATATTTCAAAAACGGGAATTTTATACCTATAATGGTCTCGTAACTTCGAACCCAGGGTCGATTTTTGCAAAAACCATTTTTATTTGATAATATCAAATTCCGATTCTATGGTCTAACTCTTCAAAAACGAGAATTTTTATACATAACGCCCTCGAAACTCCTTTCAGAGTCTATTTTCGCAAAACCGTTTTTATTGGATGTCTGCTCAACAAAAGAAACATGTTTACTGAATTTCATGTCTGTGGGTCCAGTGGCTCAAAAACGGTAAATTTTGTTATCTATAACACTCCTGTAGCCCTCCACAGCTTTCCTTGGGAGTCGATATCCGCAAAACCCGTTCATACCAGATCTCGACTCAATAAGAGAAACATGTGTACCGAATTTCAAGTCTGTCAGTTTAATAGTTCTGGAGTCCTAGTGATGAGAGAAGAAGTAATTTATTTTTCTCTTCTATATGCTGAGAGAAAAGCTCTTCAACAACTAACTTAGTTCGGAATGCATAGTTTAAATTTGAAGGAAAATTAATATTGTTGAGGTAAAAATGTTGAATTAAAATATTTGATGCAGATGGAACAGACATTCTGAAGATGCATTTGTTAACATTATATAATAAAACAAATGGGACCATGAACAGATCTTATTCAAAAAATAATAATTTTGGAAAAAAACTCATAAAAATCACACATGCTAAGAAAAATGTCTGAAAAAGTCATATAACTAAAAAAAAAAATCGCTTCTAAATAATCGTCCTTTAACCAAGGTTTCTTCACTTACCTTAAGACTCCATACAATTTACGGTTGAGATATATTGCTTACGAGAGTAATTAAAATTTGTTTTTAATTAACAATGCTTCAAGCTACACTCTGAGTTACTGACGACACATCTCGCAATTTTGAGTCGCGTTTAGATGCAATTAAGATGACACCTCAGGGTTTTCCGGGTGAATTCCCACACAGTCCCAACAAGGACTTGAATGCTCAGTTGGATACAGCGTGCAATCGCTCTCATTATACACGGAACTCGACAATTTTCTACTTAAATAACGACAGTGAACCACACAAGGGTGAATTATTTAATTATTAAAATAACTTCTTTAAAGTATTTTCAATTTTTTCTTCATCTTTTTTTTTTGTTGTTGCTTAAAGTAAAAAATGCATGAAAAGTGTTAGCAAACAAATTTCAAATTTCACATTCAGCAAAAACTTAATATTTCATTTTAAAAGATTCATTACACACACACATATATATATATATATATAGTCTAAATTCTCTAAAAATGAGCGATGAGCATTTATTAATCAAAACCCGAAAATACAGAGATAGTAAGAAAGCCATACATTGAAGGATATATGGGTAATTGAAATTTAAGAAATGGATCCTGCAATATAATATATATTGCTGACTTAGGACAGCTTATATATAAAATAATTTATATAAAAGTGAGGTTGAACATGTTTTGTGGCCTGCAAACCTTCCCCTTTATGTTGATAATACTGAGCAAAAACCTATTGAACATAATGGATAAAATGTCTGAATCCATTACAAGATAAAGGCAATTACCTAAAAATTGCACTGAAAATGCAGAGCCCGCTCTAAATCTGAGTATAATAAATAAATTATTGCCAGATTCTGGACCCAAATGCAAATTCAAAGCATGCGAATGGTTGAATTGTAGCACTTAACAAAAGTATGAAAAGAATAGAAATAAAAATTAAAAGGAGAGTTTACAAACTAACATAACTTTAGTGACACTAGAGATATATATGAATTAAATAACAATAAGTAATTTTATCTAATATTAGAATATGGAGGTAACTATAACTAGAAAAAGTGATAAATTTATAGTAATAAACTATTATTATTCTAAGGAATTTTAATCCTTACCATTTAGAATTTCTTTATCCAAATAACTATTAATAAAATTAATTGGGTATTTCTGATTTAAGCAATATTTAAGAAAATGTTTATGGTTATTTATTTTTTCTGATTTTTTGAAACTAGAAATTGATTACGTTGCATATAATTTATAACAATATTTCTGAATATAGAAACATGTACATTACTCTCCCAATGAGGAACTTTTATAATATTGAAATTAAATATTCTTCTCTTTTATCATAAATATTAGTAACTATAACATTATCTTTTAATTTGATATGTATATCAAGAAAATTTGCTTCATTGTTGTTACTATATATATATACATATATGCAGTGAAATATGTTTAACTCGCAAACGCCTAAGACGAAATATCGTTTAACACGAAATAATACAATGGTCCCGACAAATTACTAAGTATTTTCAGGGTTTTTTTTTCGCTTATCACTAAACTAAAATCGCTCAACACGAAACGATTTCCCTTCTGGGAATGAACAAAAGACGGAAAACACCAGTCGGATGGACTGGCTTTCTGCATTATTGGAAAAATTCGTTGCAGTAGATGATGATAATGTGTGTACCGCCCCAATTGTGGCAGACAAAGACATTTTGGAGTTTGTTCAAAGCTCAAAAAATATAATTCATGCAGATCCCGATGATGAAAATGAAATGAATAATGCCGCTTCTGTTCCCACATCATCCGAAAAGAGAAACGCGCAGTTAGTATGAAAAGTATGTAGAGTTATGTATATATAGATGCGTATTCCAATGGTGAAAAATAAAATGGACGATATCGAAATATTTGTTGACAATTTGATGTTAAAAAAACAATGCAAAGAAAAATATTAGCTTCTTTGCCAAAAACTTAATAAATGTTTTGTTTCTCAAAATATTTGAAAATTTTGTATAAAAATTTCTTTAAGTTCTTATGAATGTTTTTGTTTCATTGATTTTTATTAAATCTATGCATATATACATATCTATGTAAATAAAACAAGCTCTAATAAACTTAATTTCATTGATATATGGACTTTTCTCAATATTCTTTAATACGAAAGTCTTTTAACGCGAAAAAATAAATCAGTCCCTTCAATTTCGACTTAAGCGATTTTCACTGTATATATATATATATATATATATATATATACTACCATCAAACATGTAAATCTCAGTTTTATAGTTTTACTCTATGGTTACCTATCATCCTGATTTTAAACGCTTTAAGACCTTTTTCTCCTCTGTAGCAAAAAATGGCTAAAAATATCCACAAATTTTAATCAATTTTATTCATCAAAATTACGTAACTCTGTACCAGTCATGCTATTCACAAATAAAAATTGCGGAAGTAGTTATTATAAAATAGGAAACAAGTTTTATAAAAAAATAAACATAATTAACAACGGTTTTAGTGAAAAATACAAAAATTAAATTATTAGACGATATTCACGTAGAAAATTAAAACTATCGTTACGTTAAATATTACGTTAAAATGATCTGTATAGCAAACTTAACCCAAAATATAAAATTAATCTACCAAACATTTTAAAACAAAGTACACAAAATAATTTTGTGACATCTCTCGCGTTCTTCCTCTAACATAACCTCTACGTTCTTTGACGGCCACGATTAATGGCAAAACTTTTCCAACCCAAATCCAAGAAGTGAAACGAAGCATAGATGCAAATAAGATAACCTTTAAAAGGATGGAAATTTTAGTGAGCAAAAATGGCAATTTAGAGAAAGTTCAGTGTAGAGAAGATAGAAGTGTTGATCGACGGCTTACTTAGAATCAAGACGCCCCCCTCGCCAATTCAACCAAGGTACATACCATTGTACTACCCTAGGAGAAATATTTGAAATAGCTTGGACGTTGAGTATTCAACCAAGGTAGGAAGATTATATTCTGAACGCTAGTATATTATTGAAAGTGAGATTAGGCGCGGATATAATATATTTATATTGATAAGTGATCTAATTGCGCGATCTGAGTTAGTTAAGACTACGTGTTTTGGTTTATTCTCACTTAATATAAGTTTGTTCGATATCTAAGTAATCTGTTAAATTCTTAATAAAAGTCATATTAAGAATTCTAAAATGTCTCATCATTCCGAGAATCCCACACCTTTAACTTACGCTGAAACCCCACGACATGGCTATCGAACGATGGCTATGTCACAATTTACCAAATGATATTAAAGAAAAATACAAAAATTAATGTACCAAACGTGTTGAATTTAACCCTTTATCTACCGCATTATGATTTACTGCAGTTTTTTTCATGCAATATTTTTTTTTGGATCACTACATTGAAAATTAAGGGATATACATAAACAAAATACTCAACTTTGGGAAATTTAATCCGTTAGAGCTAATTAATTAATTAAAGATATCCCACTGTAAAATTAATTATATACACTGTTCACTTAAAATAGAGTTAAATCGTTTTCTAAGGTCCTCATTAATACAAAAAAAAAAGACTTAAATTTTGATATTAACTATTTCTTCGGGACAAAAATGATAATCTTTACAATCCGCTGAAAACGCAATTTCTGCTATAAAACTATTCGCCTTCCCCGCTAAAATGCTCATCATGGAATCCATCCTGGCATAGATCTTGGAAGAGTGGATTTAAAACAATATTCCTGCTTATTGTCAGAATATTCGTAAAATTGGTTATTCTATGTTATTTTAAAGTGAGTGGTGCTTATAAGTACCGTCGGTAGATAAAGGGTTAAAAAGCCGTTAGGTAGCGCTGTTACAGCATATCACTTCTATTTAGAAGTCTTGTGGCGCGCGAGCGCGTGTATCGTTTTCAGAATGTAAACGCGTACTCTTGTGTAATGCTCTCGTGTATAAATGCTGAATTTGTGAATTATTCTATTATTTTTGTGAACCATATTCCTTGTAAAATTACTCTTCATCTGTGTAATATATTAAACGATATGAAATTGTTGTTTATTTTATCATTTAATCAATTTTTTCCATTAGACTGAGGTTCGAAACCGAAACTTTTAGACTTACTATTAAGCCTAAATTCAATTAAGGCTTAATACAATTTCATACATTTCACTATTTTAACGGTTGTTCTCCTGCAAAGCGATTTTAACGCACAATGCAAAAATGAACCCAGCAAACGATTTTAACGAGAGAAAAATACAAAAATTAATCTACCTAAACAGTTTTTTGGAAAAAAAAATGATTAATACGAATTTTCAACGTACTTTTTTGCCTCACTATTATCTAATTCAAATCTGCATTTTTATTACCCTAATATACTCTTGTATTCAGCTATCATTTATACGTGGGATATTATATATTTATATTATAATTCACATTTATAATATAAATATATAATATCCCACGTATAAATGATAGCTGCATACTCATATTTAAACGTGGGAACTGCTTAAGGGTGAGAACATAATGATTATGTAATCATCACTAACTACAGCTACAATTAATTGCATGTCAAAATGTTTGAATACTTCCAGCATCTTTTCAATATCACTTTTCCCAATCATATAATTTAGTTCTGAATTGATGATGTTTGAATAAGATTTAAGGCTTTGATTGAAATTGAAATTTTTACGTTTGAAGGAGACATCAGTCATGGCCAATTATCAACCTAATGATAAATCGAATACCTATAATTAAATATTGAGGCAGCACACAAAATGGAATGTATTCCAAAGGGATTGGCAAAAGTCATTGAGGAATACTTTCCAACATAAAGTCATCATTTTAACCGCTATATAAATATAACGCAGCTAATAAAATATTAATTCAACCACTACTTAGTCTTCCCAACTTGGCAGACGATTTTGAGATAAAAATGGCGCAAGTCCTTCGAGTAACAAATTGTTCTACAGGAGGGTTCTCTTTCGAGGTAATGTTGATAAAGAATGAGGTAGATAGCTCTCTGAGAATGTGTGCAGGTAATGGCGAATATTAAATTTCGCTTTCAACTTTTCTTCCGGGAAAAAATTCTCATTAATTGCCATTTTCTATCAAAAGAATGAAGAATGTTTCTCTTTTGGAGTAGTGGTAGACGTTATGAGTTGGATTGCTTCATTTTATTTGGTGAATTCTAGGGTTTGCAGCCCCGGGGTCTCTCCGAAATCCCGGGATTAAATATTTGTCTGAATCATATTTTAAAATTTTCTAAGAATTTAATTCTCAGGAAATTTATACATTTTTATCATGAGCTATGTAAGTAGAATTTTTTGTGTGCAATTATAAGTGCTTTAAGTAAAAAAAATATATGCAACTCTCCTTTCTCGTATGGGAAAATGTCGCATAGATCTAAGAGATTTACTACAATACTTACACACAATGGTATAAGGATGGTCTCAGGAATAGATTTTGTCACAGTTCCTTCACTTAAATGCAGTAAATTAATAGTGGACTTGCTTGAAAGACTTGACTCTTCAAATCCCATTGTATTATTAACAGCTCATGCAATTGAATTTTCTATTTCAAATGCGTGACACTTGAAATTGATTCACATTCTGATTCAATAACTGAGAGAGAGAGAGAGAGAATCAGTTTGTTCTAACCAATTTGTCAAGTGTAATAGAACTAAATAAAGTTATCAAAGAGGGATATGCACCAATGCAGCCTATTAGATTTGAGACATTGACATTAGACATTCGAAAAGAAATGTCTATGTTTGAAAATGGAGGGAGACGTGGTGCCTACCTGAAAGAATATACTTCTATTTATTGACGATAAGACCTACGAGTGTAGAGTCTGAACGAGCATTTCCCTCGGCTGGACAATTTCTAACAAAAATAAGAATCCGTTTGAACAATGTAACACTTGACAAGCTGCGTTTTTTAAAATCTTATTTACAGAAACACAAGAGATGAAGAAATGTTTTTTTAAAGAATTACATTACGTGCTATTTTTATTTGTTTTTTATGGTGAATTAAGTTTTGTTTTGATTTGCTTCAATATAAATAATGATAAAAAATAAATTCTTTAATAACGTTTTTAATTAACTATGCTAATGTCTAAGTATTTTTCATAAATAGTCCAATCCTTAGCCTGGGATTTGGATAATGTAGTCCGAAATCTCAGGATTTGGATAATGTAGTCCGAAATCTCAGGATTTGGATAATGTAGTCCGAAATCTCAGGATTTGGATAATGTAATCCCGAATTCCCTTTATTGAAAGTATAACACGGGATTGCAATGTCTAGTGAATCCTTATAAATTTCTTTCCTTTTTCAATTCATAGAGAGAGAGAGAGAAAGCATGACAACTTATAAATGATCCTAAGCAAGTTAGCAGATCCTAAGCAGTTATTGTTTTTCATAGCATTGAATTAAAATATACGATTTTTGAATCTGAATATTGGGTCAAAATTTCGTGTAAGGCATGGGTACTCAACCTTTTTTTTCTGATGGGCCGCGTACTTATATCAGCTATTTCACACGGCCCGCATGCGTATGTTAGCTATTTCAGGTGGGCCGCAACATGAGGTTAAACGGGGAAGGAGGGGAGAAACGTTTTAAGACCAAAATAACATTAGAAATTTAAAACATGGAAAATTGATCAAAATATTATAACTCCTGTTTTGCTTTTTTAATTATTATTTATATTTTTTATTTTTGTACTTAACACAAATTAATGGAATTTAAGAAACACTCCTTCACCATTTTTGCATCAATAAACGGTTTCGTATGATAACCAATAATATAACAAACTTCTTAGGACGGCTTTGTTACCACTGTGACATTACCACTAACAAAACACTTTGTTGCCATTGTAAAGAATATTCAATAAAGTCTATTTATCACTTCTTGGAAGAGAAAAATTGTCATTGAATCATTCCTGTTTATTGGTATTTTTTAATTACAGCACTTTCGTGACAAATCAAACAAGTAATGATTCATGTTTGTTTTTCAATACAAAACAGTCAACCTCTTAATCGTTCGAATATTTCTCGCTTTCAATGTACGAAAGATTGTTCAAAATTAGTTCCACCCATAAAATTGTCGCTACTCCACTGTTGTGTGTTATCACTAACCATAACCGTTCCAAATAGTAAAAGAATACCAATTCGCAGCCGTACGACATCGACAGTACAAAAGCAAAATTGATATATTTGATTTCTTGTCAAAGAATTTCCCACCAAATTTTTAATACATTGTCTTAAATAAAAGAATTTCTCAGAGCAATGGGTCATGACGGGGCCACTTGAAAGGGCTCGGTGGGTCGCAGGTTGTTACTCTCCAGTTTTATTATTACACGTGGATCTGATTTTAATAGTAACCGTCAATAAATGATGGTTCATTGTTATTATTATTTACCTGGTTTGATAATTCAGTAAGGATACTGTGACGTCTTCGATTGGGGTGAACCTCACCTTTCTATTCATGCGAAGTTTTATGGCTCCAAACAGACGTTAGGTGACAAGAGCACGTGGCCATGGGATCATTGTTTATTGTCGGACCTCGGACAAACGCCGACATCGAGTCTGGAAGTTACAATATATAAAGAGAGCCGGTGACAATAGGTTGACATATAGGCGAAGTCTGTATGAAAGCCGGTGCCGAGAGAATGGGGTTATAAAACCCAGGTGGTGTGATGAATAAGAGTGTTCAGATGAGAATTATATATGGCGCCCTTAGATTCCAGACAGACCAGGAATGTGTTTGTGTTTGCCGCACAAATAGGAGACGAATGTGGCCCGGGGGCGAGGGCAGGCCTTTTTTTGGCCCGTCAATGAGAAAGACGAGGGGCGTGTTGTGGACCCGTCCCTGGTGTTTAAAAGGGGTAGATTTTGAGGAGATATCGAGCCCTGGAGTGAGAGATAGAGAGCCCTGGAGTGAGACAGATAGAGAGCCTGGAGTGAGACAGAGAGAGAGAGAGCCCTGGATGGAGAAAACTGGAGAGGATCCCTGAAAAGAAAAGGGATTAGCGAGTGTCTTTCGGAAAAATGATTGAACTCCCGTGAAATAGACTGTCCGTCCGGCTTGGCATATTTATTGGACTTTTTAGTAACCTATGAAGCAAATAAATACTGCTTTGATTTTAAAATGAGGCTGTGACAAATTTTCTTGTTTGCTAACTACTCACGACGTTACAATACATTTCCTGTAATTTAACAATTATTCGACATTTTCAACTCTCTTTAATTATAATTCTAAATTTTATTTTCTTTTGAAAAATTAATTTTGTTACAGAAGTTATTCTTTTTGTTAGAATTTTTAATAAAAAAAAACTATTTGTGGACATGTGATAAACATGTAGAAAGCATTAAGTTTGTAATACAAATTAGTTATTGGTTAATACTCATTTATTTGGTATATATTTTTTTTCTGTTTGATTCTTCTTATTTCGGTATTTTATTTTAAACAAATGAAGAATTTCCACGAAGATTTTCTTTCATTACTCGACAATTTTAGGTTCTAATCTTCCGTAAAATTTAAAAAGAAAAAAAAATGTTTTGAATTCCTTACATGTATATTGTCAAAATTATTTTTATTTATCAGGCAACAAGAACCTATTGCTTCAGCTAATAAATTGTACTTAACCACTTCCCAAGTACCATACTTTCTCCGATAGTGAACTTAATTTTCAAAAAAGTGTAATAACGGAGATACATTTCTTTTATAGATCGTATTGGATGGAGGTAAAACTCGTACAAAAATTAAGCAATGTTGTGAAACCGCCCCCCTAAGGTGACCGTTTCTTTGATTATTCGCGTGAGCTAGAGGTGTATTGTTTACAAAAGGAATAGACTTTTTAAAATTTTTAATATGACTTTATTAAGAATGTGACTTAAGCCTCTAACAATTTAGATAATTATAATTAAAAAAGAATCTACGATGAACAAGCACACAATAATAGTTATACCGAATCGCGAAACTTGGACCACTATCAATATCTAAACCACCTAATCTCCCTTCTAATAATATTACAAGTCCTAATATCAAATCTTCAATCCTACCTTAATCCAATCGTAGCTTCAATCCTATGAAGAGGTGTCCGGGGGCACGTGCAATAGTATGCAACTTGACCTAATGGCTGAATCTTCAGAGTAACTTCTACTGGCTGTCAACTCACGCTTGTATATATCTCTCTCATAACATTCCCCAAATTGCCATACGACTTACTGAAACTTCTGTTATTTAAAAGCTATCTCATTTGCATTTCAGCTTCACGTTTCGCTTCTTGGGTTTTGGTTGGAAAAGAGTTGTCATTAATCTTGGCCCCCAAAGAACCCAGAGGTCATGTTAAAGAAAAGACGCGTGAGCCCGTCACATTGTTTCATCAACGGATTGATGTCCTGTTGCACTTTGTACTCTTAATAGGGGATTAAAGAAAAAAATTGAAAACTTGTTAAGAATTTTACATCAGTTGTGATGAATCCATGTTTATCCCTTTCTACCTGTAATATTTTTGGGTCAAACTATCTTTCACATATAATTTTGCATCATTCAGGGGATATGGGCGAATTTATTTCCTTGGATCAGCAATGTACTAATCTTACAGCGAAAAATTAATCGTGCTGTTGCTTATGTCACCTGATCGATAGTAACATCAAATCATTGCTGATAAAGCAATTCATCACGGATAAGGGCTAGATTTTTACGCCTATTGTTATCCTAAGCGTTGAGCATCATGCAGGTGACATTACGATTTGGCTCGGTTCCACCCCAATTTTGACGCTCTGGGGGTGGCCAGAGTCTTTCCACCTCTCTTCCCTTTCCAACAACCTCACGAGAGGACTTGCGGCTCAACGGCTATTTAGAGTACCCCCATGCCCCGAAGGCACTATACATTTACAAACATCCATGCCTTCTCCGGGATTCAAACCCACACACACAGGCCCAACAGCACCGCAGTCAGCGTTACTAACCATTATACCGGATGGGTGGCTAAATTTAATCGTAATTGTTGCTTTATGAAATCAGAGCAGATCACTTAAAATACGAAATGAATTACTTTACGTTTGATTAAAAATTTAAGTTCCGCTTTCAAACTTTTCTCGTAAAAGTTTGATTCTTCTTAATATATAAAAGCATAAATATATAAATTTATATTAAAGACTATATTCCCTTGGTGGTGAAAATTGTTCCTTGAAAAATTTTACTCATTTCCTTTAGTGTCTTTCCCGAGAAGTATTATTAACCGCAGTTTCGTTTAATGTCTTCTGAAAATGTACTTAAATATGTGAATCGTGTTTTTAGCTTTGAAATGCCACCAAATTGTTTTGGTCACAGATGCAATTTCGGAGAGAGAGAGAGAGAGAAATCTTTCTTATAATTTAATATAAGAATATGAATTATATCCCTTCACGACGGAAAGCAATTTAAACTTATGATTTGGTAAAGAATGAAAAAAAAATGTTGAAATTCTTAAATGTGTATGTAGAAGTCAAATGCTATTCCTTTGACATTTCAATGCACTGAATATGTTTTAGATTTCAGAACTTAAGTGGCCATCTTCTGAAGAAATTAAAATATTTTTGAGTCGTAAATGTAAAATTAATCGATAAAGAAATGGAAATTACGTTGGATATTTAAAGATATGCAAATAATGTTGGGACCTTGATTTCAAAAGTGGTGATTACGAAAAACGAAAGACTCAGATAAAAAATAAACCCAATTTCTTCTTCGATTGTTGGAAAATGAACCAATTATAATAATATATATTATTAAATAAACCCAACACAAAGATAAAAACGTTTCATAATGCAAAAATTTATTCCATTTCCGTTCACATTTTCTTAAGAACGAGAATACTAATTTCAGTTCAAATTATTTCTTTCTCAATGGTTTCCAAAACAAGCTACAATTGAATGAGAAATATTGTACAATAGTTTTGGAAGCTGACATCATTGTGTTGCAAAACATTTTCTACATGCATAACAATGGAGAAGAAATTATCTTTTGTATTACGTATATTACTGATCTAGCTAAAAAAAAATTAGATCATTTGTAGAAAATATGAAATATTTCTTCAGTGATTCTATATATAGAGAAAATTATGCTTTAAACTTAGAATATCCATAAATGTACTAAACGACTTTACTTTATATTATATTCAAATGATTTTACTTTTATGGAAAGACTGATGGAATATTCTTTTCTATAAGTTTAAAATCTACATTAACTGGAATCTCTGATTTAATTTACGATATTTTTTCGCTTAAAAATAAAACAAAATTGAAGTAAATTTAAAAAAAAATTAAATTAAAAAGAAATTCTTCGAGAAAGCTTACTGAATATCTTTGAAAACTAATACTATTACTTTTTTAAACAAGCTATACCTAAAATTCCCATGTATGTTTACATAGTGGAGAATTAAAACCGCATTAGCAAACTCCCTTGGGAATGCTGCTTCGAGAACAAAAGTAGCTCTAATTGATGTTCCTCTGCCACTGCTTCTTTCCGCAAGGTCATTAAGACCATTTTTACTTCGTCCCGTCATTTTTTACTTCTTTGTGATGGTAATTTAAGTAATGTTTCAGCGATTATAGCTAGTTAGTGCTATGTATCCATGTCTATTATCTCCAGTACACGAAGTTTTTTAATTCTTTGAGAATAGTTGAATAGTGCTACGGTTTGATGGCTAAGGTGTTTTAAGTAGGATAGTAATATTTTTTCAGAAAATTATTTCTGTGTATAATATTCTGTTAAATTTAAACTAATTGGGTATGTGAGGGGGCAGAAGAATGTGGGGAGATAAAATGAATTAAAAAAAAATGCTTGATTGCCTTTACATTGTTTTTGGTATAGCTTTAAATCAGTAGCATTTTCAAGTTGACTTCGTATTTTTTTAACAACATGAATTCTTTCTCAACGAAACAGTTAAAACATTTAAGAGGAATGCTATTGTTTATGCGAATTTAGTATAATAAAATATCAATTTTAGTGCTAGCTTTGACAGAAATTTATAAAATCCATCCATTGACTTACACCTTAAAGAATAGCACACATATAGCGTATAGTTACGAATTTTGTGTAAAATAATGTAAATAATTTGTATTTGGATGTGTAAAGCATTTATATTACTCTATGTGATATTTATTTTATGTTAAAATTGTAATATTCATAAGCAGCAGCATCCCTTACGTTTATGATTTGGTGATTCAATGGGAACTTGGCGAACTCTTGGAGATAGAGCCAAGTTGGCATCATTTTTGGTGACCATTTTGGCGACATTGGCGACAATGTTGGTGAGTTCGGGACCCTCTGGATTCTTCCAGAAATTTGTGGAGAGATAAACTAATTTCACGTTCTATAACGCAAGCGGATCTTTCTCGAAGTTTCCGCCGGATTTATAAATAGAGCGATTATCGCCGAAACGAGTCAGTCTTGCTTCAACCAGCGATTAATGAGTACTGCTATGACTAGTGATTAGTAAACTAGCCTTGACCGTGATAACTGATTAGCTCGGCTGTGCTTGTGAATAATCTTCTACATACGTGTATTTTAAACACTGATCGTTGTGTTTGAATGCTGTTGAAAGTGTGAAGACCTTCTGAGATTTATTCTACGAGAGAATATTGCTGTTGTATCCTATATTTAAAGGATTGTTTTCTCGGCAATAGATTCTCATTACTTTTACGAGCTGCCTAGAAATTATTATGCAAGTGACCCCAGTTTGATGATTATTGCGGTTTACAAAATACTTATTAATTGTAATTTTCTTATATAGGAATAAATATTCATCTATCCTTTTTATATAATAATTCTTCAGCGCTGCATCTTAACGAAAGGACATCTTATTGGAATTTTTTTTAATGTCAAGGAAAGAAAGAAAGAAAGGGCATCAAAATACCTATCCAAGTTTCGGATAACAAGAGCATTGATTTAATATCAACGCAGTTTATGACAATTTGCAAATTAACCCTCGAGTGAGATTGAAGTTACTTAAATAAAACTTTCATCGCTTGTCTGTATCTAATTCATTCAGCAATTAAATTTCGAGACAGCAATAAAACGACTCCCTCAGAGAACTAATTGATCAACTATATATATATATATATATATATTACACCAATTCGCTTACGTAATTAAGGAATTCCTCAAGAAATAGTCCTCAGCCGTAGTGCTCTCCGACATAAGGTAATCAAATATTTATCCAACCATTACTTAGTGTTCGCAGTTTGACAGATGCCCTAAGTTAATAATAGCACACAAATCCATCCGTTAATGCATTCTTCTATACGCGTTCTTTTCCAGTTACTGTTGATCCTGAAAGTTGAAACTCACGGACTGTGCAAATAATGATGAAAAAGAACCTTAAATTTGTATTTTTTTTGGAAGCATTTGCTTTAGTTATTACATATTTAAAGGAAGAGAGAGAACGTTTTTTTTAAAAAAAGAACACATTTTTTAGATTTGACTTTTTGTGCGTGATGTTTTGGTCATTTAAGAATACTTCTTGAAAAATTGTTATTAATGTTCTTAGGATATTTGAAAAAAAAAAACTGACATTCTAGAAATTAATTTAAAAAATTAACCTTTGTTTCTAAAGATATACGAGTATAGAATGCGGTTTGACAATGAGGTTGATTTTTTTAAAAAAAATGTTTCACGGTGTTATTATTGAGTGACAAATTTATCTGATTTTATTTAGCAGAATCTTTCGTAAATAATCATTGCATCGCTTTATTGTTTAAAAGAATTCTGAAACCCTTTAAGAAACAGTCATTCTAAGAACCTGTAACCTGTTTTCATTACGGAAGTCAAAGGTTAGGCTTAGTTTAAATCAGCAAAATCATATTTTCTCTCTTTTCTAGAAACTAATGCTATTTTTAGAGCTTTTGTGATAAAGGATACTGTATTAATAAGCTAAAAGTTATTGTTGAAAATTAAAATTTCAGTATAAACAATGCTTTGTTCATAAAAATAAGAATACTAAAAGATTTCGAATGACTCGATTCTCTAATTTTCTCGCCAATATCTATTGTTTCATAACAATAAGGATTTGTAATATGTATCCGTGTCATTAATACTGTTTTGCATATATTCGTGTTGCCAGATTTTCTACGAAATATTGAGCGTAAATTATTTACAAATATTAGCAAGGGTTCATTGATTTTGTATTGTAATGAAATCTTTATTTATTCGATTTTTTTAAGTGTCTTCATCCGAAGCGAGAACAATTGAAATTTCCATTATTGCTTTACGAAAACGTGAACAAAATATGAAAAATGTTTTGTGCTTTAACTTTAATTATTTTAGTAAACTGATATTAGAATTCGAAGAAAGAACAAAGCATCTTAAAAAAGAGAAATTTAAAACAAAGACGTTACAATAATTTAAATGAGTTGTTTTATTTTTTAAATATTAATGTCACTGAAGAAAACGTGCCATTGAGATGGGAAATCTGTAGTGTAATTATATATTTTTTTAATAAATATTTTTTGGTACTTTTGTTAGCGAAAGTACTTTTATTGTGGATAATAGATAAACGAATCAAAATATTTTTTTAACTGATGATTCTCTTCCTTAATTAATTTCCATTTAATTTAGACGTAACATTTTATTTAATGTCTTAAATTGCATGATGAACACTTGGATTACGAACACACATCATTTTTTGCACATATGCTGTTGTCCACGAAGTACTAATTATTACTTTCAGATTTATGATATGGGAATCAATTTGAGTTTATTATTATATGAATGGAAACATACAATTTAAAATACTTATTATGAATCTGGAGAAAAATAGCGTTCATTACACTGTGAAATATGTCATCAAAACGAATTTAATTGCAAAAGTTATTTTTTATGTTCATAATTTAATGTTTGTTTGGGAGGTTCTTATTTTAGTATCTCATTTATATTTATCGCTAACTTGGCGTATTATTGTCATTATTTTTTTATAGAAATTCGATAAAAACAATCAATTAATGTAATTTAGCACCATCTTTTTTCTTCTCTCGCAAAGGGAGTGAATTAATTTATAATGTTATCGTTTGTTTGTATGCCTGTTGTAAATTAACTGTATGCTATTTTTGGGATAGTATTCTTTTAATTAAATGGTTGTTTTGTCATAAAATGGCAAATAAAACTCAATAGAAATCAATGTAATATTTGATCACACTTGATGAATTGGACAGAACAGTTATATTTTTACTAAAAATTCTGGGTACTTACGTATCACCGCAACCGTATTGGTGACATTGTATGAAATGAAGCCCATGATTGCTAATTCAGCACGTACGATACATAGGAAATCGGGGTTGTCAACTTGACAAGTTATCTTGAACGTAGGTATTGTTGCGGTAGTACTAAGTACCAAATTCTGCATTCAATATATTTATTATATAACCCATGAGCGTATCAATACTTTTTTTGGCTAATTATTAAATTAATAATACATAAAATAACACCAATAATAGTTTTTTGTTTTTGCGTATTTTATCGCAACAATCACCAACTCTGTTAATAACTCGCCAAATTGGCAATTCCGATTTTCTATGTGTCTTATGCGCTGAATGGGCTCAACTCATGAAGTCACGTGATAAAAACAAACACGTGTTTTCCATTGAATTCAAAACAAACATTAAACTAAAGATACTTGTTGTTCTATTTGTAAAAATCTCAGATAAAATTTCAAATTTCATATTTGGGTAAAAATGTTTAAATGTTAGGGAAAAAAATTTTTTTCAAAAAGATTTTTTAAGTAAAAAAAAAAAGTCATATTTTATATTTATACTTTTAAATAAAATGCATTTTGTATACATATGTACTTTTTAAGAGAAAGTTTCTGCAAAGAGCAAAACTTGGCAACGCCGGAGCTCGTGAACTGATTAGCTGGAAACACTAGATAATTTTTATCATGTGACTATGACGTCAAATGAGCTTTTGAAATGATTGGCTAGAATCACGTGGCTTACACTATCATGTGACTATGACGTCACATGAATTGAGCACGTAAGAAATCATATTATAGAAACTACTGCACATATTACGATAAGTAATACATGGATGCAAAGAGGAAAGTACCAATTTCTTTTCTGTTACATATCTTTGACGTGTGAATCAATTGTTACACGGTATACGTCCAATCTGCAGTCCTGTCCATTCTATACTTTTTAAAGCAGCACTCAATCAATTTTTCGTAATGCTCCACAAATGCTTTCTTGTCGTCCTTTGTTATTTGTTGTGTCAATTGCAAATGATGTCGTTTGAAATTTAATTTTTTTCGTAGCTTTTCCATTTTGTTTTCTGGGGTATGCCTAATTCACAGGCGGCAACTCTAGTAGATTTCCGTGGACTTCGAACAAAACTCTGACTCAACCTCTTCATTGCTTCTACCGAGACGCTTGTCCGGCTGCTACTTTTCTTTTTACACAAGCAACCTGTTTTCTGAAATTGATGATAACATCGCTCAAAACTCTTGTTGGTTGGAGCTTCTTTTCCGTAGCGATTTTTAAATGCACGTTGCATCAAAATAACTGAAAAAATCTGTGCATTCTCTAATACACAAAAATTCTTTTCTGTCATTGTTGCCATATTTGGATTTCAACCACAGTGATCTTGAATGTGTTGTAGCAATTGGTGCTTGAAAAAACTTGGTATACACTCTTTACATTCATGTATCACTTATTTTAATATATGCAGTAGTTACGAAAATATGATTAGTTACAATCGGGTCAATTATTTGTATTCACCATGTATATAAACAGAAATTTGTGATATGTAATGGATTAAATCAACAATAATCGAGTTTCATATTTTGATAAAACTTTGCATCTCCCCAAATATCCAGTTTTATATTTCCCAAATTGTTTTCATTCAACCTTAAGGCTGAAAGGTATAATCTACCTGTAAATAAACAATTCGAAACGAATCGAGCTCACAAATCATTGGAGATTTATGCGCTCTAATGCTTTCAAATTGACTGATAAAGATTTGGTGCAGTTTATTTAAATAAATTACCTCAATATACTTGAATACAAAAAAAAAGCTACTTTCAGCTTCAAGAAAGCGTATTATCATCTTTTTTCATTAATGACGCTTCAGAATATAGAAATAAATCTAAAAGTTATGACTATTCATTTCTTGATTGTCATAAAATAATGACACTTGAAAAGAAGTTGAGAACTCGGATTTTGTTTTAAAAATCATTCAGGTGTTTTTTTTTCCAGCAAATTGCCGTCTTTTTAAAGAATTGTTTTATATTTTTAGCGGATGGTTATTTGAATGGTAAATGAAAATCTCTTGATGTCTTTTTTTTTACAGAACAGTATTGAATACTTAGAGGAAATTTGACGGGGATTAAAAACACTTTTATACTGCATGTCATTGAAACAGATTAAATTTAAATGATAAAAATGTCACATGTGAATGTATTTTCAAAATTAAAAGATTATTTTTTTCTTCTATTTGTTAACGAAATGCATGTTTTTTAAGAAAATGCCAATGAGTTTACATCTGAAACCTTGTTTATAGGATTGTGAGTAACTATAGAATTAAATTCACAGTTTGTGATGGGTCCAATTCACGCCCTTTCACATTTGGGGAAATAATTTTTTAACTCATGTTTGAGTTTAAAACCACCTTCCGTAGAGAGAACTTGATTTTATGCTAATGTGAGTACTATTTAAACCCTATCAAAGTGAGTGTTAGAGTTGGTCATTACGCTGCTATTAAAGTGAGATTAATGAAAAGACTTTCGAAAGCCTTGGTGAAATGGAGAAGCTTTAGACTGGAATATAGTTGATCCAAGAGAGATCTGACGAGAGATCTTCCATCGGATTACACTCAGTTAAGTGTTTAATTATTTATTTAGTAATTTAAGAACCCCCCCCCTTTCCCTCAGTTTAGAATCTTGATTGAAAGTAAATTGATTGAACAAAATAAAATTAGTTATTTTTATAACAATATCTGTTCTTTCGGAGTCGTAAGCTTCACCTGCGACTTTAGGTTCGCGACTAGTTGAATTTAGCGTTTTTTTGTTATTTTAAATCAAAAATCTCATTTCATATGTATTTACAGAACAAAATATGAAATGCTGCGGAAACTTCTAACAGGAAAAGAATATTATCGCTTAGATCAATAGCGAAATTATTATTTTTTATGATACATTTAAAAAACAATTAAAAAAAATAAGGGTTGGAATATTTCTGTAAAGAATTAGCATGCAGAGAAGATTTGATTGATTAAGAATGGGCGCTGCTGCTTGAAGGATCTAGTTTTTCTTTTTAGCGGGAAAAAAGCTGGAATTGCAGAAGAATGGAGAGACGGAGTTGAAGCAAGATGTCTGAAGAAGGTTTATGAAATTCTATGTCGTGTGTATTTGTAAACAGGATTGTGTGTTAACAAAAATAATAAACGGTTACTCCGGAAAACAGAAGCCCTATTTTCGATGAGATCAAAACAGGATTGCAACAATTAATCGAAGTTATTATATACGTATTGTATGCACTTTATTTTATACGTTAATTTGATGCAATCTCTAAAAATATTTATAGAATTTTAACAAGAACTTTCTAACTATTCAGCACAATATACTTATGAATTATATTACTTTTCCAATTAGTTAGACTTGTCATTAATTAGTGTCAGATATTTACTAGAATGAAAATACAGTAGAAACAAATTTTAAGAAAGACATTCTTTTTCAAAAGCCCTTTAACAATTTTGCAATAATTCATTCCAGTGATTTCTCAAATAACCGTCTTTCTAAGAAAGTGTCGACATCACAGGTGTATGATTAGTTGGATATTAAAACAGCATTAGTAAATCTTTTGAGAACTCTCTGTCTCGAAATTTACACCAAGAAAAATGATTTTAATTGATGCCTCTTCACCTTTGCTCCTTTCCGTACGTCCATTAAGAGAGACCGTTCTCTTTTTCTCTTTATGACCGTAATTTAAGAAATGTGAGAATGATTTTAGCCACCGTTATGGACTTTCATCGATTAGCTTTGTAGGGAAGTTAGCGATTCGAGGTGATGTAATGGTTATTATGTTCTCGAGTTATAATTCTTGTTCTTGTAGGGATTATGATAGTCTAAGTATTAAATCGAGGCTTCAGAAAAAACAGCCTCAATTTTTAATTGACCTTATATTGTTAAGTTTTTATTATTTCACTTTTTCCTATTTCAAAATAAAGCTCCTGTAGAAATAAATAAGTATCTTGCAAGTGAAAAGTGGTTGAATTTCTTTTTTTTTCCTTTATTATTTTGATTTTAGAGATACAATGCAATACGCTTAACGCGAAAACGCTTTAGACGAAATATCGGTTAACACGAAATAATGCAACGGTCCCGACAAACTAATATATATTTTCATGCATTTTTTTTCCACTTAAAACGAAACGAAAATCGCTCGACACGAAATGATTTCCCTTCTGGACATGAACAAAATACGGAAAACACCAGTTGGATTGGACTATCCTATTGTATTATCGAAAGAATTCATTGCAAAATGATGGTAATGTGTGTACATCCTCAATTATGTCAGACAAAGACATTCTGGAGTTAGTTCACAGAGCCCAAAAAATATCATTGATTGAGATTCCGACGATGAAAATGAAATGAATAATGCAGCTTCTGTTCCCAAGTAATCGGAAACTGGGAACGTCATGAAAAGTATGCGCAAGTATTTAGACGCACACTCCAATGGTGAAATGAATAACAAAACGAATGATGTTGAACAATTTGTCGACAATTTGATGCTATAAAAACAATGAAAAGAAAAAGATCAGATTATTTTCCCGAAACTCAATACACGTTTAGTTTTTCCAAAAATCTTGATATTTTTGTATTAAATGTCTTTAAGCTCTTGTGATGGTTTTCGTTTCATTGGTTTTTATTGAATACATACATATCTATGTAAATAAACAATCTTTAATACATTTAATTTTGTTGATATATGTTTTTTTTTGCAATATCCTTTAACACGAAAAGATATTTCAGTCCCTTCAGCTTCGTGTTAAGCGATTTTCACTGTATATCAACCACAGTTTCATTTATTGCCGGCTATTCTGGAAACATAATACATTATGAGAATCAAACCGTGCAATAACCTTTAAAAGGCTGTCATATTGTTTTGGCGATGGTACATAATTTAATAGAATTTCTTCGTACGATACAATGATGCATGAAACGTGCCTTCGTGACCAAAGCCAATATAATCTTTATCCTTTTACCAAGTAATAAAATGCGTAAAATTTATAGGCATTGTTTTTACCAAAGGAGACGAAATTCCATTTCTATGAAACTGTTACTTACTTTTGAATGATGAGATGTGAAATGCTTTTATTACTTTTTGTATGTCTTTTTCCGGATGAAAGATTTTCATCGTGGGTATTAAAATGACACTTCCTTTTCTTTTTAAAGATTCTAAGTTTCTAACATCTAGAGATGAGTAAGATAGAAGAAAAAATGCCGTAGGTCCCAGGAGATGATATCTAATTTTTTGAAATGAGTTAGGTTTATTTCAACAGAATATAATAAAGAAGAACGAACACAAATTCCATAAATAAAAATCAGACAATATGTTTTCAACATCTATGGACTCTGAGAGTTTTTAACACATAATCTAGTTCCATGACATTTTTATTCAAAAATTATTATACCACAACTTATATATATATATATATAAAGAGAGACATATTTAATAACATAAAAAATCAAATCTTGTGCAGACACACGGAATTAAGAGATCCTGTAGACATCGTTATCATCAAATCATAGATTCTAAATATCATACTGAGGAATAGTGCTCCAAATTGCTTCTGATACCAAAGCACAACTGTACTCTCAGCTCGATCAGTAGGTGACCGGCTAATATGATCCAAGACCTATTGGAAAGGTGACATACCCGAGGAACGCGTAGGGCATGGAAGAAGCATTAGATTTTGTGCACTGAAGAAGGCTCTTTTTTCCGAGCAACATGTGGAAATGCATTGTCTGAAATAAATCTCCTGAATGTGTTCCAGAAGAATTAGGACCTGGGACTCTACAATTGATTTAATACCAATCCAAATGTTCAAAGTCTCCAGAATCTGGAATAGGGGCAAATTCTTATTATATATACATCTAAAATTGCCCCATATCTTTAGGCTACATCTTCCTCCAGAGTGATGCAGATTCGTTAGACACCTCTACCTCTTTGGTGTCTAACGAATACGTGCCCACAGTTATAATCCATATTATAGCAGGAATGATCTGAGATAACCACTCGTTGCCAACAAACATGTTAATGGCTGTGCTAGTGAATCGGGGATGGTGAGGGGGGATCAGACAACAACACCTGTAAGCATACTCCAATGTTGTGTCAACTCACGAAAGTATACTGCACTGTCCATCATCGCTATGTCTCTCGACCAATGTTGACGTCCTATTGCAGGATCTACTGCAGAGATTTCACTTTGTCCAGTTCTTCAGGTTCCATCTCTTTCATACGTGGATGACTGTTGCGTCTTTATGAACGCGTGAGTGGCAATTTCATAAGAAATTCCATCATCCGGAGGTCAATCATAGCACTCGATCAAAATCCGCTAATTGCTTATATGGTGCTCTGCTCTTTTGAGGAGGCATAAATTTATATCTAAATTATTTACAAAGATGTATATTTTTACATTGCTTTAGTGCACATGGCTGTCTTGGAAGTTTAGTCTCGCGACCACACATGTGGGATTGTTTTTTAATTTTAGTCATGTGCTTTTTTTTTACCTGTTTTGCATTTCTTGCATATTTTGTTTAATTTTCCTGATTTCTTCATGGTGTTGCCACTTTCACCAAAAGTTCAATCGTTACCCCTGAAAAAAAAATTTAACATTCAGGGATTTCACTATTGGTTCTGTGATAGTGTTTTGATGCAATTCTACCATGGTTCTCCTTCCTTTCTGGCAAAAATGGATCTCTGAGACACCTTCATAGCCAAACCCTCGCTAAACCATTACAGAAACCAGATGACGAGCTCTCTGTTAGAATTATTTCTTCTCTGTAGCTCCATTGACAATCTTTACATATACACAGTTATTCTAGTGGTTGAAAGATTCTTTAACGTCGAAAAATTTATCATCGGTATAAAAGAATGGTCGTTATGTGCGTACCGTCGCAACGTTGTTTTTGCTTTAAGGTTCTTGTGGCACTTTAATTCCTATGAAAGCAAGCAGCCAGTTTTTTTCTTTAATTTCTTGGTCTAAAGCAGGGGTAATCAACATCTTTTTCTGCTGGGCCGCATACATATGTCAGCCATATCACGGGGGCCGCACATATATGTTAGCTATTTCACGTGGGCCGCAACATGAGGTTAAACAGAGGGGGATGTTTTAAGATCAAGATAACCTTGAAAATTTAAAATTTGGAAAATTGATCTAAATATTATAATTCCTGTTTTGCTTCTTTTGATTATTATTTTATATATATATATATATATTATTTTTGTCACTAACACTAAATTAAAAGAATTTCAGAAACACTCCTTCACAATTTTTGCATCAGTAAACGGTTTCATATGATTATCAATAATATAACATACTTCATAGGATGTCTCCGTTCCTGCTGTGACATTACCGCTGTGACAAAACACTTTGTTGCTGTTGTAAAGAACATTAAATAAAGCCTATTTACATCTCTTGAAAGAGATCTTGCAGGGAAAGCGTCCTTGAATGATTCCTGTTTACTGGCATTTTTAAATGCCGCACTTTCGTGAAAAATCAAACAATCAATAAACCGTGTTTGTTTTTCACTACAAAACAGTCAACCTCCAAACCTTCGAATATTTTTCGTTTGAGAGGTTTGAAGGATTGTTAAAAATTAGTTCCATCCATAAAATTGTCGCTACTCTACTGTTGTCTGTTATCACTAACCGTAACCGTTATAAATAGAAAAAAAGAATATCAATTCGCAGCTGTAGGACTTCGACACCAAAAAAGCAAAATTTATAGATTTGATTTCTGGTCAAAGAATTTCCCACCAAATTTTTTATATATTGTTCTTAAGTAACTGAATTTTTCAGAGCAATGGGTCATGGCCGGGCTACTTAAAAAACTCGGTGGGTCGCAGGTTGAGTATCGCTGGTCTAAGGTTTTCGTTTTTTGTTCGGAACGTTTTTTTTTCGAAATAGTTCATCTGTTTAGCAGGAAGAGTCTTCTTTGGGCAAGTATTTTGACGTTTCCTCACCCTGACTGCTTTGAAGAGAGGCGGTGTTCTGAGTGGCATGGGAGATCGCATCTACTACGATCTGCAATGCTGTTAACTTCAGAAAATCTCTTATTGGCTCGTTAAGTGTCCAGATATATCATTGACGGGACCTATTTTTTCTTTCTTTCTTTTTCTTTTTTTTTGATGCAGAGAAATTTCTGCTGCACACTTTTGTTCAACTTTCATTGTACTGTGACTGATTTAGAACATCTTGTGTGAGAGACAACAATTAATGAAATAAATTGCAGAGGATCTCTAAGGGTGAAATTTAAAAATCCCTGCTGCGTTTGAGTCACAGAAATCCCCCAAATTTATGTATCATGGTATAATGTGATATATACCATGTTTACTCGAATCTAAGCAGAACTTTTTTTCCAATGTTAGCCCTTCTGAAAATCGGGCGCGGCTTAAAATCAAAGGAAAAAAAATATTAGTTGGATGTGGCAATTGGAGCAATTACAGGCTCAAGTATGTTTTTAAAAGTTTTTAATGCTGGTAAAATAATTAAATAATCACTTCTTATTAGTTCTAATTTAAAATTTATTTTATTTTCATAAAATTGGATATCGATAAACCATTCTGCACTATTTTTCCTCCTTCACAAAAGCTTGTTGAAAATTTGGGGAGCTGTTTAGATTCGATGGCGGCTTAGATTCAAATAAATACGGTATTAGCTTTGAATTTTATTATTCAAATAACAGTTATCAACTAACTGAAATTATATTAAACTGCAGGTGAATCAATCATTCCTTAATTAATAGAAATTTTACGGAATAGTTTACAGATTAAATCTGTGAAGACTTTCAAGTAATTATAAATGAACATACGCACAGCGAAATAAACACAAACCGAATGGGGAAATAACTTATTAAATATTTTGGAAGCACTGCTCCTTCCAATGAGATTTCCCAGTTTCAATATATTCAAATTTACGTGTTTTTTAAATGCAAATACTAGGAATTTCATTTCTCTCTCTAATTACAGTAATTAAAAAACTAAACTAGAATAAAATAGAAGCAAATAATTATTTTATAGTGGATACGGAGATATAGGACAAATAGTTCCAAAGAAAATATAGGACCGATTAAAAAAGATTTTTGCGTAATTAAAGAATATTTAAAGCACGAAATAAGCACTAATGACCCAGAACAGTGCTTCTTATTAATCAATAAATACATTATTCATTAATATTTTAATGCACATTTAAAGTTTTGGAATTTCAGAATAAATTTAAATCAACAGATGTAGTTAAATATTCACTGAGTTTTAAAAGTATGCACGTTTCTTCCTAATAATTTGTGAGAATCTGTGGAAGTTTTTGAAACTAATATTTTAAAATTATCTGATAATAATTCGATTCTTCTTAGTCGTTTAAATTATCTGAACATCAGAAGATAAAATCTCTTAGAATTGTAAAGAAGACTATTATCTTCTTTCCTGTTTCGAACACGACACATTTAAAAATGAATTAATAAAAATTCTATTTTTTTAAAATTAAATTTATTCATACATGTTACTACATTCATTTAGTAATAACCTCGAAATAATCCTTTTTAGAAAAATTCTAAAGTAGGTATTGATTTTTTTTAAAATTATTTTTTCCGCTTTAAATGGATATGTTTTAAATGGGGTATATGTTTTTTTAAATTTTTTTAGAGAAGTTTTCTAAAATATGAGTTCAATTTTTTGTTTATATCGTAAAGTACTAATTATTCTGGTGGCAAAAATAATTAAATTCTCACTTTTCATTTTCTTGAGCGTTAAAAGAGATTAAATTTGAAGAATGAGAATGGCAAATGTATACCTAAGAATCTATGAGTAACTTCAAAAACATTTGGTTAGAAATATTTGTGAAAGGTAATTTGTTATTGATGGCTTATAAAACTAGGCTTAAGAATTATGAAACTGTATTGTGAATTTACAATTTTCCTTTCTCGGTTAGAAAAAAAATTTCTTTTTACAAATTTAAGTATACCCCTGATTTTTTTTGAAATTTACTTATGAACGGTTGTTAATATACCTTTTCTGTAGCAACATTTTAAAAGTGAAGGTCAATATTTTACAAAAATTTCCTATAGAGATTAATATTAAAGAAAAATGACAAAAAGAAATTAACTAGATTTGGATTTTGAAGATTTAACTTTTCCTGTGAAACAATGAACTCTGATAAAGCAAATTATTTTGTAAAAAATATTTTATTGTTTATGCTTTATATTTTTTACACATAAACTATTATAGAAGACATGCAATTGACTTCATTAAAAAACCTACATCATTTTTTTATGCAGCAAACAGTTTCTTATAACATTTTATAAATACTAAATTAAAAGTCTTTTTGTAGAATGGGTTTTCTTTTTTAAGCTAATCAAATTGCTGTATTTAACTGATAACTTTGGCTGCAGAATTTTTAAAGAACTAAACCAAAAAAATTTGAAAAAAATTCTGAAAATTAAAAAATATGTATGCTTCAATATAAAATATGTAAATATGTAAAATATAAGCAATTTCAATATAAGAACAAGAACAATATAAACGTATGATTTTAATTAACATTTTTAAAACTTTAACAAATCACTTATTTTGATTGTTGACTCGAAAACTAAGAACAAAGAAACTTTATTTTAACCCATGTCTCACAGTCGTTTGTTCCATACGTAAAGGGAATGAAACTCATTTTCACATTCGTTCTTTCCTTTTATTATGGTAATTTTAATAATGAAAGAAAGAATTATATTTATATATTATTGTTAAGGAATGTGGCTTGTATGAGTGTTCTCATTGAATAGTTTACAGAAAATTTATTTGAAGAAAATAAACAATTTTTGTAAGTTTTATGGAAATGTTATACTTGAATTGATTATACTTTGATTGGAATTCGAATATGAAGTTAACGTTTTTAATGAAGTATATTGGCAAGTAGCTATTATACTTGACGAATAAAGTATTCAAAATTTCTTGTTTTAGCGAGAAATCATTCTACCATTATCTTTAATTCTTCTTGCTTGTAGCTATTTTTAAAATAATATATTTAGATTTGAAATGTTTTTTTTTTTTAAATTCGTCTGCTTTTCAATAAATTTAATTGAGTCGCTGATGTATCTGTAAAAATATCGTCTACAAATTAAATAATTTAGTTGTTCAAAATATTTGTCACTTTTCATTATTAGAATCTAGAAATGAATTTTTTTATGTGTGTGTGTGTGAGTTATTTTATTTTATTCTAATAGTTTTTTGAGTTTATTAGTTCAGTAGTACACATACGCTTGAAAAAGAAGATTAAAACTATCTGTTTTGTCCCACAATCCAATCGGATTACATTATTATCGTATTATCGTAGTATTATCGTAAAGTCTATACAAAGATAAATAATTTTCTTGTACATATTACAAAAGCCGTTTTCTTTATTTAAATAAGTGTACAGTGAACTTTTATTAGGCTTCATAAATTTTCACTTGAATTTCGAATTCGTATGTGGAGCACATTGAAATTAGGCTAATTTCATTCAAATCTCTAACAAGCATTGTGTGATTTTTATAATCACTTTTTGAATCCATCCCAAATACTTGTTCAGTTGATTTACCGAATCCATTTTACCTAATCTCATAGTCATTATTATTCATTGTTTGTCTGTCAGCAAATTAAAGCTGTTATTAAGACCGAAATCACGAGAAGGTGAAAGTACATCATTTGTCTGCAGCCATTGCATCAATTAAATTTAGAGATAATAGTTCCGGAGAGATTCATCAGAGCTGCTTCCAAAATAAGGCTTCCATCATTAGAGCTCAAAAGGTGGTATGGTCGAATAAAATATTTATTCCACCATCACTTCGTCTTCTTAGCCTGATTTGAGGTCGAAGGACAGAAATGGCGCAAGTCCACCAGGTGAGGCATTCTTCCACATGAAATTCATTTCGAGTTAACGTTGATAATGACAGATAAAGATCGCAGTTTATGAGTAGTTAATGATGAAACTGGCATTAAATTTTGCTGTTTTGCTTTCGCATTGGTCATTATTTTCCATCAAGCAGTGAAGATGTTGCATTCGAAGGGTTTGCGTGATCTGTTTCTGTTCTTTTGTTTTTGGATGAATTCTGATGTATTTTAATGCTCTTTTGGGATTTGATGGGAAGTACGTAGTGACACTATACAAATGATTCTGCGAAGAATGCATTGTTCAAGATGTTTTTCATGTATTATTTTCGCGACTTGAAACACATAACCAGTGTTTTTAGTGTTTTGTTCTGTAACTGTTTTTAACCCTTTGAAGACTTAGAGAAATATTTTATCCTTTTTAAAATGGGTGATTATGGTATTTAATTATACCCTTATTTGCATTTTTTTATACAAAATGCCATAATGGAACGTAGGCAATTATGTAAACGAGAAAGTTTAGGGGAAAAATAAGAATTTTAAAATCAATTGGCACCAACGATAAAACATTCGTAGGCTATATTCCTTTTCTTAATACTTATTTCAATTTATTGCATCCTGTAATAATATATTACTGCATTTTCTCACATGTTTCATGTTATTCTGTAAGCATGATTTTGTGCAATAATAAAGTATATTTGAACAAATGAAAAGCAACGCCTGAAAAAACTACACTTTGACCCAAATCATTGCATACTTTTATGCGTTTTTCTTTTGATTTTTATTTTCATTTCTTTTACGTCTAAGCAAACATTTGCATTCTAATACTGAATCTTAACCCCTTAAGTGCTTCAGGCGTATATATCCGCCTCATTCAATTCAAGTGTTATGTGTCCCGGACGTATATATCCGTCCTTCCGAAATACAATTTTTTCTATGCTCTGCTATCAGTAAAACTATTTCAAAGTCTTTGGAATGCAACAAAATGATCTTGACAGTGTTTGCGAAGGATTTACTTATTTCAGAGAAAAATTTGCTTATTTGTGCCTTTTCTTTCCCCTTCTCAATACATCGCATACGCTCGTGAAAAATGGTGGCACTGGGGAGCGAATCATGTAACTTTTAATCGGCAGTTCAAGGGCTGACAACCTCTTGGCACAGGAAAGTTTAGAATATTCTGTGTTTCGATATAAGACTCTTACTAAACGATTTTTTAGAAATCAGTATCTGTTTCTATTATTTATATATTTGGAGAGGGGAGGTATATACATAATGAACATGAATCTAAAAGATATTGCAGGAATAAACCATTATATGTTATTTCACGTTTTTTTTTTTTTTTTTTCGTTTCAAATGCTCTGAAAATTTTTTTTCGCATTACCTGAGATAAGAGAGATTGTGTTAAGAAAGAATAAACGCAAGTTACGAGATAAATTCATATGAGGTCATAGCCACATGATAAATGCAATCACTTGTTTCCAGCCAATCAGTTCTTACACTTCGCTGGTGCCGCGGTCGCCGAGTGGTCATGGTATTGGATCGTGGCTGGCCTAGCCACGAGTTCGTGCCCAGTACCCCTAAAGACCCGCCGTGTAGAGAAGCGATGCACGTTAAATCAGTCGAGAGCTCAAACGTCCTTCCGTTGGTGTGGTAGTTAGGAGAAGGTGTGCCAGCTAAGGTGTCGTTCACGTCACTTGACCATGGTTCAAAATTACGTGGCCCGTCGCCAAAATCCCTCGTGTAGCTAACACCGCGACGTTAATATTCACACACTCACACTTAACACATGCCAGTTTCTGTTTTTTACAGAAACTTTAAAAAAGTGCATATTTGTCAACAATAGTAACGCACATCAGTAAACAAAAGACCTTTGATTAAAAGTAGTCACATAATATAAGAATTTTTTTTACAAAAATTGAAAAGTTTTTTGAAGAAGCTTAACCTTTTAGCTGGTTTGCCCGTACACTGTACCGGCTACCGAAAGCTGACCACAACCGGTTTGCCCGCACGTTATACGGGCGCTTATATATCTTTTTCTATCTTTGATTTGCTCGTATTTTGAATTCTTATTGCGAGATTATTAGTGCTGCTGTTTTTAAGAGATGCAGTTTATCCGTGGTATTGAAATACTTTTCATTCGGGATTTTCTTTGTGGTGAAGTTGGGGATTTTTCATTGAAGGCAGGAATTTAGATTCTTGAAAATATTAGATAAAGGACAAAGCAATGTGCAATTTGTTGCTTGAGAAGAAATGAAAATGGAAAGATAATCCAAAAAAAGCCGATATTATCTCTATTCCCCGTTGTAATGTAAGACTTAGTATTAGACTCTGCTTCAAATTGTGTGTGCATATATGCACCACATTCAAAATCCTCAACCGTTTGAAAAATAGGGACGAGAGAGAATTAGAATTTTTTTCATAAGTATGAGAGAAATTCTTTTAAAATGCATGAAACATTCTTCATAGCATGCAGAACGTACATATAAAAAGCAAACATTTAGGGGCTTTTGTGGGCCATAATTATAAAATAAAAAAAATAGTGCAAAATCTTAATAATTGAAAATTAAAATAAAATTCTTTCATTTTCGCACTTTGTTAAATATTATGCTTAGTTATATGCAATAAAAAATGTGCCTTTTTTTGGAACATTTTGGGCAAAAAAAGTTGACCACATAAGGTCAATTTTTGAACATCTGCATTTAAATTTGAAATCTTATCTAAATTTCACAAGTAAAACAAAATGTACAAGTCCTATACTGGGGTTTTGAATTTAGTGGGGAAATTGCATTCATCAGTCATTTATTTAGTCCATTGACAACGTATTTGACCATTAAAGGAAAAGACGCAGTGATTGTGTAAATGTAAATGGATTAAATTTTACTGTAAATAGTCTATATCTCACCCAATTTCAATATGATTTATTTACATGAATGCACTTACAGCAGAATGTTTGATTATCTTTCTGTAAATCCCGGTAGAAACCCAACAAATATCTATCATCAAAATAGCATTCGAATGCATTTTCGATTGAATTTGAATCGTTGAATAGCTGGTGCAACCTTTAGAACTTCAGCTACTTTACCATGACGAAGATCTGCTAGGAATTGAATTGCACTGGTTGGATTATATCCCGGCCATTAGCGTAAGGTAAGACATCTTATTGTGTCTTGGATACAGCACTGGATGTTTGTCCGTCATCTGTACTGTAGAGAGCTCAGGCATTGGACGAGATGTAATGGTTTCTGTCCTTGAAGTAACATTAGTTGGATGGGTTTCCTGAAATTTCAAACGTTTGATAACCACTCTGTGTTTCATTTCCCTTATGTGAAGTTGTGACTTCGGATTTGAATTGCCGTGTTCTACATTCATACGTTATTTGTTGTTGTTGCACTGTAGCTTATATACATGTGCGTTATTTGCTTCCTGTCCTGAACTCTTTGGAAGTATACTGTGATTACTATAGAGTTCTAGTGTGTTTCTGTAGTAATTTCTATACACTATTCCAGTATGAATCTAATTCCGTTGTGAGTATTGACTCTGCAAATAACGGTACTTACGTATTAGCGTCACCTCAGCCAGTTTGGCGTAAATCGAATCGTGCCATTTTCCATCAAAATCTGACTGATTGGTATTTTTCATATAAAACACGTTGGAATATTTGTTGCTTTGATATCAAGATACGATTCGCGTGGTGCCAATTTTGCTACGGGGTGACACTAATACGTAATTTATTCCAATGTAAATAATTGACGTGCTTCTATGTGAAAAATGGTAACCCTGGGGAAAAAATTATGAAACTTGCATGCACGCGCGCGCGTATTCTAGTTTCATGCATTCATACTCTCATAGGTTATTGATTATTTGTTGGCCTTTGCTCTTTTAGTCATGCAGATTTATCTGTGTTAACTGCTAACTGTATCTGACGTCATTGCAAACCGTGTTCGTTTTTTATTAGTCCTGACGTCAGAGGTGGTTAGTACATGTATGTATTTTTCTTTATGGAATCAGGCGAGTTCCAGAGATGTATGCTACCAAGACAGAGGACTTTAGATTAGTTGGTGGAAATTGTATTTAAGTTATGTTATCTTTTTATTTTATTTACGCACCAAGTGATAATCTACACCTTGATGTGGAAATATTTTAATAAACTTAAAAATTCAACTACTGTGTGCTTCCCTTAGAGTCAAACGCACGTTACCCTCAAATTTCAGGTAATATTATTGATGTCTAAAATCCGCTTTGTTCTACTTTTTCAAAATGTCTTGAATTTAAGAATCGAATATTCATTTTCTTGTAGCAACTGTTTAGAAAAGAGATTTGAATTAGACAAATAAAAATTTGAGTTTATTATCAATCTGAAACAGTTGTGTTTTTATTGATTATTATAACTTCACATATGATCTTTGGTACAAATGTAAAATCCTATCGATTATGAAAGTTAGCTTAATTCCAGCCAAATTTACTCCAATCAAAATACATAATCAGAATATAGAATCGCATCTCTTGGCGACATTTTTTTGATTTGCGAAAAAAGAAATGGCAGATGAGATTTATACATGCACTATATTTTAAAAAAAAACTTTTCTAGAGGAAGCAATTCATACCTATTATTTTGTATAAAAACTCCTCGGCATAAGAAAATAAAATTTAGGGACATTGGCTTTACCGAAGGTTGAGTGTTTGGAGTGTTTTAAATTGACATTAAGCTCTTCGTACATTGAGATTAAGTGTTCTTATCCACTGGAAAAAAGTATTATATTTAGTATAATACTTTCAGATGAAAGAAAAACTTTTCATTAGTGATAATAGATAGTTAAGCTTTGAATTTATTGAAATAAGGGAACAACTTGTCTATAATGTTGCAGGAGTTCTATTATAAATGATAACTATAATTTGAAAAAAATGGTATATACTTTTAACTTTTATCTAAGTAAAATTAATAGTAAATAAATTTAACTGAAACAAATGATTGATTTTGTTTCTAAAAACGAATTTTCAAAATAGAAAAGGTGATAAAAAATTTATTCGGATATTAAAAGGGTTACAAAATTTTGTTTAAAGTATTTTCTATATTATAAAATCGCTGTATGTTGGCTCCAAAAAATCAACAACTTCAGGATAGGCAGTGTGTCAACAAATGTAGCATAATCGTTGAAATCTTAAAATATCCACTGCTGGGATGAGATAAGCAAAGAATTCCCTGTCCTACTTAAGATTCACACAATAGATTACATTCATGACTCATCTGCTCCCGTTAAGTTTAATAATGGTCTTCATTCTTTCCCGTTGAAATTCAGTGTTTTAAAGAAAAGTCTTTTTCCGTTCTGGTATTAAAATATATGAAGAAATATTTTTTCTAATACAAACTCATAAAAAAAAATTTCCGACTGCTGAAATAGTACGTTAATTCGGGGTTTATTATTCGTCAAATAGGGGTTTCCGCCTTCATTTTAATCGGGGAAAGAGAAAAATTCAGTAAATCATGAAATTCGTTAAATAGGGGTTCGTTAAATCGGAGTCCGACTGTTCGTACAAACTTAAAAATTTCTATATAAAACGATAAAAAATAGGGTAAAATTAATTAGAAGAGATAAAGAAGTAATTTTGATGACAGTAATTAATGTTTATTTTAAAAAAAAATGCCTCTTCCACTGAATAATCTACTTCTTTTCAGGCTAAAAAGTAATGGTTATTTTAACCCAAATAACTAAGACAATTTCTTTTTTTTTTTAATATTTCACGAGGGAAAAAAATAGGTACTCATTCGGCTATTTGCCAAAAAAAGAAATTTCCCATTATTTGAAAATAAATGATGGTCCTCTATGCAAATACAGTCTATTAAGTTGACATCACGTTTAAAAAAAATCAAATAATAAAAATAAAATCTTGTCATCCAGAAGAACCATTCGATGAGAAAAAAGAAACCAAGTAGCAAATTTAGATCTACGGAAAACTAAGAACAAAACCTACCGAACAAAACAAAGTTGACAAATTCTCCGAAGAGGGCGAAACGCCGCCATGATCCGTAACGATTAATTACATCAACAAAACAATACACAAAGAAGTTGCTACTAAAGCTCTTTTATGCAGCTTGTGAATTTTTTAAAACTAACTAGTAACGTTGTGAATTTGATTTCACAAGTGATAGCTGTTGAAAAGAAGAGAGGACTGAAAATCAAACCAAAACAAAGGTTTGTTCACTCTTTGAGAATGGTAGTTTCGCCAAAAAGTTCCCTCCTAATTGTTGCAGAACTAATCAACGAAGGTTTTGATGCAATTAAAGAGGAACATATATACCGCTGAAGTAAGCACAAACGCGCTGCACAAAGCAATGACTTGACTTTTAGAAACAATGTGTTCTTCAGTGTGAGGTCGCTCTTCAATTTCTGAAGTTCTGATGTATTGTGTCTTTCACAGACTTGGGAAACGATCTTTTTATTTTTTTGAGCACTGGGTTTGTTTGTTTATTGCCGTGATTCGAGTAAAATTATCGCAATTTTATTATTCGGAATTCATAGTAGAGTGGTATTAGGAATTGTGCGAATAATAGTTTCAGAGATTAACTAGTACTCTTAAATTTAATTTGAAATTGTTAAGTATGAAAGTAAATACCCATTTAGTGTAGTGAATATAGTGGGGTACACAAGCTCCCCTCATATACCTAGAGAATTTTATATATAATTTTTAGAATAAAGATTACTCCTTTGGCTTTCCTCTATCTTTTTTAACATGCTTTTATAAGCTTCACCCGTATGTAACGGTATCTTTGAACTCGATTTTAGCCCACTTTTAAAGGTCAGATTAATTCGAAATTTTGCACACTTTTCAAGGACCGATGCCAATACAATAACTTATTAATTTTGTTCCATTGTTCTGAACAGGATCATCAGAATTAACGATTTCTCATTTCCAGATTAGGTGACTAAAAGTTTAAGTTACATGCCTAAAGTGAAAACGTTCAAGCTTAATACAAAAATGCAACAAATAAAACAGATAAATTCATTAATGAATAAATGATGGTTTAAAAAACTGAAAAAAAAACACGCTTTTATTGTATATCGAACTAAAAATGAAAAATAAATTACAGTTTAAAAAAACTAAAAAAACATGCTTTTACAATTAATCAAACTAAAAAGTAAAAAATAATTTTTAATATAAGAATAAAATGATTAAAGAGAAAATTAATGTTATTGGGGTAAAAGCGTGTGGTGCTGTATATTAATTGTTATATAAATTCTAACTAGTTCTATTCCAAAATGCAGAGTTGGTGTAAAAATGTAGTATAAAGCACCCCACACTTTTACCACAATGGCATTAATTTTCTTGTTAGTAATTTTATTCTTATATTAAGAATTATTTTTTACTTTTTAATTTGATTAGTTGTAAAAACATGTTTTTAGTTTTTTAAAACTATAATTTATTTTATAATTATACTTCAGTGCTTCTCAAAGTTTCAATATTCGTGACCCAATATTCAATCATAATTTTCATCACCCCCCACCCCCCTCCATTCAATAACAATGTATTGAATTCAATAATACTATACTTTGCCGCTAAAGCTACAGTACGACTTTAACCCCTTAAGGGCCACCAGCGTATATAAACGTCTCTCTCATTCAAAGCGTTAATTGCCCCGGACGTATATATACGTCTTTCCGAAGTACGATCTTTTCTGTGCTCTGTTATCCACAAAATTGTTCCGAAGGCTTTGGAATGTAATGAAAGGACCTTGACAGTATTTACGAAGGATTTATTTATTTTAGAGAATTTTCTTACATATTCCTTATCCCCTTCCCCAATATATCACACTCGCGCACCTACGTGGAAAATGATTGCAATTGGGGAGATAATCGTGTAACTTTTAATCGACAGTTAAGGAGTTAATTATAAACCTTACAAATTAGCAAAATAAACTTTAATTTTTGTTTTTAATACTATATATGACAATGCTATGGGGACACTGGTAACTTTTAAACTTGTTCCTAACTTAGTAATTGTTAAATAAATTATAAAATACATTGTGCAGTACTGATACATTTATGAGTGTATTATATCAGTAAACTTTTTTTTTATTATGTCAGAATGTATTTTGTTTGTTTACTTTCGGTATAAATTAACATTTTTTAAATAATCTTTTGTTTTCGACTTTTCAATACGCTGTCGCTCCCCCCTCCCCTCATCGAGTTATCTTGACCCACTAGGGGGGCGCCCCCGACAGTTTGAGAAACGCTGATATACTTTATTCCCCTCGCCATAAAAGTAATCTGTATGCGCCACTGAATGAGAAAATTTATTTTTTGAAATGGATCAAGTGTGTGCCAAATAGTCGTACTTTTGTGTTGTCTCGATAGATATCGAAGCCACGATGTTTATATTTCTAAAGTTGCAATGGGTTAAATTCATGATAATCCCATGATAACACAGTTGAGTTGAGTTGAGTTGAGTTTGGTGTTTTATGGCACAAGAGCCAGTTTTGGCTATACTGCGCCAAACATTCATAGGTCTGTGGTCTGGACGGGAAAAGAAGAAATTGGATGACAAGATGGAGGGTCGAAAATAGAGAAGGATCACTGGGGTACCCCGGGGTCGTGACACCCGTGTTTACCAAAGATAGTAAACCCCTTGGGAAAAGGAAAAGATCACAAGGGTACCTCAGGATTGGGACACCCGTACCCACCTAAAGAAGGGGAGCCCACTGAGGGGCATGATAACACAATATGATCATTCAAATAGGAAGAACTCCTCCTAGTCATCCTTGGTACTTCGGAAAAAATCCAGGAGGTTTATTCAGAATCTTGCTTCGGAGGTACCAGATCCCTTTTTCAAGCTTTGTGAGCGGCCATATAAAAGCTCTCACTTTTCGTCAGGGTCTGAAGATATTACCGGAGGGCCACAGGTGTTATTCCGAGTTGGTGTCTCTTGCCCACATCTTGACTTGTTTCAATTTTAAAAAAGACGAGGGGTCCTTCAGAATCCTCTTCTGTTTTTAAAACTCCTAGAATTGTTTGGATTCTTGAAGATCATCTAGCATTGCTAGGCAGTTAGGGATTTCAAACATCAACAACAGCATTATAAATATTATCACGTGTTTTCCGTTGAAATTCAAAGCTGATTTTAGTCTTGCGGTATTTGTTGCACTTGTAAAATCCTCACTCAATAACAAATTTGATAATGGGGTTGATTCATCACCAGAGGGTGCTACGATCATTTGCCGATTGTAACGTGATTATTAAGATATCCGACTACGTTCGGAACCGTGATTTTAAAAAAGGGCATAAATGCATAATTTTCACGATATTTTGTGTCACTTAGATTAGAATTCATGTATAAAATTGTTTTAAGGACATTTTGACAAAAAAAATTATTTAAATACAATATTTCGGCAAAAAATTAACTTAGAATAATTTTTTTTCCAAATGTTCTCTTTTTGTGAAAAATGCTTCTATTATAATAATATTTTTCCTGTTTATACCTCAGACCTCCGTACAGAGGCTCAACTAGAATTTTTAAAATATATAACTTAGAAGTGGGTTTATTCATATTTTACAACAGACAGGAGCAATTTTAAGAAAAAAAACCGCCAATAATTATTTAAATTGGTGGTAACTCTGAAAATAATGTGTATTTTTCAAACATTCTAGTTGAGCCTCTGTAGATAAAACAGGCAAAATATTATTATAATAGTAGCATTTTTTACAAAAGGAGAACATTTGGAAAAAAGCTTATTCTAAGTTAATTTTTTCCAAAATATTGCATTTAAATAATTTTTTTTTGACAAAATGTCCTTAATACAATCTTATGCATGTATTCTAGTCTAAGTGACACTAAACATCATGACAATTATCCATTTAGGCGCTTTTTAAAATCACGGTTCCGAACGTAGTCGGATACCTTAATTAAACAATAACAGCTAATCGTATTACACTTGTGGTTGTGCGCTAATGGTCAAGATTCTGCTGACATTCTAGTTTTATATTCCGTATTTGATAAAAACAAAAAGTATTGAAAATGAAATACTGGTACTTACGTATTATCGCAACCTATTAGCGGCATTATGTGGAAACGTAGTACCTGATTGCCCATTCAGCGCGTACGATAGAAGCGAAATCGGAGTCGCCAACCTGGTGAGTTATCTTGAACGTTGGCGATTGTTGCGATAATATGTAAGTACCGAAATAATTAAAAAAGTACTCACAATTCAGTCGAAATGTCTTTTGGAACATCTTTTAATTTCTGTGACACTGAATATTTATTCCTTCTCTGCAAAATTCTTTAAGTAGATGGTGGCTTGGAAAAATTGAATTTTGTACGAATTGAATTTGGTTTTAATGTCCTTCTGTTGGTGAAAGGCTGATACATAAAGCATGTTCCCCCAAAATGATCGGAGCATACTGATGAATGTTCAGATGGTTTGAAGTTTGTTCGACGTAAGCTTTGTATCCATTTTTCAATTTCTACTATTAGCTCACAATCTCTAAAGATTTATTTATTTATATATTTATTTATTTATTTATCTTGGTAGAATTTTCAATCGTTAATAAAAAAACATTTTAAAGCACTCAATTGAGCTGAAATTTTATATACAGGATTATTTTGGATAATAATACAATAATATAATAATTAATAAAAATTAATTGATTAAAATAATTATTTAAAGAATTACAAATACAGCCACATTGGAATCATTTTTGGCGACTTAGCGATTCTTTTGGCGACTTGTGTCAAAACTTTAAAAGGTTTTTTTCTCGCGTGTTAAAGTAATCAGATGAACAGAAATTTATATACACGATTGTTTTGGATGACAATACGATACTTTTGTGATAATGAATAAAAATTAATTACCATTTAATGTTGTGATTCTGTCCTATGTATATACATATTTATATTAGTTGTAACTATTCAATAAAAAGTAGCTAAAATAAAATTTTTCTTTGTTGATCTAAGTAGGAATTGACTTAATTTTTTATATTACTTGTTTTAATAAATATGGATTCTTTAGTGGAAACAGAAAAAAACTTTTCATCCTACATTCATTATGACAACTTAATACGCTACAATATTTCATTTTGTTATACGATAGTAGAAGCAAATCAGAAAATGCCGCCAAAACACTCAGTCGAATGAAACACGTGGGTATGCCGCATTAGGCCTTTAGTTTAGCGTACTGTCATGTCATTATGACGTCAGATGAATCGAGTCCATTGGGTAAATATGTCAGTGTATGTACGATTCTTCTAAGAGCTTTTTAAAATAAATAATATTAATAATACATTTTATGTTATACGGGTATTTTCATATTAAGTATATTTTGTTTATTTATGTACATTATTGTTAGCAAGTATGTCACTTTTTTTAAAACAAATTGCTATAAAATGCAAAAGTTGGCAACAATGAGACACCTGAACCGATTGGCTGGAAAACACGAGATTGTATTTATCATGTAACTATTACGTCACATGAATTTGGGACATTGGTAATAAGAGGATCGACCAATTTTCTCTCTCTCAGAGTCAAGAATTCCAAGATAGCGATTCAATCCTGTTTTCAATGTATTAAAATGAGTTTTATTTGGCAAGATGGATGCATATATATAAAACTATAGAAATGAACTTCTATAAGAAGAGATCTATTCTTCAAATTTATGCAAGCATTGCACAATATTAATTTGAGAAACTTGGAAAACAAGTAATATAAAAAAAATTTTTTTAAGTCAATTTCTATTTAGATCAACAAAGAAAAATTTTATTTTTAGCTACTTTTTATTGAATAGTTACAATTAATATAAATATGTATATACATAGGACATAATCACAACATTAAGTGGTAATTAATTTTTCGGTTCAAGTGTAGTATAGGGGGGCCACTTGGCGCAGTCCATTTTTTTGGCGACTAAAAGTGTTCGCCAAGGTACTTTTTTCGGAATTATTTATTATTTATTTTATAATGAATTCGATATCTCACCATAACATGAAGATAAAAATCGCCAAATCCAAGGAAAAATAGCCAAATTCGAAGTGGCCCCCCTATACTACACTTGAACCAATTTTTCTTAATTATCACAAAAGTATCGTATTGTCATCCAAAACAATCACGTATACAAAATTTCAGTTCAAATAAATGCTTTAAAACGTGAGAAAAAAACCTTATCAAGTTTTGACACGTCTCCAAAAATGATGCCAACGTGGCTGTATTTGTAATTCTTTAAATAATTAGTTTTAATCAATTAATTTTTATTAATTATAATTAAATAATTGTATTGTCATCCAAAATAATCATGTATATAAAATTTCAGCTCAACTGAGTGCTTTAAAATGTATTTTATTATCGATGAAAATTCCACCAAGATAAATAAATAAATAAATATATAGAGAGTGTGAGCTAATAGTGTAGGAATTGAAAAAAAGATCACTAGTGCAATTACGTATTTTATGCTTCAAATTTTGTTAATATTAGACACAGCTTTGATATGATTGTTATTCCATACACATATTTTACTTGATTTGACAAGTAACACAAGATTCGACGTATAATTGTTTTTTATTATTAGGAAGTAATGCATTATATCTTCTATCAACTTCTTCAAGTTAAAGGAAGTAGCCAAATACGGCGGTATGTAGCCAATAGTGGTAAAGCGTTCCCTTGTTTGCACCAATGCAATAATAATTATGACAGTATTTAGCCACATATTTTTAACCATCTAAGCGATCTGCACTTAAAGTCTTGCCATTCTGGAGATGCTTCAAAAATGCACCGCACATATTTTTTTGCTTTCAGGTGGGGTTCTCAAAAGCGGTTGAGCCGTATCTTTAAGAATGCGGCTCGGCCGCTTTTGGGAATCTTGCTTGAAGGCAGAAAAAGCATCTCTGGAATGGCAGAATTTTACGTGCAGAGCGCTTCGAGGGTTAATTGACGTTGATTTTTATTGGTCGACGGTATAATATATAAGTACTCATTTTCATTAATTATTCCACAATATTTTTGTGATTTATTCGTTAATAGCTTCAATTTTTGTTTTTTAAAAAAATTGAGATAGTGAAATATTTATTAGGAAAAATGAATTGCAATATTCCATGCCGGTTTATTGCGTTTTTCATTAATTTCGTTCTACAAGTAGTTCAAGGTGACGAAAATCTATTTTACGATATACACAGAACTCTCTGTATGTTTAATTTATTGAAAATCTTCACGTGGTGCCATATCGTCTCAGTTTGCAAAGGATCTCTTGGCTATTGATGCGAAGTGAAATTATTTGTTTAGTCGCCAATAGCCCGAGCGCGACGTTAGTTCAAATAAACTAAGTCGCCAATAACTTTCGTTTAACTTTAGTTCAAATCAGCCAACTAAGACATCACGATCTTTAGTTGCTAGATTGTAAGTATTGTTAGTATAAGGCAGTAAGTTAAATATGAAATATTATTTGAATGTAAATAAATTATAGTTTTAAAAAAAACTAAAAAACACGCTTCTATAATGAATTGAACTAAAAAGTGAAAGAATAATTCTTAAAATAAGAATAAAATGATTAACGAGAAAATTAATGTCATTGTGGTAAATGCGTGGGGTGCTTTGTACTACATTTTTACACTAACTCAGCATTTTGGAATGGAACTTGTAAGAAATTATAACAATTAATATATAGCACCCCACGCTTTTCCCCCAATAACATTAATTTTCTCGTTAATCATTTTATTCTTATATTAAAAATTATTTTTTACTTTTTAGTTTAATTATCCGTAAAAACATGTTTTTTAGTTTTTAAAAATTTCATTTATTCTTTGTTGAATTTATCCTTGAGTTTGATATTTGGAGCCGGAATTTTGTGGCTCCTGAATTCTCTTGCTCTTCAATGGATATTAATTAATGGGTCTGAAGGGTATTTATTCTCTCAGCTTACCGGGCCTCGGATGAGCCCCCTATCGTTGTATTTCAAAGATACCTTCTCTGCAGATACAGGTTTTAACTAATAAAAGTGTGTTAGGAAGAAAAATATTAAATATCAATCGTATTATATCACCTTTAAAACGTATTGCGAAATGTTAATTCGTATCATCACACCTAAACATATTGCTTTATCAAAATAAAAAAATATTTAGCAGTTAGAACATAAATTATTTTTGCTCCCGTTTGCGGTTTAGGGTTGCACCAATCTTTTAGGCGTTAAATCTGGAATTAGTCGCTAAATTTGAAAATGGTTTATTCAATTAGTCGCCAAATCTGGAAACGATTTAATGAATTAGTCACCAAATTTAGAAGATCATAATCAGGACAATGAAATAAAATTATGAAATTGTTGTATTTTCATAGGTTCTTGACAAATGTGCGAAATTTCGAATTAATCTGACCTTTTAAAATGTTTAAAAATCTAGTTCAAAGATTCTGTTATATACAAGTGAAACTTATAAAAACGTGTTAATTAAAAATAAAAAATATTTAGCATTAGAACATAAATTATTTTGTTCACATGCGCAAGTCTTTTTTCTATTTACATTTTCAGAAGAACTATGCACCCACCCACCCTACCTTTTTTTCACATAAAGTACACTTTTTTTTATTTATTTTTTATTAACCAGAAGCCTATTTTGCGGTTTTAGGGTTGCAGTTTAATCTTTTAGTTGCTAAATCTGGAATTAGTGGCTAAATCTAGAAATGGCATATGGAATTAGTCGCCAAATCTTAAAATTGCTTATGCAATTAGTCGCCAAATCTAGAAACGATACAATGAATTAGTCGCTAAATCTAGAAAAGATATAATGAATTAGTCACCAAATTTCGTAAATCCTTAAAATCCTTAATTATTAAAATCCTGATGAGGACAATGAAACAAAATTATGAAATTATTGTATTGTCATGGGTCCTTGACAAGTGTGCGAAATTTCAAATTAGTCTGACCTTTTAAAGTGGGTAAAACTCGAGTTCAAAGATTCCATTACATACAAGTGAAACTTATAAAAACGTGTTAAAAACAAGTAATATATAAAAAAAATTAATATAAATATGCATATACATATGGCAGAGTCATAACATTAAGTGGTAATTAATTTTTATTATCATTGAAGTATCGTATTGTCTTCCAAAACAATCGTGTATATAAAATTTCATTTCAACTGAATGCTTTAAAACGTGAGAAAAAAAACCTTTTCAAGATAACACAAGTCGCCAAAAATGATGCCAACGTGGCTGTATTTGTAATTCTTTAAATAATTAAAATTTTTATTAACTATAATTAAACTATTGTATTGTCATCCAAAATGATTATGTATATAATTTCCGCTCAATTGAACGCTTTAAAATGTATTTTATTAACGATTGAAAATTCCACCAAAATAAATAAATAAATAAATATATCGAGAGTGGAGCTAATAGTGTAGGAATTGAAAAACAAGCGTGGATAAAATTCATTAAAAAATAAACTAAAATTTGCCTTGCCATGAATTATTGGAAATTGATGATTCAATGCTTTTAAACTATGCGATATTAGGACGTGATTTAGTCGTATAAATTAGTTGATCATGAGAGGATTATTGTGAAATTTAAAAAGAGCCAACAATCTCTTCTTTTTCCTTTAATGACAATACTTATTAAAGAATCATAACGGAAAAGCCTATTTCATCTATACAAAAAAAATATAATATACTTCTCCATTTAACGATTGTCATAAAATAATGGCACTTCAAAAAAAATATCTACAATCTGACTATTTTTTTTTAAAAATCATTTAAGGGACTTTTTTTTTAGAAAATTGATGTTTTTTTAATGGATTGAGATTTTTTCTTTCAATTTTCTACAATAGTTACTCGAGCATTAAATGTAAATTACCCGATAATTTTTTTCGGATCAAACAGCACTGATCACCCAGAACTTGCAATAATTAGGATTAAAAAGAAAAGATTGCTTATCATTTTGTAAAGTGTTTAAATTGATTAAATATCAATGCCAAAAATGACAAACGTTTAAACCTAAGCCTAGTTTTCCCCTCTCCCCATTTGTTATTGGAATTTTTGTGAAAGGGGATGATATAAAACGCAATGAATTTAAGTCAATCGAATAAAAAAAATATTCTTTTCTGTATAAGGAATATAGAATTATTATTGCTGCAAATTTGTATGGGGAAAAAGCAGTCAACGATTCCAGTTATTTGAATAACAACAAATATAATGAATAATGATTAATAACAGATGACTAACGCGAAAATAAATCGACGTGTACATTCAAAGAAATATTATTCCTATTATTTACAATAGTGCAAAACACACAGTTGTTGTAAACAAGTCTTACAATGTTCCAAAACGGTTCTCTAGAACAATTCCTCTACCGGAAACTCAGGCAGATACTCTCTTTTATCATTGTCAATGCACAAACAAAAATTCTGATCTAGAACTTCTCCCTTCCGATTTCCTCTGACGTTTTTCAATCCTTTAAATACTTTCATGGAAATCTTGAGAAAAGTCGATTCAAGAGCCTTCTCGATGATTTCTTGGCGATATCATATTCTCCATTCAAGTTTGCCGCCAAGTGTGATTAAGTCGACAATCTAGCAACACTGGTCATATCTATGGTTTCTTTATCTTATTTTTCAAGTTAAAGCTGGCAACAGCGAAATTTGGCTGTAAAACTGATTTTCTCACAATGAGAAAGTTTTGCTATGGGGAAAATAACTTTACGTGGATGCTTCAGAATTCATTCCATTTCGAATAAGAACTTTCCCTTTAAATGAGAAATTGCTTTTTGTACGAATTTTTAAAATGTTAGTAAAGTACATATGATGCAAAAACGTTTTGTAATATGAACTCGGAAACATGGGTTATTGTTGTAAAAGTTTCTTCCAGTTATATTGATAAAAGATTTTCTTAAAGAAATTTTACTATTGATTTAAATTTTCTGAAATTATATATCCACGCACGTGCACACAAACACGTTCTATTTCAAGTAAGATAGCTCTAATTAAGGTATAAATAATTATTTTTAGAAAATTTTTTGGTATATTTAATATATACATGTGTCCCTTTAAAATTTTACATATAATCTGTTTAAATCTATTTAAAAATAAACCTAATTACTAGGCAATTTAACGGATAGCCTTTAAACTATTTAATTCAGAGAATAGTTTTTTTTTCCCACACAAATCTTTTTCCAAATTATACAATTTGTTGCACTTAATTGGTGGTTGAATATCACTTAGAATAAAAATAAAACCGAAGCAAATTTTAAAGTTAGAAAAATCTCTTGTTTAGCTTATTTTATTTACTGAAAATATATCCCAGAGTATTTTTCTTAGAAAAAAAACAGCATTATATGTCTGATTACTTCGGAATTAAAAGAACATTAGCCAATCGCTTGGGAATTCTGTGTTCTAAAACTTGAACAAAGAAAATTAATTTTAATTGATGTCTCGCCATCATCGCTGCTTTCCTACCAGATCATTAACGCTGTTTCGTCCTCATCGATTTTCCTCTTTCCATCCTTATTACTGTAATTTAACTAATGTTGGAGAGACTGTAGTTAGGGAGCGCTATTATTTCTTACCCAATAGTTGTAGAGAGGGCCTATTTGAAAAGAATAATATTTCCCTTAAGAAGCTTCGTAATGGTACTGTTCCTAAAATGGCCCAAACTTAAATTGGAGTCATAATCTAGATATAAAATTCCAAGTTGTAGAAAAAAATATCTATGTAGGTATTAATTTGGCACACACACATTTTCATCTAAACGATGGGAATATTAAGGAGAAAGAAGAAACTAACGAAATTTTGCAACTTTGTTTTTGTTGCTCTTTTATTTAAGTGAAAGGTGTGATAAAAAACAAATTCAAACTAATTTGGTGATGTGTTCAGCTTAATATTGTCAGCAGCTGTCTATTAACAAATGCATTAATATTTTAATTAATGTACACAGTATAAAAATACACAAATTATGAATCACGTTAAGGGAAGAAAAAATCGATTAAATATCATTAATTGTTTCTTCTTTTTCTTCTGAAATAATTTTTTTGATTATTTTCATATTTGTTAAAGACATTTTATAACAATCACTAAATTTAGTTGCGTTTTTTATATGTATTTTTTAAAAAGTCTTACCTTAAATGTATGCTGGGAAAAGCAACTATGAATAATTAAATAAATGTTACTCAAAGTTATTGTAATGCTTGTTAAAAAACTCAGAACAAATATTTATAGCTTGTGCGTGAAAGTAATACCCCTTAACGACAAAAATAAATAAATAAATAAATAAATAAAAAAAATAAACTCTTGAGTCGGTTACTAAAATAGAGGGCGGGGGGGGGGGG
>BMAV01024584.1:97286-117058 GCA_019973955.1 Trichonephila inaurata madagascariensis
GCATTAGGCACAATAGAAAAAAGCCTTAGCATTTTAAATGAAGACTAACTAGTTATTTTACCTTTCTGAGATAAGTCAGTTTAAAGTTTTGATTTGCCATAGGGATGTGAATAAAAACGAATGTAAAAGCTATCATAATTCTGCGTTTTTTAAGTTTAGAGCTTTCAAATTTTATGAGGTTATAGAAAAGTATATAAAGAATAATTTAGGCTAGAAAAATCAGATTTGATTTTTTGACCAATTTTTGTCAATTGAATCGTACTCCTCTTAACTTTAAGTGCCCCCCCCCAAAAAAAAAACAATATTCATAGAGTCGTAGGTTTATTTCGAATAATACAATATAATAAACATATATAAAGGAACAAAAGCAATTTAATGTTCACGTCCTTACACTTGACATCTCTTCTTTGTTACTTTTTTTCCTATTTCGGGAGAAATTTTGATATTTTATATATTACTAGGTAATATGTCCCTTCTTCATTCGGGTGAAATGAAAAATTAAACAATACAGATTGAAGGATAAAGAAGTTTTTAATGAGTTAATTTACGTGAATGGCAAATTAAACAAACAAACAAAAAATATTTTTGCATATATCAGCTGAACAAAAAAAACATATTTGTTATATTTTAAGTCTGTAGATCTAATAGCTGACTAAAAGGATTTTTTTAAACTTAAAAAGTCTCGTAACTATCTTGTGGGTCGATTTTTGAAAACACCTTCCTAAGCTGATATCTTCCCAGCAAAGTAACGCATTCTTAGAAATTTTATGTAATGAAAGCTTAAAATAGTGTAAATAATTTATACATGGATGGGCAATACGTTAATATTATTTCTGCTGTATTATGTGTTAAAATTGTAATATTCGCAAGCAACGCCGTTCCTGGCAAAAAATGACGATTCAATTGAAACATAGCGAAAAGTTGGCGATAGAGCCAAGTTGGCATCATTTTTGCAGACCCTGATGACAACTTGGTGATCGATTGAACGATGCAGAAGTTGTTATGCTGTAGCGCCACCTGGAGGGGAGCTGCAACAAAGAGGATAGCCCAAAAACCTTCTCCATAAAAAAATACATATACATGATAATTTTTATAGTGAACGGGGTGTTGGAGTGAAGTGAGGTCAGATATACAAACATACATTTTTATATTTTTGCTTATTAAAATTGCTAACATATGTATGCCGCCCGAGTATATATATATGTTGTCCGCCGATATACTGGTTGGGCCTCAAAAACGTTATTTTCGGGTGGCGAGTTTGACGCCCCTGATGTAGAGGGAGGTGGCCAAGGTTTCCTAGTGGTTATGGTTGATGGGGCAAGAATTCGAACCTAGTTCCAATGAAAACCCGCCGTGTAGAAGGGCTGTTGCACGTTAAATATGTCGAGGCTCAATGTCCTTCCATTGGCGGGGTGTGCAAATTCGGCATATTAGGGAACTCAGGTGTCATCTACGTCACAAAACTATAGCTCAAAATTTTGAGGTCCATCGCCAATAGCCCTCGTGTTGCCTTATAGTTCGATATATATACTCTTACTTACCCTTGTAGAGGAGCTCATACGCTTTTAATATGTTAATGGTTCAAAATACTCACATTTATGTGGTGGGGAAGTGAGGAGAGTGGGATGCTCTGGCTTAGATGTCGACTTTGACACTTGAACATGTTCAAACTTAAGTGGTCTATCTCAACGACGACGTTATTAAGTACTCTCTCACTCATCCCCATACTTCTAAGCCTTTATAATATGTTGGTAAAATCGATTTTGAAATAAATTCATGTTATTTTGAATTTGCAATATGATAATCATTCTGCCATTGGAAAGCATTTTGATAACTTTGATAGCGAAGTAGCTGCCATTTCTTTAGCATTAGACAAGAGAGAGCTGAGTGAAAAGGAAAATATCGTCTTTTTTGTTGGTTCCAAGACTGCAGTTGCGACCCTAACAACTCCTACTCACTGTAAATGTGAGACTTTTAGGATCTGCTGGTAGAAAATATATAAATTGTTGAATATAAAAAAAAGCTGTACTACATTGTAGTGGATCCAAAGGCATTGTGGGATATTCGGATTCGACACTTAGGATTCACTCTTAGTCAATATATCTGCCCTCTCTAGATTAAGAGTGAATCCTGAATGTCGCAAGAAGATCCTCCTTTGTCTTTGAGGCAAAAAAGCATTTTATATCCTACACCATTAAATTCAAATGTTCCATCCTGTAGTTTAAGGGGGAAAATGGAGCTCCTCTCTAAAGACGTGATCAAGAATTTTTGGTTTCTTTGCCTAAAGTAGTTTTACCTGTTTTAGACTTGCTGCCGGTAAGGATTTTGTACGGGATTATTTGTATGAAATGGGGATATGTGCAGAAGATTCAAACTCCTGCTCACTTTGTGACCATGACGTCAGGGGCGTCTTAAGGCATGGTCCAACTGGGTCCGAAGCTTCAACCGCAAATAAAGGCATTTTTTCTCGTGCTTGACTCAATTTTAATATCATAATTCGAATAATTTCAACGGCCAAATGTTATTTCTGGTTGTATTCTCCGAAAAATTGGGAATTTTGGACGATTTGTCAACTGGTTACTTGTGATGACCGTCGTCCACGTACAGGCCGAAACCTACTACCATGCACCATCTTTACTCATGCAGTCAAAAGACGGTAGTTGATTGAGCTGGCTTATGCGACTTGTGACTACTTGTGTAGTACTTGTGACCCTACCTACTTGTGTACCCTACTTGTGTAGGGGCCCAGGGCCTCAAGAAGTCTTAAGACGTCCCTATATGACGTACCCATAGCTGGAGGTCACCTTAATAATTGCCCTGCTGTTTTAAACTGTATTTCTTTGAATGTTGTTGACTGTATCTTTGATGACTTTTTTTTCGTTCTACATTGCATTTAGTCGCTCGTCGACTTATGAACGAAAGGACGGAAATGAACTTAGGATAAGAAAACCTCGCTCTTATACTGATGAAAAAATGTAATTCAAAATAGGTTCTTAAAGGTTTATTTTTTCAATTCCTACTATTAGCTCACACTCTCTATATTTATTTATTTATTTATCTTGGTGGAATTTTCAATCGTTAATAAAATACATTTTAATGCGCTCGATTGAGCTGAAATTTTATATACATGATTATTTTGGATGACAATACAGTAATTTAATTATAATTAATGAGCATTAATTGATTAAAACTAATTATTTAAAGAATTCCAAATACAGTCACGTTGGCATCATTTTTGGCGACCTGTGACAAAACTTGAAGAGGTTTTTTTCTCACGTTTTAAAGCATTCAGTTGAACTGAAATTTTATATACACGATTGTTTTGGATGACAATACGATACTTTAATGTCAATTAGTAAAAATTAATTGCCACTTAATGCTGTGATTCTGTCCTATGTTTATACATATTTATATTAATTGTAACTATTTAATAAAAAGTAGCTAAATATTAAAATTTTTCTTTGTTGATCTAAGTAGGACTAAGTTTGACTTAATTTTTTTTATATTACTTGTTTTAAAAAAAATTAACAATTAGTGTAAGCCTTGTATTGCAATTGTATCTAAATGACATTAAATGAAGAAAACTAATACATTCTAGAAAGAATATTGATTGCAGAAGTATAAAACAAACAATTATTTTTCCTTGGATTTTGAGCAATATTTAATTAACTTTGTTTTATAATTTAAAACCATTATTTTTAAACTGAAAATGACGTTCTTTGTTATTTAAAACTGCATTGAAATATTAATACACACAGAATAAATATTTGAAATTGAATATCCATTATTTGGAATTCAATATATACTGATCAAACAATTAATCGCGATTAAATATTATTATTTCGCATCTGGCATTGGCAGGTAGAAAGCATAACCATTTCCCTGCCTTAATTAAAGGAATTTTTCCGCAGCAAATTCGAGAAATAAGTCTCAATTCTCAAAAGTAATTATAACGTTTTGAATCACAAATCGACAAACGGATGCAATTGTATACGTAGAATTCCCATGTTGATTTCTCATATGCTTCTATCATTCTTTTAAATTTCGAATTATTTCAATAACGCTTAGAACGAAAACAATAACAATTGTTTGTTTTTTTTATCAAAAAATTGCAAGATTATAAATCCAAAAACATTTTTTTACTTCTTTTTGAAAATAAAAATTGTAAATTAACAATGGGAAATTTCTCAATCTTTTTAACTTTATAGGATTTAATGCGCAAGAGTTATTAGAAGCTAAAGCAGATTTTTTTGTTTCGTTCTAAACTAAATCTTATTTGTCTTTTTTTTTTTTAATTCTTTCGAGACCTAGTATTTTACAATTAAATGCTTGAATGTTTTTTTTTCTCTACCAATGCTTAACTGTATTTGTGTTTTATTCATAGAATTTTAAATAGTTTATTTTAATTCCATTGTGTGTATATCTGCTTAAGTAACTGATTGTGCAAGGGAATTTTTTTGGATTTTATTGTCATCTAGCTGGAAATATTGACATTGCTCAACTTTATAATAAATGTTGCCCTATATGATTAAAACATATATAAATCCTATAAATTTAAATGTTTTAGTAAATCTTTTTATACAAAATAAAAAACATGCACTTAAAAAATTAAAAAAAAAAAAACTTTAATAATAGATTACACATAATAAGATGAATGGAGTTGATTCATCACCAGAGGGCGCTTCGATCGTTTGGTGATTGACACGTGATTATCAAATAAACAATAACAGCTCATCGTATTACACAAGTGGTTGTGTGCTAACCGTCGATTTTGCTTACATTCAAATTTTATATTCTTTAAAGGTTTTTTTAGTACTCTAAATATTTTTAATATATTTTCTAGTCTTGCTTTTCGTATAGTTATTAAATATGTACATAGTTTTAGTTCACAGTATTAGATTTAAGCTTAGTTTATATTTCTGTTCTTTGACCTCGTGTTTTTGTACACTTTTAGGTTTAGTAATTAGTTTACTAGCCACATTGTGTTTCAAAAAATTACGAATCGTTCAATTGAACAAAATACTTTATATTTAGAAATTAAGCGTTAAAGTGTAGACCAGAAGGAGGGCCTTGACGATGTCAACTTCTTTGGGGACTGGATTCAATTGATAAGCAACTTAATACAGCGGTAGGTGTTTTTGGCGACCGGAATTGCTAGCCAAGCAAATATAATTAATTTAACGATAGGTATTCTGAGAATTAACAAATTGTAATTTTACAATAAAAATAAAGAAATATTAATGTACAATTAAAAAAATATTTGTAAAGCTATCAGTAATGCATATGAATAAAAATTGTATATTTTTTTTAAGTGAAAGGAAAGAAGTAGATGCAAATCCGAAAATGCCGCCAATATACTCGGTCGATCAAACACGTAGGAATTTGTTGACCGTATTGTCATATGATTATAATGTCAGATGAATCGAGTCCATTGCTTCTTTGCCAATATTATCACTAACTCATGCAACTATCGCATTTATCATGTTTCCTTAGTCATAATTTAGCCCATTGAGTTAAGCTCATGTGACGTCATAGATATATAATAACTGTAATCACATGTTTTTTCTCTCTCTCTCTCTCAGACAATCTGTTTATAAATTCGTGTGACTTCATAGTCACATGATAAATATAATCACGTGTTTTCATTCAATGAGTTCATACAGTCATGTAACATCGTTGTTACATGATAAACGTAATGACGTGTTTTAAGCCAATTTTCATAAATTCATGTGACGTCATAGTCACATGATAAATTTAATCGCACGTAAGTCACATAGAAAATCGGGGTTGGCGAGTTATTAATAGAGTTGGTGATTGTGTTGCTATAATACGTAAGTACCCAACTTTTCCCAGCTATCGAATTTGAAAATTCATGTAAGTTTTACATGAAGAATAGATGGTAAATACAAGTCGAATATTAGTTTCGAATTCAATGGAGAACATGTGATTGCATTTATCATGGAACCATCATGAATTTAGCCCATTTAATGAGCTACAACTTGCCCGTTAAATTTGATTATTACATCACATTTTACAAATTGGGGTTGCCAACTTGGCGAGTAGGTTTGAACGTTGGCATTGGTATGTTAGTACGTAAGTACCCTTTTCCTCCCTTCCTCAGTGGGGTCAGCCCAGGGTGAGCCTTGGCCTTCTCAAAATGCCTTTTCCAGGTCAAACTTTTTCCTGCCAGTGCTCTCCAAATCCTAGTTCTCAAAACTAAGAGATCATTTTCTAGGCTATCAATCCATCTGAGATTTCGCCTGCCCTTTCTTCATGTGCCGATTGTTTGAGCATTGAAGACTTTTTTTAGCGGTGCGGTCTTCGTTCATTCTAATAACGTGACATTCCCATATAATTTGTTGTATTTTGATGAAGTTGACAATGTCATATTCTTTATATGATCAATAGGGCTCTAAATTTGATCGTCTTCGCCATGTTCCATTTTCCTGAATTCCTCCAAAAACGGATCTTAAAATCTTCCTTTCGTAGATACTTATCATATTTTCATCTGTTCGAGACATAGACCAAGTTTTACATAAGTACCCTTTAAATTTAAATTTATTAAAAGATGCAATTGTGGATAAAGTTATATTTCTGGTAATATGGTTGCTGATTTTTCAGACATTGTGAAGGTCTTTGGTGGTTACTTTTGTGTGGGAGACCTTGTACCTTTGCGCATTGGTGAACCTGTAAATTAACAACAATTAACAACTAAACACGTAAATGATAAAATTATAGATTGAATTAGCAAATTTTTCACATATTTAACATGCAACTAATAAAATTTTACTTAAGTTTAATGTGTATCTCAATTTTGTCTAATATCAGTAAATAGTAGGCACAGATGTTGTAGCTGCCTTGGGATTAAAGCAGAATTGCGACGATTAAAACTGATGCCGTAGCAAAATTTCGTTTAAAGTTATAAATGCTTTATACTGCAAGCGTGTTGAAATTTGTATGGGAAGTTATTAAGAGTCGGTAGAAATTTGAAAGTTCTAGAACAATACGGAAAAAATAAAATGTGATGTAAATTTACATTAGTAATAGCCACGAAAATTAATTTACAATAAGGAAGTCACCCTTAATTTTGCAAATTATTTTTATGATAAATGTCGATTAATGTAAAGGTAAGCCACCCATTCGGTATAGTGGTTAGTGACGCTGACTGCTGTGCCATAGAGGCCTGGGTTCAAATCCCAGAGAAGGCATAGATATTTGTATTGTGTAATTCTTCATGACTTTAAATTCCTTCTACCTTTGTAATGTGTGCTTCATGCCTACTTCTGTAAGCCCCCGTGTGATACTTTATGGTGCACGGGGATTTATAAATGTGTTCTCAATGAAAAAGAAATTTAAAGGTACAGAAACAGTGATATAACAATTTTGAACTAGAGGAGTTAAATTTAGAGCTAAAAGCAGATGAATATGGTGACAAATAAAACCACGTGGTCCCATAAACATCTATAGGTCTTTTACTTTTTTGTAAGATCGTAAATGAAATACTTTAAATATTTACTTTGAATTATGTCTAATTTTTTTTAATGTTAGTTTCTTAAATTTGATTATTATTACTCTCTTGTAATATTTGAACGAAGCATGATTTATTTTGTGTTTGACTCTTTATCATTTTAACCCTATCAATAATCGTAAGTTGGAAGATAATTAGAAAAAAAACGACTTTTTTTCGTATTATCGCAACCTATTGGTGAAACGAAGCACATGATTACCATTTCAGCGCATACGACACATACGAAATTAGGGTTGCCAACTTTGCAAGTTATCTTGAGTTAGTACGTTAATTAGAACGTTGGCAATTGTGATAATACTGTACCACCTTTTTATCTAGTTAGCATCTGTTTCATTTATTTCATCTCATTGAACACATGTGCTAAAAGCTTTTGGACCTATTTGTTCCATGACTGTTGTACTTAATTAAATCAGCAACTGATATTGGTGATTATGGAGGACATTGGATTCGTCGTCCAATCATGTCCTAAATATTCTTGATGGGAGGAGGTTCGGATGGATAAAAATAGTGATAGGAGGACGAGAGAAATACTGTTGAGAAATACCCTACTGAATATTGCTTAGGAATAGCAACACAACCAGTCCAATCACGACTTAGACATATTATACATTCGCTGTCAGGGTGCTTGAGTTAATGGCAAGAGTGCTCCTGTTGGCATGAAAAAATTGCCTCCATCACCTTAACGCCTGGAGAAAGTCCAATATATTTACTTAACAGAGAGATAGCCTTTTTATTGATTTCTCTAGCTTAACACCACTGTAGTTGCAAATGGTATGAACACAAGCAGGCGTCTGGTTCAGAGCTGTTTGTCCAGCAATCGGTTCGTTACGATTCGCTGTGTCACTCTGGTATCAACAGAAGCTTTTATTTCTGTTACAGATGCTGTATGATACGCCACAGTTATACTTCAAATACGAAGCACCTTTGTCAATGGTGGCCAGTGTGAAGCCGGACCGCAGTGTTTGTTGCATACTGATTCTTTTAATGACCGCTGTGGCCAACAATCATGTTCAATAATTACATCCCCGTAAAGTCATTCTGCAATATCATAGGAAGAAAATACACTTTGTCGTTGCTCTATTATACGACTTCGTTCTAACTCAGTGTACTGTCTTCCTCATCTTCTAAAAGCAGTGTTTCTCAACCTGTGGCGCACGCCCTTCCCTGGGGGGGGGGTGATAACCCTACGTGGCGGAGGAGGGACGCGAGCCTATAGATAAGTCCAATATAAAAGATTTAAAATAATTATCAATTTACTGAAAAGAAGCAAAAAAAATACATGTTTATATAATAAAAAATAAAATACATATTCACACTGATACAAGATACTTATAAATGTATGGTAGTGACTTGGTCTATTATTCTTAGTGTCTTTTTTGTGTTTAAGTTAACACCAGCGGATAATATAAAGCACATATACTTATTAATCTCAAAAGCGGCAAAACCCTCTGTGATTCATAGCCTCGGCGTAACTGCTCGAAACTGAACCGGTAGGGTTGCCAGATACAATGTAAAATATATACAATGAAATGTTACAGAGCTAGTCGGCACAAATGTAACTGTAATGCAAAAAGTAATTCATTATTAATTTATCAATACCAAATTAAAAACGTTTAGTAATTACTAATGACCTCCATGGCCTTGTTTTATATGCAAATTTATATAAACAACTTAATATTTATTTTGATAATTTGTGCAGTTTGTAATTAAAGTCGAATTTGTAGCTTTAACGTCGAAGTATATTATTATTGCGTACAATATATAGTTGTTGTATGAGGGGGCCGCGATGAAGATTATGACTGAAAATCTGGTCGCAAATATTGAAAGTTTGAGAAGCACTGCCTTAAAGGCATTCTTGACTCAAACCCAGAGCTCGCAATACCTAATCTAGAAGATAAGTAACACTCACGAGATTACATAGCATATTTAAAGCAACTTCACAGTGGAGTTACTAGCGCTATTGTTATTGGTCTAATACAAAATTTGAATGTGAATACTTTCGGATGTGCAAACACCATGCCTCTCAAATTTCGTTTATCTAGCACATCTCTTTTTGGAACTGAAATTTTATTTTCCGTCGACACACATACATAATTTATCTAATTTCTATCCTTTAACTTATTCAATTTGTTATACATCCATTAACATTATTTTTTTACCTTATTAGCAATACTTTATTCTTTAAGAATGCATTCCTTTTCGAATGTTTTGCTACAGTCATATGATCGATAAGGTTCATTTGAATATTTTTTCCCAACACAAAGTTATATATATATACATATATTTAAATACAGAATTCCATTACTGAACAGCTTAAAAGTAAAAACTGGATATATAAGTCAGCTTGGATAATTCTACTTAATTTTTAAAAAAGACAATCTTAAAATTAAATATTTCGAAATTTTTTTTAATTATAACTGAAAGTATATAACTTATTTTAAATATTTTTTAAAGAAAAACACGTGTGAAACATTTTATTTTTGTTAATTTCAGACTAACCTGAAAATTTGTAGGCCTTAAAAATTACGATATTACATAAAAAACGTAAGACACTTATGTCTATTTTTAAAAACTACTAGTAATTAATGACAGAAACATTTTGAGGTTATATAATTATTATTAAAATAATGTATTCAGTAAATAAACTTTATGTACTAGATTTTTGTTTTAATTAAAAGTTAGTCGTATGTAGGTGCCTTATTTTTATATAGTTATTATTATTTTGTATTTAAAACATACACTAGAAGTCATAGCGCATTTTTACATTAAGTGTCATACTCTAATCTAAATCACAAGTTGTAGAAAGTTTGCTTAAAAATACCTCGTGGTTTATGAAACTCTAAAAACAGACTTTACGAAAAATATGTGGAATCTTTTTCAAATAAAAGAAATGTCGTGTCTTACTTATTATCTTCCAAGAGATATTGGAATAATCTATTTAGGATAGCTTCAATAACGAGAAAGAACGTGGAAGAATAGAAGGAGTAATGCGGAAGATAGAAAAGTGGATCAGAAAAACGACAGGCAATTTCCTGCCAAAAGTTAGTTCGGAAGCAGGTCGTTAGCCCGAAACGATCGCCTCTTGATCCCGGTTGTCATTGGCTGCAAATTCTTTATTCCCGATTTGCGAACGGAAGTGAAGTCATATTCAAGACGTCAGGTTCATATTACTCTACTGCTTTTCGAAAAGTTTAAGGAGCGAATGAGTTCGAGAAAATTCAAAAGTGATTTATTCTGATAGTATAAATCATTGAAAAAAAATTTAACGTAAGTAAATTTAAATTTTGGGCGAAATTAAAAACTGCAAAATATAGGACAATTTTTAAACATACTTAAAGTAATTTTTAAAAATTGATTCGTTCTTTTATTAAAAGATTTGAAATAAAAAATCATCAAAGCGGACGTATTAATCGCCTCCCAACTAACCATTTCTTACATATTGCTTGATGATAAAATTTCTAAATTAAAAATTATGTGTGGTACTTTTCTGTTTCTTCAGCGCAAATCTCGCCAAGCAGTTTTTATTGGCGACAACATTCACTTACACATATAATATTGTTAGTAAATGTTCAATAACTTTTTACTTCAGTAGCATACCAAAATAGGTTGCCAGAAATATTCCGTTTCGCGTTTGTTGTATAATTTTTGGCGACTTTATCGCATGCGCCGGCGAAACGGAAAAGTACCGAAATTACTTTGGTAAAATCATCTTTTGTTGCCCTACTTTGAAAGATTTTTGAAATTGAGCCAGAATGGCACAAAATAGGGTTGTCAGAAATAACGGAAGCATCCATCACCAGTTTTTCGCATTGAAAGTCTGACAGCAAGCTTGGCAAACTTAGCGCTCAGTTCAGAGACAAAAATAAACAGGCACCAAGGAGTTTACTAAAACACGTTAAACCATCTCAAAAATAATAAAAGATAAATAAATAAATAAAAATTTAATGCAGAGAAAACTGCAAATCAAACATCGATTGATAAACTATTATATTGATAATATATAAAAAAAATTAATACATATCTGCTCAATTTTTTTACGACTGTTAACTTAATTCAACAATAAATAGTTGTATTCCTCATACCATTCTGAAATCTACAGAATAATAAACTATTAGGAAATAAATATGCATCCTTTTTCAATTCCTTCTATTAGCTCACACTCTCTATTTATTTATTTATTTATTTATCTTTGTGGCATTTTCAATCATTAATAAAATACATTTTAAAGCGCTCAATTGAGCTAAAATTTTATATACATGATTATTTTGGATGACAATACAGTAATATAATTATAATTAATAAAAATTAATGGATTAAAACTAATTACTTAAAGAATTACAAATACAACCACGTTGGCATCATTGTTTTCGACTTTAGCGACCCTTTTGGCGATTTGTGTCAAAACTTGAAAAGGTTTTTTTCTCGCGTTTTAAAGCATTCAGTTGAAATGAAATTTTATAGACACGATTATTTTGAATGACAATACGATGCTTTAATGATAATGAATAAAAATTACCACAAAATGTTGTGATTCTGTCCTATGTATATACATATTTATATTAATTGTAGCTATTTAATAAAAAGTAGCTAAAATAAAATTTTTCTTTTGTGGATCTAAGTAGGAATTGACTTAAATTTTTTTTTACTTGTTTACATGTTACATTATTTTCTTTCAATTTTTTAAAATTCTAATAATTGACCTAAAAACTTTAAAAAAAATGCACTTAACTTTAAAAGAAGTACTTTTTTAAAATCAAAGTTACAAAATCTTTTGTAAAATTTAGTTTTTCCTCTTAATATTGATTTAGTTATTTGTTTTGGTACACATTAAAGATCTCAGTAAATGCAATGAAAACTACTGAAGTATACAACTGGGAAAGGGGTATAATTTGGGTCGTTTTGAGTCTTCTTAATCGAGAAATAAAGATACGTTACATTAGGGTCCAATGAAACTTCTGACTATTACACACAATTTTTAACTGTGACCGCTGTTCATTCTGATGGTTTAATGTTTTCCTCAAAACTTTGATAGCGTTTCTTCTTGAATTGTTGCAAAATGTATAATTAAGGTTGAATTTGAGTATATAACTGTAGTTTATAGTTCTTATATAATTATACAAATTTTAGTCTCTTTTTTTTTCTTTTCAGTAATTTGATTAATAAATCTCTTCTCTGGGCACAATGCCAGAAAAATGTTTGCTACTAATATTTTGTGCTTCAGAAATGCACTAATGTTGATTATAATTCGAAAACGTTTTTCAATTTCTATACTGTTAGCTCACAATCTCTACATATTTATTTATTTATCTTGGTGGAATTTTCAATCGTTAATAAAATACATTTTAAAGCGCACAATTGAGCTGAAATTTTATATACAGGATTATTTTGGATGACAATACAAAAATATAATAATAATTAATAAAAATTAATTTATTAAAACTAATTATTTAAAGAATTACAAATAAAACCACGTTGGCATCATTATTGGCGACTTGTGTCAAAACTTGAAAAGGTTTTTTTCTCACGTATTAAAGTATTCAGTTGAACTGATTATTATGTTGGATGACAATACAATAATTTAATTATAATTAATAAAAATTAATTGATTACAACTAATTATTCAAAGAATTACAAATACAGCCACGTTGGCATCATTTCTGGCGACTTTGCGACCCTTTTGGCGACTTGTGTCAAAACTTGAAAAGGTTTTTTTTTCTCACGTGTTAAAGTATTCATTTGAACTGAAATTTATATACACGATTGTTTTGGATGACAATACGATACTTTAATGATAATTAAAAAATTAATTACCACTTAATGTTATGATTCTGTCCTATGTATATACATATGTATATTAATTGTAACTATTTAATAAAAAGTAGCTAAATTAAAAAATTTTTTTGTTGATCTAAGTAGGAATTGACTTAAAATTTTTTTTATATAATACTTGTTTTATGTGTGTGTTATCTTGTAATTTAAATATGGGAGGGGGAGATTTATTGTTTTATTTTAAGCTAATTTTGGTTTTTTTTATTAGTAGTTTACAGCGTTGATCTTTAAATTTAACATTATTTACATCATCTTATGAATGGACCATTTCACGACTAAGGATACATCCCCCTTCATATTTTAAAATTGGTGATCATCGTATTTATATATAATCTTATTTGTATTTCAATACAGAATGTCAAATAGAACGAACGCCGAATGCAATAGGCTCAATTCATGAAGTCACACGATAAAAACAATCACGTGTTTTCCATTGACTTCAAAACAAACATTACACTAATTGTACTTGTTGTTCTATTTGTAAAACTCAGATAAAATTTCAAATTTCATATTTGGGTAAAGATTTTTTTTTATAAAAAAAAATTATATTTTATGTTTATACTTTTAAATAAAATGTATTTTGTATACATATGTACTTTTTAAGAAAAATATTCTGCAAAGAGCAAAACTTGGCAACACCGGAGCTCGAGAACTGATTAGCTGGAAACACTAGATAGTTTTTATCTTGTGACTATGACGTCGCATGAGTTTTTAAATTGATTGGCTAGAATCACGTTTCTCTTTCACTATCATGTGATTATGACGCCCCATGAATTGAGCTTATTACGTAAACAGGAATGTTTAGGAGAAAATCTTATCAAATCAATTGGCTCTAATGGTAAAAAATTCGTGGTCTGTATGTTATTATTTGTTTTTATTGTGTCGCGTAATAATATATTATTGTGTTTTTTCACATGTTTTATGTTATTCGGTAAGTACAGGGAGATTCTAATTTAAATTCCAATTTTCAAATGCTGTAAACAAAGAACTATGGTCAGAATAACTTAAAATTTGAACTGAATGTGTGCTTGAAAAAGAAGGAAATGGTATGGTGGCATAAAAATGTATTGTTGCTGTTTATGCGATTTTTTACTCAAGGACAATTAAAAAACCGATTTTTCTCATTCATTGCCATAAAACCTTGTCGTGGTGGATGGCATTTTCACTAGAAGTGCAAAAGCTGTTGAATTTGGAAGTCAATACTTCCTGTCGAAAAACCGAAGCACTCATATACATTTAAAAAGTGCCGTTGGATTAACGTGCGACTCATGCCAAAGCCATCATAATTCGATTTAAAATGTCAATTGTAGCCAATCCACTTTACCCATTTATCTATTGATTCACTCTGGAAAACTTTTTATGATACCACACCGTTTCCCTTCTTTTCAAGTATATTCAATTCAAATTTGAAGTCATTATGATGAGTAGTTCTTTTTTCGCAGCATTTTGAAAGTGGAACTTAAAGTATAATAAGGTGACCAAACGTCCTCCTTTAGGGAGGACAGCCCTCCCCTTATAGGTTCTGTTTTTCCTCGAAAAGTGAATGTACATTTAAATTCTAGTGAATTAGAACAATTGGAAAATCAACATGCTGAGAAATCGGCAAAATATGGGTGAAATTACTTAAACCATTTCAAAAATGAACACATTCCATATGAAAATGTAATTATTCTTGTTGAATTTACGTTGTGCTGCCCTGGAACTAATGCACCAGTTGAAAGAGTTCTTTTCAGTTGGTAATGAATTTTGTGAAGTGACTAGTGAGAAATCAAAATTGAATGTTAATATTTTAGCTACAGTGCTTACCGTAAAATTCAGTATGAAGGATATTTTTTGCCCGAACTTTCCGATGTATTAGAAAATGATATGTTGACAAAAAAAATTCATTCAGTGGAATAATACTCTTTAAAGATAATAGTTAAAAATAATGTAAGAGAATAATTAGCGTATTTTTGTTTGAATTAATAGAATGTTTCATATATTTAAGTTGTAATTTTTTCTTGAATTTTTCGTCCTCCTTTTTATTGTAAAAAAAATGGTCACCTTATGTATTATCACCTTGTATAATTTCGTGCATTAATAAAGTATATTTGAACGAATGAAAACTAACACCTGATGAAACTACACATTAATCTAAATGTAATTGAAATATTTACAAAAAGTTACGCATTGTTTTGTATTTTTCTTACAATTTTTATTTTATTTTACATCTAAGCAAGCTAAAACAAATACAAATATTTATTCTTAGCAACCTTTTGATCCTGTAAGACGTAGAATATTATTGCTACTGTATTTGTTTTTTCTGCAAATCCTTAAAACCAATGTAATTTAGATTTATAGAACCTTAAACGCACTATTTTGCATGTCAAATTAATGAGCACTGATTGCAACGATGGATACTGTCAAATGAACAGAAATATCAGGAATCTTTTCAGAAGCACACAAACAAAATGTTCATCACAAGAACAAAACCTTATTTATACACGCCATCTGATCAAAATATAAACTAATTAAATTTCTCACAAATCTTGTTGTTCTAAATCAAGATAAAAATAATGATTAAAAAAGTGGAAAATAATTGTGTTGGAAAATATTTCATAATTACCCTCCTGCTTTAATTAACTTATTAAACTTTCTTCAGATTTCCATTTTTAATTTTTCCACTAAAGTATGAAAGTTAAACATAATTCCTTGCGTTAGTAACTTTTACGTTTCGGGACAAATTTATATAAGCACGCTTTAATTCTCGTGGCAAACAATAAGTGTTTAAGAATTACTTTATTTGACAAAATTCAGTCAACGTGAGTTTTACAAAGTTTGTCTCTTAAAAGCTTTTATGTGCTTTACTTTTCTTTCAAAACTCTTCACATTCTTCCACTTTTCCAATTTTGAAGAGATTTAATATTCTGATAATATTTTTCTTTGCGATCTGCACACGCACGAACAGACTATTGTTATTTAATCCTTTTAATTAGAAATAGCGGCCTCCTGAAAGAAAGAAGTGCCTTTCGTTTTGTTTTGGGGGAAATTATCGATCACTTGTATTTGGAATTAAAATTCGAGTACGAACTGAAGATTCGATGAGAAGCTTTCGTTAGTTTATTTTTGTTTCAGCCATCTGCTTGTTCTGTTTTTACGAATAGCAGATGTGATTGTTTTGAGAACTTTGTAATTGTGTTCTTTTATTTGTGTTTGAGAAAGATTTGTACTTAAAGAGTATCTTTATTGTATGTGTCCATAGTCTTTATTTCGACGATGTTTTTCTGAAATAGTATCGGTGATCTTTTAACTAACTTGAACTGGATTGGACCTTTAGCGGGGGTGAAGAAATCGTGTTAAACAGAATAATGTACAGCAAGGGTGTCAAACTCGCGGCCAGGAGACCACAAAGAACATTTTTATGGCCCGGCCAATGTATCGGTACATAAAAATGTATAATAAAATGGCAAAAAATTGGAAAGATAGTAGCAGAGAAGAGATGTCAAATGTCAGGACGTAAACACTAAATTTTCTTTTCCTTTATTTATGTTTATTATAATGTATTATTCGTATTGCTTATTATAATGTAAATAAACTTACTTTTCAAGGAATATTGATATTTTTTGTGGCCCTCCTAAAGTTAAACCTTGTTTACTTGAGCCAAGTTAACCTTTAAGTTTGACATACCTGATGCACACAATAACTGATTCTAAATAAACTCTCACAAAAAAAGTATAAAAACGATTATTAAAACAGACACCTACTTGTCGATTGAACAGAAGTAAAGATGTTTTTGAGTATTGTTGAAAAAAATCAGCTTAATTTAAGTGACGTCATAGTTTTATGATAATTGCAATCGCATGTTTCCGGCTAAGTTTATGAGTTTCGCAGTTGCCAATTTTTTTCTTTAAAGAAACTTTCTTTTAGAAAATACATATTTGTCAACAATAATAACGCACAAAGGTAAAAAAATTTCGCTTGATTTAAAAATATGTGTATAATATAATTTGTTTTTAATTTTTAAGATAACTTTTTGAAGAATTTTAATTCCTGAACATATGTATCAAATCCTTCGAATTTTACCTATAAATTTTACTAGAACAGTAAATACAAGCCTGATGTCAGTTTTTGATTCAGTGAAGAACACGTGATTATATTTATCATGTGACCGTCATAAATTTAGCTCATTAGACCGAAACTCAAAGCAAATTTCCAAGTTGAAAACAAGTGCTGAAAAATTAGTTGATTCTATAAGTTTGGCATCACATTTGGTATCAATTTTTGCGTTGGCAACTCTTGTATCATAAGACAAAATAAATTTTAATCGCTTGCATTTTTTTAAAACGTTTTTACTAGTTTATTACAATGCAGAGTAATATTTTGTGAGTTTGGAATAGTACATTTTAATGAATGTAATTTATGAAGAAGAAATTTAATTTGCATAAAAAAAGAGAAAAAAACCCTTAAAATATGTATTATAATTCAATGAAGTTTAATTTTGTTCTGAGTGTCACGCTCCAATTTTAACTATATTTTATCTTTACCATCGTATGGAAAATATTGCATTTTTTTCCACTAATATATATTTGAATAATGTTAATTTTCCCTACATGAAATATCTTCCATATATTTTTTTTACTCTGTAATAGGTCAAACATTTTTTTAGTTTTACAAACTCCATAGAAAAAAATTAGATGATTGTGTGTAAAATGTTTCTTAAGGTATCCGACTACGTTTGGAACCGTGATTTTAAAAAGGCGCACAAATGGATAATTTTCATGATATTTAGTGTCACTTAGATTAGAATACATGTATAAAATTGTTTTAAGGACATTTTGACAAAAACAGTTATTTAAATACAATATTTCGGCTAAAAATTGACTTAGAATAACCTTTTTTCAAAATGTTCTCCATCAGTGAAAAATGCTTCTATTATAATAATATTTTGCCTGTATGCCTCAGATGCCTGTAATGCCTGTTTGCCTGTATGCCTGTAATGCCTCAGACCTCTGTACAACTATGATTTTTGAAATATTCACATTATTTTCAGAGTTACAATCATTTGAAATAATTTTATCGCCGCTTTTTTCTTAAAATTTCTCCCACTTCTAAGTTATATATTTCAAAAATTGCAGTTGAACCTCTTTACAGAGGTCTGAGCTATATACAAGCGAAATATTATTATAATAGAATCATTTTTCACAAAAGGAGAACATTTTGAAAAAAGTTTATTCTAAGTTAATTTTTAGCCGAAATATATTTTGTACTTAAATAATTTTTTATTGTAATACTATTCTTAAAACAGTTTTATATACATTTTCTAATTAAAGTGACACTAAATATCATAAATATTATCCATTTATACGCTTTTGCAAAATCACGGTTCCGAACGTAATCGTATACTTTAATTTAAGACAGTGCATAGTTACCAATTTAATGAGTATTTCTAAATTTAATAAAAAAACTAATACTTGTATTGAAATCAATAGTGTGGATTCAATACTTGTAACCTTGACTTATCCAGAAAACAACATGTTTAGAATATATATTTATAATATTTTAGACCTAATTCATGCATCAAGAGTTTTTAAGTTTCTTTGAAATATTTTTTAAATCTTGAAAGAAGAAAAAGAAAAAAAATTAAAAAAAGTTTAAAATTGCAATATTTGAATTTCAATGAAATTAAATCAATTATTAAAAGCTTTTTTGAAAGGAAGGGAAATAAAGCTTGAAAAAGTTTAATAAAATTTGAATAAAACCTTCTCTCGCCTTTTATTACCTTATCAACTTGAAAGTTTTCGAAAGCTGCTCAAAAACAAGCTGTAGAAGGTATTGTGTTCCTTTATTTTAATTTTAATTTTGCGGTAGACATTATAAAAAAAAATTCCAAACAATTGCTTCTGAAATTGTGTGTTTATTATTTTTTTAAAGACTTGAATTTTCAAAAAAAGGTGCTTTTCGAAATTTGTCCTTAACACTGCTCCACCAGCTCTTTAAATGCATTATAAATAAAACATCGCTGTCATTCTGCAGGATATTAAAGGTGCAATATCAGAAAGAAAGCAAATAACAAAACTTTACTTATTGTACGTATACTGTGTATTAGAAAAAACCACGATTACATTTATAGGGAGAATTTGGGGATATACAAATCCTAAATTATTACTTAGCTGCCACTTTTGGCAGTTAAAAGGGGTCTAATCCGTTATGGATAGAGTCGAATGGGTCTTTCATGATAAATGCGGGCAAGTTTTTCCCCAATCTATGCTACGCTTCCTTAATTTATGGTGCCTGGACAGCAGTGGCATCTAGTGGCTAACAGAGAGTATTACGCCCCCTTACCCTCTGCAAAATTAGATTTTGGGCATCAAGTCAGATTTTACAAAGGGCACACTTGATCGTACTTGAGCGTACTTGATCAAGCGTACTTGATCAC
>BMAV01024584.1:117458-128287 GCA_019973955.1 Trichonephila inaurata madagascariensis
CCCCCCCCCCCCCCGGTGATAGGCTTACATTACGCCACTGGAGGCAGCGCAATCTCTCAGCAACTCATGATCAGATGGTTTTAGTGGTTGAGATATATGGAGAACTCATATTGGTTAACACAACAGTCAAACACCCTCTGTGTCGAGATAGGTTCGGACACGACGGTCAATATTAGGTTTTACGTTATCTTGTTGAAAGAAGACGTCTTCGTGACCTCGAAGGTAGGTCATAGCCAGCAGTCTTAAGACCTGAGAAATGTAACGCTGGCTCTTCAGAAAATCGACGCTACGATCAAGAGGCGTTTTTGTATTGTACTTCAATGCCATCCTATCAGGTACAGGGTCTATATGCGATATTGGTGCCTCAAGCACGTCCACGTCCACCATGATGCTTATCGTGACTTGTCCGAAAGGACGACGTGGTGACACTCTGGTCATTGGACGAACCATTGCCACTTAGGTATATGTATGTTGCAGTGTCACGGGAAATTGTGTGTGTGTGCGTGCTATAATGGCCGACATGCATACAGTCTTCAGCTTCTTCGGACGTCGTCGCATTGTCCTTTGTGACGGGCTCACGCGTTTTTTCATTAACATGACCTTTTGGGTTCTTTGGGGCCAGAATAAATGTGTGGCAATTCTTTTCCAACCAACTCGAGAAGTAAAACGTGAAGGAAAGTTGCAAATTAGGAAGCCTTTAAATAACAGAAGTTTAGAGTAAGCGAGGTGGCATTTGGGGGGTGTTATGATAGTCCGTTTTTCAAGTGTGGTGAGTATTTCGAGAAGTTAAGTGACAGTCAAGAGAGATTACCCGTGGCAGAGAGCCTCTAGTCAAGGTGCATACAGTTGCACGCCAGTGAACTGCAACTTCAGCTGGGATCAGATAGATTGAGCCTTCGTTGGACATTAAGGTAGGAGTGACCATTTAAATATTCGGATCTGTGTTCGCATTGAAATTGAGTTTAGGCGAGTTAGTTATTGATAGTGGTCCGGGTGACGTTATTTCGGTATTATATATTGTGTGTTTAGCCACCGTAGATTCTCTCACATATCATATTATTATCTAATCTGTTATTGATTTAAGTTAAGATCTTAAGAAAGTAATAGTAAGATTATGGCTGCTTCTAGTCCTTCATTTATTCCTACACCTCAAGATCTAGGAGAAGGGCACCCGAGGGGGCGTCCTTACACCTTGAGCTGTAGGTAAGCTCACTTTCTGACACAAAATCCATGATGTGGCTGTGCAATCTACAAGGCTGCTCGAAATACATTTCTGTCCTCTAGGAGATCAGTGACGAGAGTCTATTAAGATCCTGAGTGGTGTTCCATGTAATCCTGTTGAATCTATCAGTTCTATATTCCCTTGGTAGTCGTTGAATTTTGACCAATGCGAGTTTCAATATCGCGCACGCAACGTTATACCCCACTCTAATACGCCACAATCCTGTTGAAACCGAATTCTGGTGTGTTACCAGTATTCCTTTTTCCTTACTCGAGGGAACCAAACGATCTTCTAACAAGCAACTAGTATTCAAATGCGATTTCTGAAAGAAATTTGCTGTGTAACTTCGATTTGGACAAAGTTTGAGATGCCTTTTCTCCCTCCTGCATATTTCATTCTAATGCTAATTATTTGCTTACCTCGTGATATCCCTTTCTTATGAATTTGATATATCTATCCTCTCTTTTTCATAGTGTTAAAATTTTAATGACCAGGAAGGTACATTAAGAAAGCATTTAAAATGTCAACAGGGCATTGGAGATCGATTTCAAAGTAGAACACTTAAAAACATATTTTCGAGTGAAAATGTACAAATCTTAGCTGATTAAATTAAAAATTGATGCATTGAAATACAGTAGGACCTCTAAATAACGAAGTCACTAAATCCCGAAAAAAGTTCATGCAATCGAAAATTCGTTATATAGAGGTTAACATTTTAATATACTTTATAATCCACATAAAACAAATTTGAAATTCTTTAACACTATATATTAAAAAAATGTAATTACTCACACCTTTTTAAAAATTAATATATGTTTATTTTATATATCTTACCAATAAATAAAAAAAAAGATAGAAAAACTGCAAGGAAAAAAAGAATGTCGAAGAATTTTCATTTTTATTATTTTCAATATTAAAAAAATAATTTTATATTAAAATTAATAAATTTTAAGGACATTTTCTAATTTAAAGCATACAAGTGATATTAAACATACTTTATTTTATAACTAAAATACGGGGACATGGGAAAACCCCACTGAGTGTGAAAGGGGATACCGAAGATGTTTCTAGTGAACTGGACAATGGGGTTAAAGGTTGCCCTTCTTGGATGAAATGTCTAGAACTCTATTGATCTCGGCGAGTTGGGATCTAACAAAACCAGTTCAAGATTTATGACCACCATAAAATGTGTTAAAGAGAGAATAACCTGAAATGTTCAGAAATACTTTAAAAATAGAGAGACAAAAAATTGAATCAAAAGAGAAAAAGTTCGTTACATAGAAAATGCACTTCGCTATAGACAGGTTATTTTGTGAAGAAAATCGTGAAATGTTCAAGGTTCCAGGAAAAAGTTCGTTGTATAGAAAAATTCGCAATATAGAGGTTCGTAATACAGAGAATCGACTGTATTTATATAGTAATAAATGTATGAGTAATAGCCTGAAAATACTTGCGCAATCAAAAAGAAAAATATATTTATACATTTGTTGTATGAGATATTCAAAGCTTACATGAAGTATTAAAATGTGCTGTGGATTTAGTGTTCTTATCCTTGCTATTTTATACGTACTGCGAAATATAATTACAGCAACTAAAAATTAATATCCTATAAGGAATTGTAATATTTAAAAAGTACTTGAATCCTATTCGTTATTGGGAATTTTTTCATATAAATCACAACATAAGTTTTGTTCCCACAAACTATAATAAATAAAAAAAAATTCTAGATTTGTATTTAAATTTACCTGCAGAAATTCTATTAGAAAGGAACCATGTGTTTTCATGATAAACTAAAAGCAACATAACAAAATGCATGTTTAATGATAAGAAACAAAAACCAATTTCTAAAGTGCTGCCAGAATCATAAACTTAATTACATAGCAATTTAATGCATCCTAAATGTAGTATTTTTATTTTTACAAAAACTAAGCTTAAACCTGTGATAAGAAAATGTTGTCTTAAAAAAATATTTCCAATAATCAACTGGCTAAAAATGTTTCTAAGAATTTGACGTAATTTAGAAAATTTGAAGAAGATTGTAAAGAAAAAGCATATGTTTTAGATGGTTAAAATAAATATTGATGCTTGGATTCTATCGTCTTTTTCTTTGAATTTGTTTATTTTGTATTATACCCGATTTCGGATTTTATATTTCGAATTAAATTACTACAGAAAATATTGAATTGAAATGTTGTTGACTGTTTTCGAATTTCAACCATATCTAATTTCAAATTGAATGGAATGTTGAAAATTATTAAATATGCTTTGTACTGATAGAGTTCAGGAAGAAATATATATATTTTCTGAAGAAAAAATAAAAAGTTTGAGAAAACATTAAAATTTAGTAATCCAGGACTCCTTGTGTTCATAGAAGTGCCTTTTCTTACGAATTTTGCTCTAATTTAATCTACCGATGTTTATACCGCTATTTTTGCCTAGTGTTATGGAACTAAAATCAAATATAGAACACATTTTTCAACCGAAAAAAAGTTCCATTATTAAAATAAGTTTATTTAATTATAACACATTTCACATTTATCATGCTACTGACTCTGAATGCCAAGTTTGGTTTTTTTTTTGCCAAGTGATTTTTAATACTATGTGTATGACTGAAGCCAAACATGGCGATTCAAAATCCAAACTTGGCGTTCAGGCGTATACTGGCGCTTTCGTTGCCAAATAAAATTATGTATAAATTTAACCATTACAATACAAGAAATAGAGATTCGGAAAAGTTTAGTATCATAAAAATAGATGCATCGAAGCAGAAATAAACTGTGCAATAAAATATTTTATTTTCTACACGATTCCTCTTTTGCCTGCAGTTTGTAGCCACATAACTAACTTTTTAAAATGGAATCTTTTGGATGTTTTTTTCAAAAATATTTTATTGCGCGATGATATATACATTTATTTTCAATTCTGCTAGTTTGTCTCTATATTTTATTTTGATGTGTACTAAATTTCGCGCCTCGTCTTTGAGTGTAATACCTTTACAAATAGTAGCTTTTGAGCTAGAATTTTAACTCATTTTTATGTCAAAGAAATAATTATTCTTATGTGTGGTTAAGTACATGACAAAACTAGCTTACTGGACGCAGGAAGCGATGAAAATACAATAAATTATTTAAGAATGATTTTAGGAATCTTATTTTTCCAGAGTAAATTCACATATTTATTGCTTATAAATTAATGAACTTAACTCACGAAGGTCACATGATAAATGCGATCACGTGTTCTCCATTGAATTCAAAGCTGAAGTTTGAGTTATACTTATTTATCTTCTCGTAAAATTCTGATAAGTTTTCTGGGTAAACATGTGTACAAGGATTAAGACTCTTCAAAAAATTTTTAAGAATTTAAAAAAAAATCTTATTATACATTTATTCTTTAATTAAGTGAATTTTGTTTACCTATGTGCATTGTTTTTGTTGACATATATGTACTTTTTGAAAGAAGGTTTTTATTAAAAGCAAAAGTTCGAAACAGCAAAAAGCGTGAACTGATCAGTTGGAAACACGTGATTGTAGTTATCATGTGGCTATGACGTCTCCTGAATTTAGTCCTTCACATGTTAATAGTATCTGTAATATAATAAATGGTATTTCCGGTGGCACTATTACATAAAATTAGTAAATTAATAGTTTTTATTCAATTTCTACTATTAGTTCACGACATCTCTATATATATCTTGTTCAAATTTTCAATCGTTAATAAAATACATTTTAAAGCGCTCACTTGAGCTGAAATTTTATATACACGATTGTTGTGCATGACAATGTGGTAATTTAATTATAATTAATAAAATTATAATTGATTAAAACAAATTATTCAATAAATTACATATACAACCACATTAGCGTCTTTTTTGGCGACATAGTGACCATTTTGTGTGTCAAAACTTAAAAATGTTTTTCTCTAACATTTCAAAGCGCTTGTTTGAGCTGAAATTTTCTATACACGATTGTTTTGGGTGACAATACGATAATTTAAGTATAATTAATTAAAATTAATTGGCTGAAACTAATTATCTGAAGAATTACAGATACAGTCACGTTGGCTTCATTTATAGTGACTTGGGTCAAAACATTTAAAGTTTTTTTTCTCGCGTTTTAAAGCATTCAGTTGAACTGAAATTTTATATACACGATTGTTTTGGATAACAATACGATACTTTAATGATAATTAATAAAAGTTAATTGTCCAACACCATATATAAAAAGGAAAATATAATATACCATATATAAATTGCAACGAACATTTCTTTCTATTTTGCCACTTAATATTGTGATTCTGTCATTTGTATATACATATTTATGTTAATTGTAATTATTTGATTAAAAGTTATTAAAATAAAATTTTTCTTTGTTGACCTAAGTAGGAATTGACTTAACATTTTTTTTATACTACTTGTTAGTGTTTATGTGATCCGCGCGCGCGCGAGGCTTGTGGAAAAACCTAATCTACTTAATTATTGTACATCATTCTTTTATTAAAATAGATCTTCCATTTGGTTTCGAATGTTTAATTCCAAAGTAATCTTAAATGATCATTTGTATTCCGTTTTGTCCATGCAATGCAGCCTAAACTGCTTTAAAATGAAATGGCTACAATGTAGACGTAGTACAAATAATTAAATGCTTTTGAAGTGCGTTTAATTTAGGAGCAATATTAATTTCTCTGACCATCAATTAAGGAAATTGATGTATTCCAATATTTTTCAAAACCACTTTTAGTAATTTGCTGCAGTTTATTCATGTAAATTAACCATACCTTAAAGAACAAAAACTCATTTAATCTAAAAAGTAGTTCAATTTTCTTTTTCTAATAACGTTGTATATTAAAGAAATAGGCCTAAAAAAACTCTATTTTGTTCAGTTTTAAGAAAATAATGTCACTTTCTATTTAATGATTGTCATAAAATAATGGCACTTCACAAAAAAAGAGGATCTGGAGCTTGGTTTTTATTCTGTTCAAAATAATTTAAAGGGGTTTTTTTAAGCAAACTGATGTCTTTTTAATGATCTTGACTTTTTTTTTCGCTCGTATTTTTTACAAGATAACTACCGAGGCATTAAATATAAATCATTTTATATACTTTCTCTCTTATCAAAAAGCTTTGATTCTTTAAGAATGTGTAAAAAAAAAAAATGATTTTCATTTTGTAAAGTGTTTAAAATAGAGTAATTTTGTCGAGAAAAAAAGTTAAAGTTCTTTCAAAACTTAAAATTGATTAGATATTGACTTTTAATAGTAAAGTTAATAATATTTTTAATGGTATTATCACCTGTTTATTGAAGTCTTTTGAATTCACTTCAGTACTTCGTTTCAAAATACAAAAAGAAAAAAAATCTTCTAATTAAAATTCAGTTCCATTAATTTTTGAAAACGAAAAAAGAAATAATAGTGGTATAAATCAAGCAAAGAGAAATTTTATAAAGCAATATTCCGAGCATAAATAACATTGTTCCAAAATGTATTTTAAATTCTAGAACAAAAAATATTTTGGAAGATTTTTAAAATAAAATTTCTTCGATTTCATAATTTCTTAAAAAGCAAAAGAATTTCTATAGTTCTACCAAACGATGAAACATTTCTGTAAAAAAAATATTTAAGTAAATAATCGATGTAATCGTTTGTCAAATCTCCATTCGAATTAGTGATGAATAAAATTAAAAATAAATGTCTCACGTAAAAATAGTTTCGAGGAATATTTCACATCTTCTTGATTTAGAATATTTCGAAATATTCGTCAAAATTAATTAAAATATTGATTTTGAGTGGCAGCAGAATAAAACGAAACATACCCGCGAGAGTCGGAAAATTTTTCTTCCAAAGCATTCTTGTTTAGAAAATTTCTTCTGGTAGTTTCTGGAGCATCTGTGTTATGAAAACCATACTATGCGCATTAGATTAGTTGCAAACTAGTGCATCATCAGCGAATCGTGCGGGAATTCTGTCTGGAAAACTCGCAAACAAAATTAATTTTAATTGATGTTCTCAGCCATCTTGGTTCTTTGTTGAAGGTCAGTAAGGTATTATGAGCTGGATCGATTGCTATTCTTTGTTGTTTTTTATATGTGTAATTTGAATAGAATTCAGTAAATTTTGATTAAAAGTATGTGCTCTTATCAAATAGTTCCACAATGAATTATTCTGAAACACAAATTCCCTCGTTGAAACTATGCCATAAGAATTCCAAATTTAAAATGTTTTTTTTGTTTTGTTGATATTATGATAATTTTAATATGAAAGAACGCTTTTAAGAAACAAGAAAAATTTGAAAGAGATAAATTTGATATTTAACATGCTTTTATTAGCTTCATCTGTATGTAACGGAATCTTTGAACTCGGATTTTTATCCGCTTTTTAAAAGGTCAGATTAATTCGAAATTTTTCACACTTGTCAAGAACCGATGACAAAACAATAATTTAATAATTTTGTTCCATCGTCCTGATCATTATCATCAAGTTTAATGATTTTCCATTTCCACAATTGGCGACAAATTCCAGATCTAGGTTTCCAGATTTGGCGACTAAAAGATTGTTACAACCCTAAGGCGAAAACGCTCAAGATTAATACAAATAGTGGTCTTTTTAGTAAAAAATATCATTGTGACTTTACGTCTTCTTTCTCATAAATATTTCAAACTTAGCTCTTCCAGATTTCCTTCAGTTTGTTGCTCCTACATTTTGACAACCAGGCCGTATCAACTCACTGATAGGATGCCAATGGGTATTCCAGATTCTAAAAAAAATGACGCATTAAAGATTAATTCATTAATGAATAAATGATAGTTTCACAAACTAAAAAAACACACTTTCATTGTAGATTGAACGAAAAAATGAAAAATAAACTGCAGTTTAAAAAAATAATAAAAAACGCGACTTTATATTAAATTGAACGAAAAAGTAAAAAAATAATTTCTAATATAAGAATAAAATGATTAACAAGAAAATTAAGGTCGGTGTGGTAAAAGCGTGGGGTGCTTTGTGCTACATTTTTACATTAACTCAGCATTTCGGAATAGAACTAGTAAGAAATTATAACAATTGATATCGAGCACCACATGCTGTTACCCCAATGACATTATTTTTCTAGTTTATCATTATTAAGAATTAATTTTTTTACTTTTTAGTTCCATTAACTATAAAAATGTGATTTTTAGTCTTTTGAAACTATAATTTAAGATAACATTCAGTCACCCATCCGGTATAGTGGTCAGCTACGCTGACTGCTGTGCAGTTGGGTCTGAGTTGGAATTCCGCAGAAGACATGACTGTTTGTAAATGTATAATGCATTCGCGGCAAGGGGTTACTTTAAACAGCCGTCGAGCCGCAAGTCCTCTCGTGAGGCTGGTGGCAAGGGAAGGAAGGTGGGAGGCTCCTGACCAGCCCAGAGTGTTCTCCCTCAAAATTGGGTTGAAACCGAGCTAAATTGTTCTGTCACCTGTATGGTGCTCAAAGCTACGGATAACGACAGGCGTCACTTAGCCCTTTACCATGATGAATTTCGTGGGCCTTCATCTGACCTTTGCTGATCAGGTGGCATTAGTAACAACAATATAAGTTTCGGGATTTCTAGAAAGTATTTATTATTAAAGGAGTCTAGCGACAAATGTGAAATAGTTATCTAAGTGAAAAGTTTAAGTTTGACAAGAGAAACATAATTAATTCAGTTGCTGGTTTTAAAAATTTAATAATTGTTAATTTAACGCAAACTATCCATGAAAAATTCAAGAAAGACCTGACTTTTGCCAAAATTTAGTGTTTCAAGATATATGGCCTTTAAATTTTTTTAATGAAATATTAATAAAATACATGATATATATTGTAACTTAAATTTTTCTCTATCATTTTCTGTATATATTTTTATCCAATGTTTATCATCATTTTCGTTCGTCCTTTTAGAAAAAAAAAGGAATTTATTTAAGTAAGAATTTTTTTATATCGATATAAAATGCAGAGATGTTAAAACAATACAAGGAAATAAACAGTTACCATAAAATCCGGTGTATGTGTTTTCTGTTAATTATTAGTTTTGATTCCTTACATCCTCCCCCAAATCAAGATTATCGAACAAAACATTTATATTGAGAAACAACAATAAAATTTATTTCAAGTAACAATCTTATTTAGAAACCGATCAATTAAAAAAAAATGCTGAGAAGAATAATTTTGGTAAATAACGAAATAGACGAAAAACGTGACTATCTTGAGCAGATCTGGTCAAAAGCATATGCTGCTGTTGTCATCTTAAGCTTAGAACGTGATAGACAATGTTTTTGTCAGCTTAGGCTTTCCAATTACTAAAAGACGTCTGGGTTTAGTTTTGTTGGTGTTGTACGGTAATCCCCCCATAATAAGCAGCTCGGGGGAATTTGGAAGTGTTCAAATGGTTTTGTCTACTTCTGAGCATGCACTTTTGTATTATAAATGTTCCCCCCTGAACTCAATTTTCGCTTTAAAAATTAAATTTTCTTGTTTTAACAAACAGGAATCTCTTGGAACTTAAGTTGTTTACAATGAAAACCAAGTAAAAGGTAAAATTTCATATTAATTAGCCAAAGGTTTAGGAGTAAATAGACAGAAATTATTGAAAAACTTTCGATTTATGTTGAGGTGTAGATTATCTCGATTTTTATTTAGTGAAAAAAAAGTGTTTTTATGTTTAAATTACATTTGAATTTTCAATTGTATTTTTTTCTTTTTGAAGAATTAATGAAGGCATTTGTTAAATTCCTATTTTAGTCCACACCTTTGGCAAAGAAGAAAAACAAATTGCGCCAGTAGCGAATTTTTCTATATTATCAAATATGAATATAATCGCCAATTTGGCGATAAATAAAGGGGTGGGCTGTAGGATCCAAGCTGACATTTGTTGTGTGGTCACAAAAGGTTTAATGAAACTTGCCTTACTTTTTATTTTGTTTCCTTACTCTTTTCTCTGCTTTGAAATTAAAACACACACACACATGTCACACGGATAAAATGCAAACCATTACAAGAATTGTACATAATTCGTATATGCACTGCTGACCACACAAAATGCAACACCAAGAAAGACCAGAGATATCACAGCGAAATTTATTTGTCATACAACCTGTTGCACAAAGAACAAACGATTAAAATTACAGTGTCTTGTGACGTGTGGATGATGAAAAAATCAGTACATAGTGTAGCCGTCCTTGTTGGCTGTAACTGCTGCCACATGTTTCGGCATAGAATCAATGAGACTTTGGATGTATCCTCGGGGTACATCAGTCCGTGTAGCTTCCACGTATTGCTAAAGTTGATCTAGTGTAGCAGCGAGGGATGTATCCCGGGTCAATCGTTTTGCAAGCATGGGGCAACGTTTTCTATTGGTGATAGATCGGGAGAACAAGCAGGTCAAGAAAGCAATTGAATCTGATAGGTAAAGAAGTACTCTTGAACATTGAGTACCACGTGTGGTCACGCATTATCCTGTTGGAATAGGGCTGAAGGCAAGCGCTGAATGTATGGGAGGACCACAGGCTCCAACACCTCAGAGATGTAGCGCTGGCTGTACAGTATACCGGCAATGCGCACTAGAGGGATGCGGCACTGAAATCCAATACCACCCTC
>BMAV01024584.1:144534-156940 GCA_019973955.1 Trichonephila inaurata madagascariensis
ATATATATATATATATATATATATATATATATATATATATATATACAGACAAGTATTAAATTGTGCATACAATTAATTTTGCATGTGACAAGCTAATGGGGCATTACTAATTATTCACCTTCTTCTTAACTTAATATTGATGAATTAATAATCAAATACATAGTGCAGTACTGATACATTTTTAAGTATACTATATTATTGTATAAATGTGTATTGTTCATTATTTCAGAATGTATTTCCTTCTAATTCTTTTCATTAAATTTAAATTTTTTAAATTTTTTATTTTCGACTTTTTGATATGCTCGCGCCCCCCTAGTAGGATTATCATGCCCCTCTAGGGGGACACTCCCCACAGTTTGAGAAACGCTGCTTTAAACCGTTTCCACAAAAGTTGAGCACGGCGTTTAGCGTTAAATTGAATTCTCCACAAATCTGGATTTGAAACTAGCCTGCTTCTAGCCTACCTACAATTTTCCACCTCATTCTATTATTTAAACATCGGTGGTTATTTATTCTTACTGCTTTAATTTTAGTTTAACCGATTACTGAAAAAAAAGTAATTCCGGTGAGGTGTGCTAGCGAAAAAAAGGCGGATTTCGGCAAGCACGCTTTATAAATCCTGTAACTCGGCTAACTCTGCCCCCTCCCCCCCCTTCTTATGTGTTCGACACACAAAGTATGCATCTTTGTTTCAAAACAGTATTTTTGCAATTCGTGCAAATCTTTTCATGAAATTCGATAAAATACGCAAATCCTCTTAATTTTGTACACCAATGTATTTTAACTTTGGGTCTCTGTTTGGCAAAAGATACTTGTCTCTGAATTGCCAGCTGCATTAAAAATAAAAATAATTAATAATTCTACAACAGTAACGGGGAGTAATTCAAGAAATTTTTCTGAAGTATAATATAAATTTTCTCCTTCAGAATAATTCTATTGATACACATGCTGTTTTCAAAACAAGGTAATTATATTTCGATCTAAGCTTGTTATTTCTAAAATATTGGTGGAAAAAAGAAAATAATTGTGTGGGACATTTTTCACATACTTCCTTTCAACAAAATTAGCTTGTTAGGCAAGTCTCACAGTTCCTTGGCTTAATTTTTTCCCCCACAGAGTATCATTTAAACACGTACCGAGCACGTTATCAACTTTTAAATTTCCGGAACGAATTTCAACGCGATTTAATTCTCGTGGTAATGAACAAGTACTTAAAAATGGCTTTATTCAATAACATTGTTCACTTAAAAATATTTAAAAGCATTTTTGAGGAAGGCACATTAAATTATATTTATGTCTTCTAATCTTTGAAAAGATGTAATACTTTCATAACAATGGATTGTTGGTATCTAAGCCTTTTAACTTAAAATAAGCTGTTTTTGAAAAGCAACAAAATTAATTTCCTCTTTTCATATTTAAAAAGATTCAAATAAAGTAGTTAATAGTTAGTTACATGTTATATTCATAATAAACGAGAGACAAAATAAAATTTAGGAAGAGTATATAGTTTTTATTTATCTTTTGTTTGAGAAATGTGTTTACTGTATAAATCATAGAGTTCCAATTCCTTGTTAGTTGCCATTTTTTTCTGTAAATCTCTCTTTTCGAAAGTTTTATTATGCATTTTTTCGTTACACTAATTTTTTTTAGCAAAGTAAGGACTTAATTCAGAGTCCAAAAAATTAATCTTGAAAAAAAATTATAAATCTAATATGTTTACAAATGAATTAATCTGCAAAAGAAAGTGAAGAAGGCAAAAAAAGGGATTTTTTGTGGAAAGTAAATAATCACCTTTCAAAAAATCTGTTCCAAATACTGAATAATTTACTTTCTTTCGAATGAAGAAAAGAGAAATATTTTTATTCTATTCGAACAACTTAGTTACAGTATCTTTTTTTTAATAAAGGGGGGAAAAGTAACTTTGAACGCTTGCCAAGGGAAAAAATACCTTGTGCATAATGAATAAACGATGATGTGATAATAAATGGGTGTCTATAAAATTTGGAAAACAACTTTACAAAATTTAATACAAGGGATAAAAAAATGCAACTAAAAAAAAAGAAAATTTCAACGATATTAAAATATCAATACAAACAATTATAATCTAATAAATAAATGACACTTTGGTAAATAATAAATAAATCATCAATAAATTAGATGGGCAATTTTATAAGTTAAGAACATCCGGAATATTAAATGAAACCCGTTTAAAGTCAGATTAGTAGTAATATATCCTAAATTTATTTATAGGTGGCGTAAGGTGTCGTAACTGACGCTATCTTTTAGCAAGTGGTAATCATTCCTTATTCGGCATTGCAAAAATGGAAACGTACAATGGTGCTAAAAAAGCGAAGTGCTGTCTTTGGTTTCATGAAAATCATTTTACTGTGCAAGTACGAAGAAATTGTTAAAGAATATAAGAAAGGTCCTTGAAAATAGATACAATTGTGACATAGTGTCATCGATTTACAGAAACAAATGTGTGACTCATCGGATCAAAGGTCAAGGCAGACTTACAATTTCACAAAATATGGTTGATGTATTAAAATAAACGAGGTCTCGAAATCTACCGAACTCTACTGAGGTACCAGTTTGAATTGATCGTGGAGGGTGTTATTCAATGGTCACCACGATCACCGTATCTTTCACCACTGGATTTCGGTCTATTCAGTTTTGTAAAGGATCAGGGGAACACTCCACCATTTCCTGTTTCCACTCCTGAACTAAAATCAAGAATTTCTTCTGCATTTGCGAGAGTTTGAGCGACGGAAACTTGTTGATAAATCTGTGGCAAGAACTGATTTACCGACGGGACCTTTGCAGAATATCGAAAGAGAACCACATCGAGCATTTGTGATAATGGTAAACTTGGACTATTTCTCTATCTTTCAACAGTAAGGACCCCCCCCCGGAAAATTACATGCAATAAATCATTCTTTTTGCCCAACTAATTAGATACCCTGTAAAATTTTGATTATGGTAGGTTTCATTGTGATGAAGATTCAATGGGTTGAATTCATGCGACGTCGCAGTCACATGATAACTGCACAATCCTGTGTTTCAAGACAATCAGTTCATAAATTCATGTGACGTCACAGTCACATGGTAAATGCAAACACATGTTTCCAGTCAATCACTATGTGCTTCACTGTTGCCATCTTTTGCTTTTCGCAGAAACTTTCTTTTAAAAAGTACATATTTGTAAGCAATTATAAACCATATAAGTAAACAAAATACAATTAATTTAAAAGTAGACGTAGAATATTAGATTTTATTTTTAAACTTAGAAAAACTTTTTGAGGAATCTCAATACTTGAATATTTTAACCCAATTATCCAATTTGAAATGTTGTCTAAGTTTTGTTTACACATAGAAAAACACGCACATGTCTAAAGTCAGTTTTGAATTCAGTGGAGAAGACGTGATTGTATTTATCATGTAACCGCGATGTATTTAGCTCATTGAAAACGAAAGAACAATAGGACTGACTCTTAGCTAAAGGTTACGAACATCATCATGATCTGTCTAGAGTAATTAGGCCATCATAAAAAATAATATAAACAAAGAGGTTATTCTTCTACAACTGTTTTATGAAATTAGCGAACGAATTTCAGGAGATTACGAAGATTTTTTTTTAAGTCACAATGCGAATGCTGATAAAATCAGATTGAAACAAAATCCTAATAACTATTTAAAGGAAATGACAATAGTCTACTGCTAATGGCAGAATTAATTAACAAAACCATTCCAAAAATAACAGAGCCAAGTTTTAAAACTAACAAGTGAACATAAACTGCACACAAAAGAAGGACTTGACTTTCGAAAGTAATGAATTTTTCGACCATATTCGTTCTCAACGATTTATGTGTACTTTTTTATACAATATAATATTTCGACAAGTTCTTTATCCAAAAAATGCTGTTGCAAAATAATGAAGAACGAAGAGTCCTAAAAGTTCGAACTATATAATTATTTGTTTTCTCAAATTTCATATTTTAATCAGTTTCAAAAACAGTTCTAGTTAAACATTATGGCAAACAATTTATATACTGAAGCAAATCTAATTTATGTATCTCATACTTTTCTGACTAGTTATACTTAGGTTCATAAAAGTTTGTATATATATAGGAGAAATATCACTCACTCACTGATCAGGAGATCTCCGGAAACATTAGACATACATGTCAGGTGTGTTTCTTTTGTCTAGTAGAAATCCACAAAGAGCTGGTTTTGAGGGAATTGACTCCAAAGCAAAAGAGGGGAGAATGTGGGAATGTTATAGATGAAAAGAAATTCCTACTGTTGAACTATTGGGCCAACATACTTGAAATATGACAATGTTTTTTTTCTTGTAGTGTAGAAACTCGGTAAGAATAGGTTTTGCGGAAATCGATTCACGGGGGTTAACGGGGGTGTTATTGATAAAAAAAAGTTTCCTTTTTCGAGTTATTAAATCTATAGCCTGGCAATTTGACAAAAATTTTTTTTTTTTTTTTTACTGAGTAAAAATCTGCTCAGAACGAGTTCAGTAAAAAAATCGACTCCCAAGAGGTGAGAGGCTGAGTGTTATAAACGAAAATTATCGTTTTTTTAACTATTAGACCTAGAGACTTTAAATTAAGCAAGTATGTTATTTTTGCCAAATACGCAGGTGAACGGGTTTTTTGAAAGAAGGCGTCATGTATAAAAACTTCCTCTGTAGAAATTCAAATTCTGTCCATTTTAAATCAAGAGGCAAGGGCTATAAGAATGTTTTTAAATACAATTGAAATCTTAATGTTTAAGACTTAGGTACCAATAACTTATACAGTCATGCAATATCATGAAATACACTTGAAAGTGGGTGGGTAACGGGTAGTATTAAAATGAAATAATTATAGGTACCAAGTGGTTTTTGATGAAATATTAAATGAATCCATCAAATTATATTTTTACAATCGTCTATTTTTAAAATCATGACTTTGAACTTGGCTCTTTACTGGTTTGGTAAACGTTTCTTTTTTTATAGCCGTGATTTTATAGATCTTAAGCCAGTGCTTCTCAAACTGTGGGGCACCCTCCCTAAGGGGGCGTGATAACCCTACAAGAAGGGCGCGAGCATATCAAAAAGTCGAAAATAAAAAAAAAATATTTAAAAATTAATTAATTTACTAAAAAAAAGCAAAACAAAATATATACATTCTGACGCAATAAAAAATAATACTTATTATAAATATAAATGTACAGTATTGCAAAATATATTTAATAATTAATTTATCAATACTAAATCAAGAACAAGATTAATGATGATTACTATTGACTCCAATGGACGTGTTTTGCACTGCAAAAGGTTTTGAAAGAAGGTTTAATATTAATATATTGACACTATTTTTCTTCTATATTTAGCTATCTATATTTTGTCTTTAAAAAAAGCCACAGAAGAAAATCTGTTTTGTCAAAGGTAGGATGCTACAAATATGGGATTAGACTTAAGAAATGCATGATTGAAAAAATAAATATTTAATTTAATTAAAGATTATAATTAGTTCCAATTTAAAAATCATAACGGAAAAGTAACACAATACTTATCCTATTGCTTAAAAGTAGCTTACTTAAAATATCTATAAATTAAAAGCAGAATATACAAAATTTAAAACTTATCTTGATAATTTGTATGGTTTATAAATAAGGTCATATTGTAATTTTAGCGTCAAAGTCTATTATTATTGCATTCAATACATTGTAATTGTAAGGGGGGGGGGGCGAAGAAAATTATGATTGAAAATTGGGTCGCAAGTATTGAATGCGAAGCACTGTCTTACGCTAAATCATTCCAGACAAAAAATGTGAACAATTATAATGGTTAGTAAGATAGTTCCAAAAATGAAAATAAAAAAGACTAAAGATGAAAAATGCCACACAGTAGTAAAGTAAAATAAGACTATGATTAAAGTAATAGAGAAAGATAAATAAAATATTAACTTTATTAGGCTAAATATGACATACAACGCGTGCTATTAAAATTGCAACGCCATAAAGGAAAGCAAATGCGAAAAAGATATTTATTGCACGCAAAAAGTATGGCATGAAGACAAAATGATTAAATTTACTAGCAGTTTGAGGGTTAACAGGGGTGCAAAATCAGTAGAAACCGCTGCTACTCCTGGCAGATAAAATGACCCTTATCCAGCTAGGCATGGAGTGGAACTGGGCTTGGATGACAGGAATGGGCAACTCATTCCATATTGCTTCAGATCTATGCCGCATTTATCAACCGTATTAGCTGGAAAGGGATAACGGGCCAGTCTCTCTGCAACCCAAGACTAAGGATGACGATCTGAGTTCGATTAATCGAAAATTCGATCTCTCGGACTAAAATACCGATTTCTTAAAATCGATAAGTAGCACTAAATTGATTCAGTGAATCGATATTTCGTCCTAGAAAATCGACATTCAATTTTTTATGTTTTGGTAAAAACCATAAAATTATTTACAATTAGTTGAATGGACCGGAATGTAATGGCTCAAACGAAGAATTTAAACACTATTTATTGCAGGCAGTTGTGCACCAGAAGTATGATCCTATACTTTACAGCAAGGACAGAAAAACTCTATCATCACGTTCACTCAATAGCCATGATGTATATGAATATCGTAGGATCATCTGTTCCCTGTGAGCGCCTTTTTTCGATTGCCGAAAACATCATAAGTGATGAGCGGAACCACTTGGATCCCATTAGATATGACAGACTGTTGTGTGTTTTTAAAAAAACTTAGATATTAATCAGTGAGAACTATAAGCAATATTATCTATTTTTAAACATTTTAATGTAACGAATACATTTAGAATATAAATGTCTTCTTTTTTATACCTTAACTTCGATATGGTAAAAAATCTAATTGTAATTGTCGAATTCCCTGATTTTACCGATAAGAGATCGTTTATTACGGTATCTTTCTTGTTTTTTCATAAAATGTATTTATATTTACATTGTAAATGCAGACTTGAAAAAAAAATCAATTTTTTATAAATCGATCTTTTAGACCTCGATTTTTTTGTGAATCGATTCATCAGGCTACGATTCAAATCGATTTAAAAATCGATCTTTTTAGGAAAGAATCGCCATCCCTACCCAAGACTAGATCTTTTCAATGAGAGATTGGTCTAGAGACTATACAGACCAGGGAATGCCCTGTTTATCGAGGAAGGTCAGAACACGAGGGCAATATGTGGTCTTGCATTTTTTTTGTTGGTAGAGGGCGTCTGGCAGGACTTGACGATAGGGCACAGCCACTGGAAGTATCGATGTAACGATCTGCGTTCAAATTACTGTCGATCCGAACTATAGATGTGCGTATCGTTTACTTAATGATTATCTAAACCATTACACCAGGTACAGGTTTTCTATGCCTATATCGAATGCAATCAGGCAAAATGCGGTCTCTTCGAAGCCTCTAGATGCGTTACGGCCATCAGAATACTGTACACAGAAATGGGACTCGTCCGAAAAGACGACATTGAACCACACTTGTATCCAGTTTTGTTGTTTCACGCACCAGAATCACCATCTCTTTTTATGCTGCATTACCAAGGGATGCCGAAGTAATGGTCGTCCATGCTGCTGCAAACGTTGTCGTACCGTAAGAGCGCCTATTGGGTAGGCTACATACATGCCCATTTTCTAATGGTCCATGATGTGGTTGTACGGTTTAGCAGGGCTGATTTCACAATGCGTCTGTCCTCTTGGGCACTAGTAATTGGGGGATGAAGAAGTTCTGCATGCTGTTCAGTATGACCCCAAACAACCCATTGATTCCATATTCGCATAACAGTGGTTGAATTTCTATCAGTGCGATGGGCAGTATCATGGAACGATATTCACAATCTCGATAGGCAACAATCTTGCTTTTATTAAATTCCTACACTTGCTGGTAAGCATTTTTTTTTCTTATTGTAGGTATAACACGGTATTATGAACAAACTCCAACCTTACAAAGCACTTTGAGAATGAGAAACAACTTTTCTCTTATGTAGTGCTTCAGATGTCGTTTCTCTCTTCTGAGGCATATAAATGCGCTGAAATACTAATCATTTGCATATCCTACCTTCTTTTCATGTGATTTTAACTTTCGTCAGATCATCCCTTCGTGGTGTAAAAATTTTAATGGCCAGGAGTGATAATTTACACTCAGCATTTCTTTCAGGTGAAAGTAAGAAACGTATATTGCATAAATAATTAACTAGTGAAAATTTCTTGTATTATTGATGACTTTTTTAATGTTATTTTCAAGGCGGATATCTCACTTCTTTTTCACCATTCCTCAGCCGTCAAGTGTCTATTTTATTTTACTAAGCAAGTTTATTTATTTATTTTTATTAAGCAATATATTTTGACAACTTAAAAAAAAACAAGAGATGATAAAATGTTTAGCAGACTATTCTATACATTGTGTAAATAATTTACCAATGAATATTTCAAGTATTATTAATGATTTTATTTATGTATTTCACATGAAAGATGTTACCTCCATTACCAAACTTACTGTATTTATTAAAAAACTTTTCATTAGCATACTTTTTATAAATTTAGTTAATTTATTTTGGCAACTTTGAAAAAACTGAGATGTGGTAAAATGTTTAGCAGAGACTATGTTATTCAAAATCAAACACATATTTAAAAATGTCATTGTGTTCAATAAATTCTCATTTTAAATTTGTAGATTAAGAAATCGTAAATTTAACATAAATTAACCAAATAAATCAATCAAAATGCTTTTATAGTAAGAAAAGTATACACTTTTCTAACACAACCTAAAAGAAAATTAATATATTCCAATTCTTTTCGAATGGAACTGATAATAATTCGATTCGGGTTCAATAATACAAATTAACCTAACATTTAGGACAAAAAAAAAGTCTTCGAATTTAAAAGAAACTTCTCTTTTTACTCTCTAATGACGATGCATATTAAAGAAACAGAACTGAAAAAAAAAACTCTTCTCGTCCAAATTACAAAAGAGATAATCTATGAATTTAATGACTGTCACAAAATAGCTGCACTTCAGAAAAAGGGGGTCGAGAAGTATATTTTCATTCTTTTAAAGATCATTTTAACGATTTTTTTTAGCAAATTGATGTCTTTTTAATGGACTGGGAATTTTTTTTTTTTTCATTTTTCTTATAAAATAGTTATCCAAGCATGAAATGTGTAAATCACACAATATTTCTCCCCTTATCATCGAACATTGATAATCCAATAGAAAGAAGTTACTCTCAGTTTCCCTGTTTAAAAGTGTAAGATGGAATTTATTAAATTTGTGAAATAAGAATAATAAATACGTGTAAGACCCTTTCTAAATTTTCTTTATCTTTTATTTTCTGACGATTGCTTGAGAAATGTGAATGAATTTCTTATTTACGGAATTGAAGAATATTTTATTTAATGTTAAAAAAATTCTTGTTTCAAAAAACGCAAGTATTCATTCTATTCCAAATTAATCTTTTATTATGTTCTCCAAAATGAATTAAGAATAGCTATTATAGAATTCTCAAAAGCAAAAGAACTTTTTAAGCTGCTTTCGAAAAAATCGACTACTATTGTTCTTTAAAGAATTTCATACGAGAATTACATTAAGTGAGATTTTAAGCAAAAAGAAATTCGACGAAAATACCTAAGAATATATTTCACCATTTTATGACCTATTCATTGTTGTTCCAGAAGAAATTAGATAATTTTGGAAAAGACGAAATAGTTCTAAAAAGTAATAATAATAAGAAAGAAATTAGGCTTAAAAATATTTTACATGAAATCAGTTATACATTGCTTTAACTCTTCTTCATAATTTGCAGACTATTTTTATAATGTTCTTTAAATATTAAACAATAATATATGTTTTTCTCCATTAGTTCATTTAAAAATGACAATTGGTGACAACCTTTTCGGAACAATAAAACAAAACGATTGCAAGAAAATTTTTACATAAAAATCAATTTTAAAAACATTTTAACTCATTTTTAGTCATAAAGAAACGAACTTGTGTTGACGCTCTTTAAATATTTACTTAAAAATATATTTGTGGAATAATTTTTCCAATTATTTCGTTTACTAATGACAAATGGCAACAGCTTTCCAAAATAGTTGTAAAAGATGAAATTAAAAATTAAAAAAATGGGAAACATTCGTGGAAAAAAGATAATCTAATACTTATACGGCTTTCTCAAGCAGATGAAAGAATTATAAGAATAAAATAGAATAGAAATAACACACACGCACATAGAATAGAAATAACAGTAAGAATATAACAAAAATAAAAAACCTGAATTAGTTAAGAATTAAAACAACATTAGCAAATCGTTTGGGAATTCTATTTTGAACTTAAAACGGGAGAAAATTAATTTTAATTGATGTCTCTCTGCCATTAGGATTCTAATTGTAAGGTCATTTTGACTTCATAGATCCTTCTTTTCCCTTTGTTTTCCCTTTATTGCGGTAATTTAAGAATTGTCGGAGCGATTTCACTTAAAGCAGCGTGAATTTTCCAGGAATATTTCGGAGTGGCTCCATTTTGCAGAAAGTAAATCGCTTGAGTAAGCTTAGTAATGGGTTTTAGATTAGATTTAGGATAATCATAACATCAAATTAATGCCGAGGAAAAATTATTTTAAGTATTGTACGTTAATATAAATTTTGGTTAACTACAGGGATTTTAAAATGCGTTGAAACTTTAATTTCTCCATTAAGAAAATGGTGTAGTGAAAAAACATTTGCTTGAGATATTTTAACGTGTTACAGGAAATTATAGCTTAACTTGAACAAAAACTTTAAATGGGTAAATTGTATCTTCTGAACAATGCCTCTTAGTATTTAAATTTTTTTTGGTAGTTACCTTAATTATCGGGAAAATGTTTGTGGATATTTTCTCATCACCTAATTTAATATAAAAACCAATAGTTTTTAGAATGTTGAAATGAGTAAAATAAAAATAAATGTATCTTTTTAAAAAAATTTTTTATTAAAATAATATTTGAGACTATTTTGTGTACAACATTTTAGGAAAATGTTAGGATTGAATTATTAATTGTTGTATTTATACACTTTATCTAAAAAAAAAAAGAAAAAAGAAATGGTAATAAAATGAAATTATTTTACTGAAACGCACTGAAAAAAACTTTCGCAGGTTGTTGAATTGAAAAAGCGGCATTACGGGCAAAATACCAGAGGCAAAGAACAATTAGTTTTCAAATAAGCAGTATAAATAAAAATGTGCTAAAAAATTTTTTGGTTGTAAATATTTATTAATAGGACGTCTCCTGGAAATACAGGCCCGACAACGACGATTTGTACTTGCTAGCCAGATGCCAATTACACTTTGAGGGATCTGTGCCAATTCTAGATCAGTCATTAAGATTTCAGAGAGGATTTACGAGAAAAGAAAGACGTCTCGGTACATATCCCGGGCATGCTCTATAGGGCTCAAGTCGGGCGAACGTGCTGGCCATTCGATTAGAACAGTGCTTCTCAAAGTTTCAATATTCGCGACCCAATATCCAATCATAATTTTCATCGCGCCCCCCTGCACATAAATATATAATGTATTAAATTCAAAAACTCTACGCTTTGACACTAAAGCTGCAATACGACTTTAACCTCTTAAGTGCCACAGGCGTATATAAACGTCTCGCTCAGCCAAAACGTTAATTGTCCCGGACGTATATATGCGTCTTTCCGAAGTACGATCTTTTCTCTGTACTGCTATCCATAAAATTATTCCGAACGCTTTGGAATGCAATAATAAGACATTGACAGTGTTTGCGAAGGATTTACTTATTTCAAAGAATGTGATTATTTATTACTTTTCTCTTGCCCACCCAATACACCACATGCACTCGCCTATGTGTTAAAAAACGGTGGTATTGGGCAGCGAATTGCGTAACTTTTATTTTTTGTATATAATTTTATGTATGACAAACCCATGGGGCCACTGGTAATTATTAAACTTTTTCTTAACTTAGTATTGTTAAATTAATTATAAATGCATCAGTACTGCACAAGGTATTTTATAAGTGTTTTATATCAGTATAAATTTGTATTTCATTTTTTATTATGTCAGAATGTATTTCATTTGCTAACTTTCAGTAAATTAATACTTTTTTAAAAAATAATCTCCGGTTTTCGACTTTTAAACATGCTCGCGCACCCCTCCTAGTTGTCACTTCCCCTAGGGGGGCGCGCACTACAGTTTGAGGAACGCTGCATTAGAAGGAGTGTTTCGCGTTCCGCATATTAGTTGACAACCCGAACATTGTGTACTCGTCAATTATTATCCTTAAACAGGACATCAGGACTGTTGGCTGCGAAATATGGAATATGGACGAACTTATGGGTAGAGGCAGCGGCCTAACAGAGAATATTAGGCCACCCCCCTG
>BMAV01024584.1:161940-172623 GCA_019973955.1 Trichonephila inaurata madagascariensis
TTACCCCAAGATGAAACTAAGTTTGGCTACAGCTCTCAAGTTGAGAATTTGTAAATTAATTCGTTATAAAAAGAATTATTTATTTCGTAGTCTATCTTGTGAAAGTTTCCAGCTTCTTACGAACTCTGTAACTAATTAAGCCAATTATATATAAAGCTAAATATTATACGATACTTTGAAAGTCGGAAAATAAGTTTTTCAAAGAATGTTTAAGCTTAAAAAACCTATTAAAATATATTCCTTTTCACATTAATTTGATGGAGCTTTACTGTGATTTTACTAAACTATGCTTGGGAATTCAAATAATTTTCTTTTGGATGATTTGCTTTCATTACTGCTAATTTCACCAAACTGTGCTTTAAAAATCCATTGTTTAATGTAATTTCATAACTGAAATTAAGGAATACTTTTCTCGAATATCTCAAAATATGTTCCAATCTAATACTTTAAAACTTATCGTTACTATAAAGATTTTTTAAGGAAAATATGAAAGACCATATCGATTCATTGACTTGAAATGACGTCTAAACATTTCGGATTCCCTCCGACGTTTTAAAACCTAGTTATGTAAGAGAAGTTTCTAGAAATTTTACATGTTGTCACAATAGGTACTTCATCCTTTATCGATAATATGGCCTTGGAAATACATTTAAAGTACATAAGTTGCTACAAATATGTTGAACGTTGAATTTTCAGCCTTGTCAACATTTCAAAGAAAGTATGACCCTGGAAATACATTTACAGTGAGTATATTGCTACTGGAAAAAGGTAAAAATTTCAATTTCCTTTTTTGAGAAAGATGCAGAGTTTTTTGCTCAAACCACTTCCTTTGATGATGCCCTAAATGGACAACTTTCATCACCTGTCATGGAAACAAGACTATGGGACACGCCTAAGTCGTTTACCGCTGTTCGTTTTACCGAATTGGAAGAAAAATATGAGCCGCAAAGTCTGGAATCCCAATTTAAATTGGAAAAAAAATATTGCGAACTAAAATTCACAAATCGTTATCGTTATTACAAATAAAATGAAAAACTCTGGAATGGAAACATTCAATCCAAAAAGATATCACAATGCATTAAAAAGCAGCAATGGAGAATTATTTGTGAAGAGGAATTCGGTTTAAATGAAATATAAAGCACATGCCAAATGGGGCGCTTTTTTTTTTTTTTATTATTATTTTTTTATTCTGGTAAACATTTTTTTTTGCAACCCGTATTCCATGTAATATAAAAAGTCACCAAAATCACCAAATTGCATCTAATTTCGGTAAAGCCGTTGAATTTTTTTCATACATTAAAGTTATTTAAACTTTGTAGTATTATTCAATTTGCTTAAACCAGACATACCTCATTCGAAATTACCATTTTTATCAACGTCTGTTAAAATAAAATTAACACAGTTTTCATTCCTAATGGTATCCGTCTACTCGAAAATTGTAAATTTTGACAAAAAATGACAATTTTTTTAATAATTTTATTTTATAGGTCATCTTATTAGCTTTATAAAAATACCGTTTATTTTTTTCCATTCAATAGAACAAAGACTACAGGTGTTTTAGTAAAAGTAGAAGCCACACACACAATACTTTAAGCAAGATGTCATACTTTAAAATGCGTTTTACTCAAAATGTGTGCGTGTATGTTTTGAAAATGCTCAAATGGGGACAGCGATTGCTCAAATGTTTTGAAAATAATTAACTGAAATTTATTGGGTGTGTTCTGAATAATAGTAGAAGAGTTTTAACCTTCAATTTATCAATCACTATTTTATTACAAAATTTACAGCCCCTTATGTGAATATAATCCCTGTTTTTTAAGCAATTTCATATAATAACTACGATAAAGTAGTCTTGTTTTTGTAAAAATTAAAATATCTCTTACCGTGAAGATCATTTAAAAAATGAATCGCAAGGCAACACAGCAAAGTTGAAAAATTGAAAATCTGTTCATGAAATTTTTGTACAGAATGGGCTCCATTTATGTAATTTTTTGTACATTTTTACCCATTTTAGAAATAATAATTTCTTTTTCTCTTCTTAATTTTAGCATATTTTTCTTAAAATGTACTAAATAAATCTAAAAAGCACAAAAAATCCCCATATCTCCATTTTTTGAAGAAAAAGTTGTTGCAAGTGATCGGATACCTAAAGTGTAGAGGTAAAATTATCCACACATAACATTTTTATTTATTTCCAGAGATTTATATTACTATTGTATTCGAGAGATTTTTAATTTTCTGGATGAGAGAAGCCTTTAGTTCAGAAATAAATTACCCATTTTTGATAAATACTGTATCGTGATTTTGTGTATTTTTATCATAGAATTCCTCTAGATATATAGCAAAAAATTTATTTGAGAAGCAAATATTTGGAGCTCCCTATTTAAAAATGAACGATCTTAAAAGATTAAAATATGAATTATTTAATATCGATAGAGTAAGAATAATATATGAGAAAAATCAGTAAACTTTTTCTAACGTTGGAGATGCCGAAAAGTAATTCTTCCTATTCTATTAATATTTAAAAAATATAGAATTAAATCTCTCTTATTTTATCATTTTATAGATAATTAATAAGAGAACTTTAGCATTTATTTTTTTAATATCGATAAGTTGTTCAACCTTTATTCTTGTATGATAAGAAATAAATCATCAGCATTGTTCTTTTACAAAAGAATATCTTTTACTGAATAAAATTAACTATCTTATTTTTATTTTTATCATTCTAAAAAGTATTACCGATGGAAAACATCTCAAAAGGTAATCTGTTCTTTCTCTCAACGGTAAAAATAAAAATAAATTCTAAATAACTAACTATAAATTTTAAATGATAACAACATAAAATATCCAAGAATGTGATTTTTTCCTGATAATGTTCAGAGTTTTAATAAAAACAAATATTAAAAGTCAAAATCTTTAGCATTAAATATTCAAATGATTAAAAAGACTGATTGCTCTGTGTGATGTTAATCTATTCACGTTTTTTAAAAGTGTTTAAGCATTAAGCATAATCATTAAACGAAATTGAACGCATTACATTCAAAGTGTCATTCTTGGTTAAACTTTACGATATTCCATCTGGCAACAGCTTTTATAGACATGCTATTTCTTACCTTATCAATTAAAAGAATTTCAACTCAGAGAATTTGAGAAATTAATCTCAATTCTCAGAAGTAATTAAAACATTTTGAGTCACAAATCGACAAAAGAATATTTATTTTGTTCTTTTATATATATATGTACTTGATAAATTGCTATGAGCCTTGGATTCTTTCGAATTGTTTTAAGAATACTTAAAGGGCTTTAGATAAGAAATATTTTAACAAACAAAGAATGTTAAGTTACAGGGTTTAAAAAAAAAAGCGCTACCTGTTTTTTTAAAGATCCGTCTAAGAATCTGGAATATTTAAGCCATTTTTTTAAATGATTAAATTTAGCGTGCAAGAAAACTAAGAAGATAAAAGAGATTTATTTTAATCAAAGATAATTCTTGTTCATTGTTTTTTCAATTCTCTCGTGCGCCTTCTCTGTTTTTATATATATCCGTTAACTATTAAAGTTTTGAAGTTTTTTTCTCCCCTTGAATGTAAAAATACACAAGTATATTTTCATTTTGCTCTTCATAGCAATTTAAAAAGGCTTCATATTTGATTATTGTTTGAATTATCTTTTATTGGGGATATAACTGACAGCGCTTTGAAATGCCGTTGACTTTTATTATTACAAATATCTTGAAATCATCTCAAAATAATCATCTCATAGTCGGACCTTTATATAACGAAGTCACTAAATCCCGGAAAAAAGTTCGTTTTAGTGAAAATTCGTTATATAGAGGTTCATCTTTTAATACACTTTAAAAACCACATAAAACAAATTTTAAATTCATAAACACTCTATATCAAAAAAAGTAATTATTCACACTTTTTTAATGTTAATATATATTTATTTTATATACTTATCCATTAAAAAAAAGATAAAAAGAAAAACTGCAAAGAAAAAAAAAAGTGTCGAAGAAAATACTCTGTATTTTCAATATTAAAAAAATAATTTTATATTAAAATTAATGAATTTTAAGGACAATTTTCTCTCTCTCTAATTTAAAACATACAAGTAATATTAAACATACATTATTTTATTACTAGAAGACGGGGCAGTTCCACTGAGTGTGAAAGGGTATATCGAAGCTTTCTAGTGAACTGGACAATGGAGGTTAAAAGTTGCACTTCTTGGATGAAACGTCCAGAATTGTATTGCTCTCGGCGAGTTAGGATCTAATAAAATCAGTTCAAAATTTATGACTACCATAAAATGTGTTAAAAGAGAGAATAACTTGAAATGTTCAGAATTACTTTAAAAATAGGGAGAAAAAAAATTGAATCACACAAAAAAGTTCGTTATATAGAAAATGCAGTTCACTATAGAGAGGTTATTTTACGAAGAAAATCGTGAAATGTTCAAGGTTCCAGGAAAAAATTCGCTATATAGAAAAATTCGCAATATAGAGGTTCGACTGTATTTTAATCTTTAAAACTAGCCGTAAGTCGGCAGTCAGAAAGGGATGATGTGTCTTTAAATTGTACCGCACCCGGTAGCCTAGTGGTTATGGTCACGATCTGCTGGCAGGCGTTTCTCGGGCTCAAATCCTGGTGCCGCAGAAGATATGCCGTGTAATGAGGGCCGCATGTCTCAAAGTCCTCCCGTTGGCGTCGTGTGGTAATTCGGAGAGGGTTAGTCAGCACAGCTAACGTCATTGTCATTTGACGGGGACTTCAAATTACGTGGTTTGGTGCTGATAGCCCTCATGTTGCTTTATAGTACGATGATAATACAACTCTCACTCTCACTGTACCACACCCGAATTAAATGAGAAAAAAACTTGTGGTACAACATATGTACCATCTATTTTTAAAGGCTAAGCCCTTTTTTTTAATATTTTTATTTGATGTTCAACACAAATATGATACTTTTCTTAAATTTAATTCACACTTTTGCGTTTGATTTTACTTACATTAAATCTGAATAAATTATTTCAATGGTTTTAAAGACGAATCTATTTCTAAATTAAGATTAATTTTTTAAGCAGAAACTAATGTATGACTTTCCATCGTATATTACAAGATGGGGAACTTTTTTTCAAACACGCTTTTATAAGTTTAACTTGTATGTAATGGAATATTTGAACTCGGTTTTTACCCACTTTAAATGGTCAGATGAAATCGAAATTTTGCACACTTGTCAAGGATCAATGACAATACAATAATTTCATAATTTTGTTTCGTTGTCCTGATCAGGAACCTAAGAAATAAGAATTATAAGGATTTCGTGATTTGGCGACTAATTCAATATATCGTTTCCAAATTTGGCGACTAATTGCATAAACCATCTTCAGATTTGGCGACTTATTCCATATGCTATTTCCAGATTTGGCAACTAATTCTAAATTTAGTGACTAAAAGATTAAAGTGCAACCACAAAACCTCAAATATGATTGTAGTTAATACAAATAAAACAAAAAAAGTGTTCTTTAAGTTCTTTCTTACCATAATATAAATCTAGTTTTTCTGAAAAGGGAAATAAAAAAATAAAAAAAAGACTCGTGCATGTGAATAAAAATAATTTATGTTCTAACTGCTAAATATTTTTTATTTTTATAAAACAATACGTTTAGAAGTGATGATATGAATTAAAATTATAGCAGTATGATTAAAAGGTGATACATTTATGTTCTAACTGCTAATTTTTTTTTTCTTTTGATAAAGCAATATGTTTAGAAGTGGTGATCGAATTAACGTTATAGGAATACGTTTAAAAGGGGATAATACGATTGACATTTAATATTTCTTCTTAACACACTTTTATTAGTTCGACCTGTATCTATAGAGTCGGAATTTTTTAAATATAACGATATGGGACTCATTTGAGGGCCCGTAAACGGAAAGTATAAATACCATTAGGGCCCGTTTATAAATATCCATTGAAGAGCAAGACTAATTCCAGCAGTCATATCATTCCGGCTCTAAATATCAAACTCAAGGATAAATTCAACAAAGAATAAATGATAGTTTTAAAAACTAAAAGAACAGGCTTTTATTGTAGATCGAACTAAAAAATGAAAAATAAATTATATTTAAAAAAACAACTAAAAAACACGTTTTTATAGTGAATCGAACTAAAAAGTAAAAAAAAAAAATTTTTCATATAAGAATAAAATGACTAACGAGAAAATTAATGCCATTGTGGTAAAAGCTTGAGGTGCTTTGTACTACATTTTTGCACTAACTCACCGTGAGTGAATATTAACGTTACACTGTTCAGCTATCACGAAGGCTTTGGGCGACGGACCACGTAATTTTGAACCATGGTCAAGTGACGTGGACGACACCTGAGCTTGCAACTCCCTCTTTTAACTACCACACCACATCAACGGGAGGACGTTTCATCTCTCGACAGATTTAGCGTGCATCTCTGCACTACACGGCGGGTCTTTAGTGGCACTGGGCTCGAAATCATGACATGCCTGCCATGATCCGATACCTTGACCACTGGGCTACCGCAGCCCTACACTAACTCAGCATTTCGGAATTTTACCAGTAAGAAATTATAACAATTAATATAGAGCAACCCACGCTTTTTTCCCAATGACATTAATTTTCTCAATGATTTTATTCTTATATTAAGAATTATTTTTTTACTTTTTAGTTCGATTCACTATAAAAGAGTGTTTTTCAGTTTTTTTTAAACTATAATTTTTACCATTAGAGGCCACATGTAAATTAGGTAGTAATAAAGGAGGATGCACAGGTTAATGCACTTATAATGCGAGTCTATGAAATTATTATAGTTTTTTGTAAAATTTTAACAATGTGGTGCATTATATAGAAATATTACAAAATAATTAAATTCTTATTAATTCATTATTCGACAGAAAATGTTACCCCTTATAGAATATTTTTGTATTCACATAAGGAAAGAATATTAAATAATTTCTCAATGAAAACGTAGACATTTTAGAGATATATAACACAAAAGTGCTAGTAAAACCACAGAATAAGTAAAACGATAACTGGATTTACATAATAGACATTAGCAATACGAGACAATTCTGTTACCAAACAAACCACAAACGTCTTTTTTAGTACATAATTATTGCACCTCAGTCAACACAAAAACTAATAATAAAACATTTCATTAATACTCAAATTAATATTTAAATGCCATTCATGCAGAAAAATACGTTTTAACATGCATGGAATCAATCACAAAAATAATAGTAAGAAAAATATCTTTTGCGTAAAGATCATATAACATTTGTGGTAGTGTTGCCGTGTTGTGCATTAGGTGACATTTTAACATTTGAAATGTACAAGCGGCCATTTCCAAAAGTAGTATTTGAAACATTGATACATTCATGCCGTTCTTAATTTAATTTCATTGATTTGAAAAAAAATTGTTGTACTCTATATTATTTATTAATTAATACAAGTACTAGATTATTAATACGGCTGTAGCTACACCCCTGCCAAATATATAAAAATATTTTTAAAAAAGGATTCTAATTTAATCATATATAAAACTACAACATAAATATGTAATATTATTAATAAATATGTAATTATTATTACTTAACAATAATGATAAATTAAATATGTAATTATTATTTCTTAATAATCATAATACATTAAGTATGTAATTATTATTACTTAGAATTCGAATCTTATTTATTTGTAATATCTAAATCGTAATTCCTAATACCTTATTCCGAAACGCGTCTCATTTCATCCCGCTTTAAAGAATTCAAACCTATACTTTAATAGATTTATTAGTGATTCCTCGTTAAAAAGATTGAACCTTGAATTGTTGCCATATTTACTGGTGATTCCAATTATGAGAATATCATTATGGCCTGCAAGTGCCTTAGAGTTGAAATTATTCTCTAAACCACTGATGTGCTTCTAAATATAACTTATATTTCCCTTCATTTGAACATGTGATTGTATTTTTATGTTACGTTTTCCCCTGTTTTTCCTCACATACTTAAATATGGAATTTGAATAATTCCCTTTCTTGTGTTTTTGTTCTTGAGCGAAGCGCCTTCTTAAAGTAACCCTCCTGATGAAAAAATTAAATCAACGATGATTGGATTAAAAAACCCCAGACGCTTAATAAGCTTAATAAAATATTAACATTTAACATAAATATTTAACAAATAACTTTATAGTTTTACGCCATTATATTTAACAAAGCGAGTACTATCTCATAGATATATTTCATATATGTAATGAATTTCGAAGTGTAGTTATATCTCTTAAAATTATAAGTTTTATATTCATAACAGAATGCTTATTGAAATTATTGATTATCTAAGATAGGAAAAAATTATCCTAATGGTTCTGTATTGGCTATTAAGGAAAAATTCTGCAATGCTAAATTAAAGAGTTATTCCAAATATAATCTATTATCATCTATTTAACATTCACGAAATAATAGCTATCTGAAAAGTAATTTTTCAAATCGTAACATAAATATGATATATTGAATATAATGTTCACACAAATCAATGTTCAATCTTTCACACAAATTATGAGAGAAGGTTTTTTCAAAAAGCTATATACAATTTTTAATAAAGAAAATATGGGCTTTAATTCATCATGCCAGCCTTCCTTTTTTCGAAGAAATAAGTGTTGGAATAATCTATTCAGGATGACGTCGATAACAAGAAAGAATGTGAAAGAACAGAAGGGATAATGCGAAAGATATAAAAGTGGATCAGAAAACGACAGGCAATTTCCCGCCAAAAGTTAGTCCGGAAGGCGGTCGTTAGCCCTAAACGATGGCCTTTTGATCTGACTTACCGTTTGTCATCTTCTCGAAATTCTTTATTCCAGAGTGTCGTTTTGCGAAGGGAAGTGAAGTCACGCTCAGAATGGCGCTGCTGAGTGGTGTTCAAATTACGCAACTGCTGTTCCGAACGCGTAATGAGAGAATAAATTTGAAATTCGAAGAATGTACGTTAAAATGTAGTTTCGTTTAATAGATTAGAAGTTTAGAATAAAATGGCGAATATTTTGTGCGTTTATTTATCACATTTGATGTTAATCGAATATTTTTATTCAAGAAAAAACCGAAGGAAAAAATTTGTAGGAAGCAAATGTGTGTGTTATTTTTTCAGCTATGCAGATAGTTTAATGATGAAATGATCGCTTAGTGATTTATCTCAATAATCGATTATTGATTAATCGGAAATAATAGTTTGGAGATTTATCGAAAATAACTGTTTGATGATTTATTGTAAATAATCATTTGGTGATTTATTGAAGAATTAATCATTTGATTTATTTAAAACAAAATAAAATAAATGCCTATAATGCTTAGATTTCTATTTGGAGAGAAAAATATCTATCGTTAAAAGATGTTTCATTTCTAATATGTATAGTTTTTCAAATCTGATGCAATATTCAGTGAGAAGAATGCATATTAGAAATGTTACCAAAAATATCATTTAAAAATGATTCTGTGAGAAAAAGCATCCAGTTTGACGAGATAAATATGCAATAATCTTCAAATGGAATAGGAGAAAAGTGATTTACTCACTCATCTCTAAATCTCCGGAAGTATTAGAACTATAGACTTGAAATTTGGCAGGCATGCTTCTTTTGTTCAGTAGAAATCCACTAAGAAAAAGTTTTGCGTAAATATCATTGGTTCAAACACACGCACTCATACAGTGAGGCAGATAGTAGTTTTATAAAAAAAAAATAACTAGCTAATAGGAGCTAAATCTAGGGCAATGCCCAAATGAAAGCAAACTTGGACAAAACAGGATGATACATCACAGTGCTAAGATGGTAGAGCTAATAAGGGGTGTCTCACATTTAGTAAAGTTTTATGAACTACACAACAAGTCTTCATGCTGTTAATGACAGTGTTGATTAGCGATTGTTGCAGCAAAATCAATTCTTCCAAAAGTAACACTTTTAACGCCTGAAGGGTCTTTGGAGGGGTTTGACGGCATGTAATGACTTTCCCAAGAGTAATCCAAGCTTTTTTTTATTGGAATGAGATCCGGTGACCTTGCTGGCTACACTATACTTTAAAAATGTTCTATTTCCACCGATACTATAACAGATTCCACAGTAAATACATACGCTATTTGTGGCTGTAACTGTTTTTTGCAAATCTTTGTATAGAACCTTTTTTTTTTGTAATTCTCACATTATATTATATACATATAGAAAGATTAGGTTGTAATTATGACCATTGCAAATAACTGAAGATTAATTTTGGATTTTTATTTATTTTAGAACTTTTGTAGTGTTAAAAAGGAAACGACTTCTTCGAATTCAGTTTTTAGAGTTAATCTCTTATCAGAATTTTATTTACTTCACCCGTTGCTAAGCACACAACGAGTTTAAAAAAAATGAAACAAAAACAAAGTAATAATTCATGTTGGGCTTAAAAACAATTTCTATTTTATGCAAGAAAACACATGAATGGAATTGTCAACATCAAATGATCAAAAATATGTCTTAAATATAATTTATCTAGATTTTTGTAGGTATGGAAAAATATTTATATAACTATTAAAATATTTATAAATTAATTAACGAGATTATTTTTCCACATGTTTTATTCAGAAAATTAATTTTTGTTTGTATCATAACAATTTTCTGTATGTGTTTTTCA
>BMAV01024584.1:176073-250407 GCA_019973955.1 Trichonephila inaurata madagascariensis
AGTCCTCGGGTTCAGACCCTCCTTTATACCCTTTGATTTTTTTTACAGATTGATTATAATCCCATGTACATAGTACGAAAAACTTAATTAAGTATATGTTATTAATAAATTATATTAATTAATGCTAATTATTTATTCAGAATTTTATTTTTTTACTGTTTTTATGTTCCAGACAATCTACAAAATCAAAAAAATATGTTTGGCTACGTATTGGGGTATTATATGAGAATGGTAGACTTTGAACCACCCTCGCTAAATTCTTCGATGCGGTAAATCCCAGAGTTGTAGGTGTGGTGAGATAGAAAAGAGTCTACAATATTTTAATGATAAAAGCAGAATATGTAACTTACTTGCAGAACTGAAAAAAACTAACACTTTTAAAACCGCGTTTGAAGCAAAACGCAAGTTACAAACATAATAATAACAGTCCTACAAATAATGATATTAAATGATGCATTTATTATCAAATAATTAAAAAAACAAACAAATAAACCATTTTTATCTAAAGTTAGTTTTTGTTGCTATAGTCAGAAGAGAGAAAACTTATATATATATCGTCTATGCATACTTCAGTCAATCTTGAATATTTCCGCATATAGTTACTAACTACTAAAATCTTCGGGTGGTCACCCCAAAATGTCTTGGTGGTCCACTGGTAGATCGCGAGTGACGTAATGCCCCACCCCGGCTATATAATAAGAGGTATGGCCACCTTGTATAGCTGCACAAGCGTCATAACGAACTATTGATCAACTATTGTGGCGGTAGTTTCTTTTCTTCGAAATGAACCAATTTTAGTGCCTGAAAGGTCCTTGAAAGAGGTTGTCGACATGCAAGGGCTCTTCCTAGTTGGCTATGGGATTATAGTCAGGAGACCTTGCTGACCAAACTATATGGCGAATACCCTTTTCTTCCAAATAGTCGGTGACACGTGCAGCTCTGTGTGGTCAAGCGTTATCGTTCATTAATCCCTAAGTGTAGCCGGCGTATATTTCCACCTTGCTTATCCAGTGCTTTGAGTGCTCCGGACATATATATCCTTCCTTCCAAATTACGATTCTTTTTTTTATTTTTTTGCGCTGCTATTAGTAAAACTGTTCCGAAGGCTTTGGAATGCAACAAAATGTCCTTTACAGTATTTGCAAAGGACTCACTTATTTCAGAGAAATTTTGCTTATTTGAAACTTTTCTTCCCCTTCCAATACATCACATATGCGTGCCTATATGAAAAACAATAGCAATGGAAAGAGAATCGCGTTACTTTTAATCGGCAGTTACGAAGTTAAAACCAATTGATCTCCCACAACTCTTTTAAAAAGTTGCACGTAGGGGTCGAGAATCTCCTTCTTATAGCATTCTGCTGTCAAAGTACCAGCTGAAAAGATACAGAGTCATGTATTCTCTTCCAATATTATCCCCTTTCAAGGATTTCTTGGATGTTTGCAGGATGATAACGTTTCACAGATTTCTCCAGAAAAAAACTCATCGAGAATCGCTGTGTGTGCCGAATCATCCCTAAAGAGGGTATAGAGCAAGTCTTGCTCTATACAAGAGTGATGTTCACAGCTCCAAGATAGACAGAATCTCCTGTGAATCTGCGTAAGGCAGTGCTTCTCAAACTTTCGATTCTTGCGACCCAATTTTCAGTCATAACTTCCATCGCGCCCCCCTTTCTCCATACAATAACAATGTATTGAATTCAGTAATACTATGCTTTGATGCTAAAGCTACAATGCGACTTTAACCTCTTAAGTCCCACCGATGTATATAAACGTCTTGGTCAATCAATGTATTAATTGGTCCGGACGTATATATACGTCTTTCCGAAGTACGATCTCTTCTGTGAACTTCTATCCATAGGATTATTCCGAAAGTTTTGTAATGCAATAAAATTAACTTGACAGTGTTTGCGAAGGATTTACGTATTTCAGAGGATTTGCTTTTTTATTCCTCTTTTATCCCCCTCCTCCTCCCATACATCTCATACGCGCGCCTACATGGAAAAACAGTGGCATTGGGGAATGAACCGTATAACTTTTAATCTCGGCAGTTAAGGGATTAATTATATACCGTACAAATGATCAAGATAAGTGTTAATTTTTGTATATAATTGTATATATGACAAGCCCACACACACACATGGAGTCATTGGTAATTATTAAACTTACTCTTAACTTAATATTGTTCATTGTGAATACATTAATACATTGTGAAGTACTGATATATTTATTAGTGCATGATACTAGTATAAATGTGTATTTTATTTTTTATTATGCTAGAATGTATTTTGTTTGTTTACTTTCAGCAAATTAATAATTTTTTTTAAAATAACCTTTTGTTTTCGACTTTTTAATATCCTCGTGCCCCCCTTGTAGAGTTATTACACCCTCCTAGGGGGTGCGCCCCACAGTTTGAGAAACGCTGGCGTAAGGGAACACATACCCCTGTTCTTAGGCCATAAAGACTCCTTTCAGCTGGCCATCTATATACGGTTTGTCTCGATACTATTTGTTCCATATGCAGCAGCGAGGTCTTGAGGCAACTGCCTTGGCAGTCATACTTCTATGGCACGGTGAATTTAAAGCCACATAGAAATCCTCCGTAGGTGTTGTGATTTTTGGGTAACCCTAGTCCTCTTAATATCTTATCCGATGTCTGAAACCGTTGCTATAATCTGGAGTCCACCATATGGAACGCTTGTATTTAACGAGTGACTTCCGCCTGTGACTGTTCCTCTTCTATCTTACCAACGACTCTCCATTACAATACATCGTATAAATCAGAGGCTCCCAAACTTTTTGTCTCATAGACCCCTTACCATTTTTCCGGTTTTGGGTAGACCCCAGCTTAATCAATATTAAATTTTTACAAATTTATCAACTTAAATGCCTTTTTAACAGCTTGTACAGAGCAACTTACTTTAAAAGATAAAAATCTTTAATTGTAGTGAAGTATAGTATTTAAAACTAAAGAAACACATGCAAATTAAATTAAAATTTAATTTATACATAAAGTAACAGATTAACAAAAAATTTTCATAATGGGATGGATGAATCTGGTTCTTCGATAACAAATTTTCAACATTTAGCATCAATCTGGTCAGGTTTAATTCTAAATCTCTCTTCAGTTAGTAGTGTCCAGTATTTTTCTTAATTTTTTTTATTTTGGAGATTGGAAGCCACGTTATAATACTTCCTCTCATTAATAAAAGCACTCAATTAAATACATTCTCCCAATACTCCATAATTCGGGATAAATAATAGAAATGCGCTTTTTGAAAGCCAAAATTTCTGGCATCCATTTCTAAACTTTACTTTTAGATATCCATTACTGCCTATTCCGATCAGTTCCTCTTGTAATATGACATTTGTTTTTTTTCAATGTGACCATATGAATTCTTTGCCCACTGTGGTATTTACCATAGTCAAAGTATTCTCAAACCAAGTTTCAAAATCTGAGTAAAGGGCATTTAATTGTTGAACATAGGCTAAAATGTAGTTTTCCTGGCAGATTATTTGGGGCAAATTGAGAAACTGGGAAAATTCGCGACGTCCAATACGATTACTGCATTCCTTTAGCTTAATTCTAGCAAGAAACACTAAGACGATGGGCCTTGTTTTAATAAAATTTATGCTGTCACCTTGTAACTGCAAATTAACCTCATTTAATGTAGTAAATAAATCTGGTAAGCACGCAAAATCTGATTTCCACTTGTTTAAAATTTCGTTTAAAATTAAAGTGACAGTCTGGTGTAATGAGAGCCACTATTGTAGACCCCCATTTACGCCTATGGACCCCCAAATTATTTTTCGCTGACGTAGACCTCTTTCAAGTCATCATATACCTCTAGGGGCTAATATAGAACAGTTACGGAATCACCGGTTTAAATGGTTCTCCGTATAGTCATTAAGTGTGAGTCTGGTATTGTTTTCTTTAAAAACACCGAATCCCACACACAAATTTGGTAGTTTCAGAAAAAACTTCCACTTTTCAACTCCAAAATCCACTTCCGCTTTTTATCAGAAAAATGAGCCTCTTCACAATTTATTAGACACTACTCGCATAGGCTGAGTATACTATGTAGCATTACTTTTTAAAATAATATAATGGAAAATATTTCTATTTATTACAAAAAAAGGAGTTTATAGCTTTATTATACACCAGTGTAATAAATTTTCTGTCTTAAAAATTTTCAACTGGAAAGAATATTTTTTTAAAAAAAAATAGTTTAGTTATGCTGTGTTTAAAACCATCTTTAACACAATATATATGATATGTTTTATTGTTCAATATGGAATTACATTAGAATGTTTAAATCTGTTTAAATCACATGTTAAGTAACTACATTATCAATTTATGGCTACCTAAGCGCCCAATTTGTTCGAAATTTGAAATAAATGCATTTTGCTTTATTTCCCAATTAAGAAAAAAGTTTCGCATTAATTCCAAACTAAAAACATCCCTATATATATAATTCCATGGTTTAAACACTCTTAAAAGCATTTGATATATTTGTTCACGATTTTGACATTTCCATTTCAATTTATTTTACGCTTTAAAAAAGTTATAATGAACCATACCAAGAATTTCTAGAGTCTTGTGGGAGTCACCTGCATATTAATTAATTAATCCACCCCCAGAAAAACAAGAAGTTCTGTCAAAAATTCGAATATCAGAATATTTTCCTGAAGCAATTGAAGAGTTTTCTTCTTGAAAATATAATTCTATTAAAACACACGCACGCGAGATGCCCCTAAAATCCGCATTAAGCTCGTTATTTTTAAAGTGTTCCGGGAAAAAAAAAGGAAAATAATTGTGTTGAAAATGCTTCGTAATTAGTTTCAATTTAATTAACTTGTTAAAAGTCGCGCAGGCTTTGGTTTTTCGCCAGCAGTATAAAAGTTAAAATATGCCGCCACGTTCGCAACTTTTAAAATTTCCGGGCGAATCTGTGCGCGCCTTAATTCTCGTGGTAAACAATGAGTACTTAAGATTTGTTTTACTTGGCGAGATTGTAAAGCCAGGGGTTGACTTTTACAAAGCTCTGTTTTCTTGGAAAGTTTTGAAACGCTTTGTTTTCTTTGGCGACACTTTAAAATTGTCTTTCCGTCTTCTCAGTTTGGAACTGATTTAATGCTCTGATAACATTCTCATTAAGAATTCTCATGCAAGAATGGTTTATTATTATCTAATCTTTTTTAATTGCAAATAAGATATAAGGAAAGAAGAGCATAAGTAATACTTTATTTTTGTTTCTGGGAAATTATATTTACATAAAAAAATTCAGGTCGTGTTATCCCTTTAAGGTATCCAACTACGTCCGGAACCGTGATTTTAAAAAAGTGCATAAATGGATAATTTTCATGATTTTTAGTGTCACTTGGATTGGAATACATGTATAAAATTGTTTTAAGGATATTTTGACAAAATAAATTATTTAAATACAATATTTTGACAAAAAATTAACTTAGAATAATCATTTTTTAAAATGTTCTCCTTTTGTGCAAAATGCTTCTATTATAATAATATTTTGCCTGTATATAGCTCAGACCTTTTTATAGAGGCTCACCTATGATTTTTAAGAAATTCACATTATTTTCAGTTACAACCCATTGAAATATAATTATCGGCATTTCTTTCTTAAAATTGCTCCCCTCTGTTGTCGTAAAATATGGATAAACCCTTTTATAAGATTATTTCAAAAATTCTAGTTGAGCCTTTATAGAGAGGTCTGAGCTATATACAGGCAAAATATTATTATAATAGAAGCATTTTTCCTAAAAGGAGAACATTTTGAAAAAAAATTATTCTAAGTTAATTTTTTGCCAAAATATTGTATTGAAATAACCTTTTTTTTGTCAAAAGGTCCTTAAAACAATTGTATATATGTATTATAATCAAAGTGACACTAAATATCCTGAAAATTATCCATTTATGCGCTTTTGCAAAATCACGGTTCCGAACGTAGTCAGATACCTTAAGACCCGAAATATTTTTATCTTTAAATATTAAGTTCTACCGATTATTAATACTATATGAATCCCAATGACATTGTGAGAAATAATATAAAAATTTCCCGCTTCCACCCTGGAACGTAGACGGTATCCGCACGATCGCGCGGGTTGGGCGTTTTCTGTGAAATCATCACTTGTGAAATTTTACGAGTTAAACATTTTTTGGCTCTAAGTTGATAAAAGAAAATAACTAAATTTAAATAAATGTGTTACAAATGAGGAAATATTATTGATGTATAATTAATTCTTTTGTTGACTCTTTATTTATTTACAATGAAAATCTCTTTAAGGCATCATTGTAAGATACGAGCGGTGAGCAAAGAAAGATGAGCATTGGCATTATTATCCATTATCAAAAGCGTATTTGACAACGAGGTTCATGATTATGTCAATTATGTGTACCTTCTTCACTTGACGCTCAGATCGTGCACTTGTGAATCTGTAATAATTATATATAAAATATGTTTATTTATTTATTTAACATAGGAAATTGCTGAAATGAAATAAACCGATATGTATTCAATTCCTATAGTATTAGCTGACACTCTCTATATATTTATTTATCTTGGTGGAATTTTCAATCGTTAAATGAAATACATTTTAAAGCGCTCCATTGAGCTGAAATTTTATGTACAGGATTATTTTGGATCACAATATAATAATATAATAATAATTAATAAATATTAATTGATTAAAACTAATTATTTAAAGAATTACGAATACAACCACGTTGGCATCATTTTTGGCGACTTGTGTCAAAACTTGAAAAGGTTTTTTCCTCACGTAATAAGTATTAAGTTGAACTGAAATTTATATACACGATTGTTTTGGATGACAATACGATACTTTAATGATAATGAATAAAAATTAATGACCACCTAATGTTGTGATTCTTCCATATGTCTTTTCATATTTATATTAATTGTAACTATTTAATAAAATGTAGCAAAAATAAAATTTTTCTTTGTTGATTTAAGAAGGAATTAACTTAAAAAAATTTTTTTTTTATATTGCTTGTTTAATTTATTTTGAATTATTTGATAATAAATGCATTATTTGATATTGATATTTGTGGCTATTATTATTATGTTTGTGTATCTTTGCATTTTGCTTTAAACGTGGTTTTAAAAGTGTTTTTTACTGTAGTTATTTAGGTTAGAGCATATTCCGTACTTATTATTAAGTTATAATAAACATTGTAGAGACCTTTTTCTTGTTCACCACACGTATTCCATTGGGTAGACCGCAACACCTTGAAAAAATTAGAAGTAGGCTGTATCCTGGAAAAGTTTGCCCTCCCCTGCTTTACACAGTGGGTCTTAAGGCTGTCTGCACACGAGCATATGACTAGGGATGGCGATTCTTTGCGAAAAAGATCGATTTTTAAATCAATTCGAATCGTAATCTGATGAATCGATTCACAAAAAAATCGAGGTTTAAAAGACCGATTTCTAAAACATCGATTTTTTTTCTAGTCCGCATTTACAATGTAAATATAAATCCATTTCATGAAAAACAAGAAAAATATCATAATAAACGATCTCTTATCAGTAAAATCAGGGGATTTTTAGTTCAGGGAATTCGACAGTTACAATTATCTTTATTACCATATCAAAGTATCAGGTATAAAAGAAGACATTTATTTTCTAAATGTATTTGTTACATTAAAAAGTTTAGAAAATAGATTATGTAGCTTATATAGCTCCCATTGCTTAGTATCTAAACTTTTTAAAAACAACAATCTGTCAAGTCTACTGGGACCAAGTGGTTCCGCTCATGACTTGCGATGTTGCCGGCAATCGAAAAAAGACGCTCATGAAGAACAGATGATCCCACGATACTCATACACACCATGGTTGTTGAGTGAACGTGATGATCAACACAGTTTTTTTTATTCTTACCAGTAAAGTATAGATCATACTTCAGGAGCACAATTGCCTGCGATAAATAGTGTTTAAATTCTTCGTTTTGTATGGTTTTTACCAAAACAGAAAAAATCGAATGTCTATTTTCTAGGATGAAATATCGATTCACTGAATCGATTCTTTGCTACATACCGATTTAAAAAATCGATTTTTTTGGCCCAAGAAATCTATTTTTCGATTAATCGATCTCAGATCGCCATCCCTACACATGACTTGATTAAAGCAATGCCGGTCTCGAATCCATGACCTTGACCACTCTGCAAAAATGACTAGAATGTTATGTTCATTTATTATTTGTTTGAAGAATTTGTGTATTCTAAAAATCCCGGAAAAGATATTTTTGATGACTTTTTCCATTTATTTTGTTTGCGTACTCCTTATTTATTATCTATTGATTTGTTTATTTTCTTATGTTTGCCTTCTTATTTGGTTTTCTATAGATATTAATTTTTAAAAATATATTTTTTTTCTGGAAGCATTTATTAAATGCATGTATAGACACATTTAAAATATCTTCGCATATTTCAATAAATAAATTTTTGTAATTTTTTTAAAAGAACCTATTTAATACGGTGAAATATACCAGAGTAATAAATAAGCGAAGTTTATATTGACTTTTGAAAAACGAATCCCTTTTGGTTTCTCATTCCTCAAATCCTTTTATTTCGGGATTTCGGAATAATAATGAATACCGTCTCCTGATTCTAGGATATATTTCAGATATACTATAGATTGGATCAATCTATAAAAAAGGTTGAAGCATAGAATATTTTTTACTGTCTTTTCATAGAAAACTTCAGTAATCTGAACAAATGAAAGCTTTTATTTATTATTTAAACTAAAAAAAACTTGAAAACTAATTTCAAAAGGGAATAATACCAGTAAGTTTAATCAATCAAATATTGCTACAAATAGTTGTGATTAACAATTATAGAAAGTCACGGTGATCCTGATTTTAAACACTAAATATATTATATTGTCCTTATCATAGTCAGGAGAAATTCTTAACTTAAAGATGACTTTCAAAGTTTTGCAATAAAGAGAAAATTATGTTTTTTTATACTTATAAAGATTTTCAGCTATTGTATTCAGTAGCGCACACAGGAATTTTTCAAGGGGGGGGGGGTGTCCAGGGTTGCAAATCCACCATTCTTGTATCATGCTCCTTTTGATTTTGTCGATTTTCGCAAACAAAAACATTAGAAAACTAATTATTGAATAAATAATTAGCATTAATTAATAAAACTAATCATTAATAACATACTTAATTAAATTTTACGTACTATATACTTAGAATTATAATCAATCGGAAAAAACTCAGGGGCATTGGGTCCGGATCCCTAGGACACCCCCCTTGTGTGCGCCACTGATTGTATTATTACTCACTAAAATACATTTTTACTTGGTATCGTCAAAAGATCTTTCAATTAATAAAAAAATTAAATAAAAAAAGTGCTGGAATACATATTTTCTAGGCTACTTTTAAAGTCCAATGTGTTCCCACACAATTTGCAAAATGTTCGAGCCAAAACATTATAGGTAACCATTTTAGTCTAAATATATACTTATTTAGTAATTTCGTAATAATTTTACCAAAACACTAATGACACGTTATTCATTAATTTGTTTATAATATGTCTGGACATATTAAAAGTTCTAAAAAGTTACATTTTTTTTATAAATTCGTTCTTTGGAATATATATAATAGATACCATAATATTTTTAATAAAACTCAAAATTTAAAAATTATTCAAACATTTTTTTTTATATCTTCTTAGTCAGAAACAGTAAAAAAAAATTCTATGAATTAAATTTGAAAATTTTTATTCACCAAACAAATTAAACGGTTTTTAGTGTTGAATTATTAACTTAACTTTAACAAACAGAAATAGCGCAGATTTTTAGAAAAATATTTTATAAAAATAAATTTACAAAGGGAATAAAACACGTCTTTTATTAATTTTATTTTAAACTATCACCGGTAAGAAAACCTAGGGGTTAAATTTAACTGCTGCCAGATTCAAAATCTAAATTTCTTTGTTCTTCAGCAGCCTGCTGAATTAAAAATGCAAATTTCTCGTGAATTGGATTTAAAGCAACTTTTCTTAAAAGCCTTTTAAGTAGAATCCATGCAGCTAATCAACGACTTGAAATTCTTTTAAGAACTCGGCGTCGCTTTTAACTTTAGAATGTGTGCAATGAAAAAAACTGTTTTAAATTATAATATATAGGCTCTATTCTTTTAGATAGTTAAATGAAAAAGAATCATTCTTCAGTAAAGAAAAGAGATAGACTTGAGTTATAAAACAAGTAATATTAAAAAAAAAAATTAAGTCTATTCCTACTTAAATCAACTAAGAAAATTTTTATTTTAGCTACTTTTTATTAAAGTTACAATTAATATAAATATGTATATACATAAGACATAATCACAACATTAAGTGGTAATTAATTTTTATTAATTATCATTAAAGTATTTTATTGTCATCCAAAACAATCGTATATAAAATTTCAGTTCAACTGAATGCTTTAAAACGTGAGAAAAAAAAACCTTTTCAAGTTTTGACACAAGTCACCAAAAGGGTCGCTAAGTTATCAAAAATGATGCCAACGTGGCTGTGTGTATTTTTAATTCTTTAAATAATTAGTTTTAATCAATTAATTTTTATAAATTATGATTAAATTATTGTATTGTCATCCAAAATAATCATGTATATAACATTTCAGCTTAATTGAGAGCTTTAAAATGTATTTTATTAACGATTAAAATTTCCACCAAGATAAATAAATAAATATATAGAGAGTGTGAGCTCATAGTAGGAATTGAATAAGAGGACTGCTACAAGCCCACCCTCTTGTTGAGAAATATGTAATTTCTTTTCATTTAGAAACTGAAAAACATGTGCAATTACTGATTAGCATTTTTAGGTTATTCTTTATGTTTTCTAAAAATTTATTTAATTTACTGTACTTTTAGTTTGTTTAAAAATTGAGTAATCGCATGCGTACTAATTGTTTTATTTTGAGTGAATGGCAACGTTTTTGTAATAGCGTAGAATAGAATATAAATAAATTAATTCAGAATAATGTGTAGTAATCTCGTATCTTTTATATTTAGAAAACCACACAGTTAATAATTTTTAGAGGAGAAACGACTGAATGAAACAAAATTAAGATAGAGTCTCAACAAGGATTGTAGAATCTAGTCTTTTAATAAACTTGATTTAAGTTATTATCAAATATTACACACAGAAGAATGTTTCATATTTGAAATACAACCTAAAAGAAAGGACCCAAAACATGAATTCTTTCCTTTTTACAATTTATTATAAATACTGGCATAAATTCTTAAAAAGAATATAATTTCGAGGGAAATGTATATACTTTCAGTTAACTAAAATTCACAGAACGTTATGTATTTTCCTTCATAGGTTGTGTTCATCTGTAAAAGTATGTTAATTTTCACGCATTTCAAAAATTTCACATATGAATTTTTGATTAATGTACAGATTGTTTACAAAAAGAATGAGACAAATTTAAAAGGAGGTATATTATTTTGTGTGTGGATTATAAATAAACTAAACAATTGTATAGATATAGTAAGTATATCAAACAAAAACCATAAATTAGAATCAGTGATTAAATATATCAGGAAGATAGAGATGTGTTTTTTCGAGGGTAACAATTATCTGTCAGAGACTCTTGAATAAAGTAAATTAATATTAATACTAAAAGTAAATAAACCCTGAAAAACTAAAAAAAAATTCATATGGGAAATATTAAGTTGTAATGGAAGCGAATACTAAGCATAATTTAATAAATTTAAAACTTTATATGCCATTCTAAAATCTTTTGAAGAATTAAAAGCTGTTGAAAAATATACATTTTTAAAACTTAGAACATAAAGATCACAATCCTTTTTTCTTCAGGATTCACATTCCATTGTCATCATACGCACACATTTAACTTCTATCCAAAAGAATGTATCAATTTGGGCAACTTTATTAAGTCGATCCTATTTATATATAAACTTTAGAAGTTAATGACATTTTCATATTTTCATTAAATTTTTTCGAATATTGTTTAATTATTTGAGTTATCAACTGTATGATTTGTGTGATGTATAATAGGATTATATTTAAAATAAAGTTGTAGGAGATAGAGACTATTAAATATAAAATTATATAGTTATTGTAAAATAATGCATTATATAGAATTATTTTTTTATTAATCATATGGCATTCTCTATACTTCTATCTATATCCTTGCATAATGTTTCATATATACATATATATATTCCCTTTTAACTAAATCTTTAAATTATCTTATAAAATCTTCAGATGATTTTTGACTTATTGATATACATTACCAATCAATCTTATCTTTAAACTCTGTTATAAGTTTTTCTGATAATTTTTATAACTAGATATATATTTTCAATTACATTTATCTTTCAACTGTCTTAAAAAATCATTTGATTATTTAGCTCCTTCTATTTATTTACACTTTTTTAAAAAAAAACTTTTGTTTTTGATATAAATGTATATTCCTAATTAATTTTATCCATAAATGTCTCAAAAATTCTTCTGATAAATTTTCGATCTTGGAAAATATACAATTTGAGATAATTAAAATTTTTACATTCTCTTTTAAAATCTGATAATTTTTGCTTAAAATATTTACATTTTTCCAAACATCTTAATTTTTAAATTCCTGTATAAAATCCTACGATATTGTTCGACATTTCGATAGTCATATTTCCAATTAAATTTATCTTTAGATTTTCTCACAAAATCATTTCATTATTTAGCACATACGATTTATTTACATTTATTTCTTATAAATAAATTTTGTTTAAATTCATCAACCCAAATCTTCACACATTTATTTTACTACAAATCTTACATCAGAATGATACATTTGCGATGGCAACAGTATTGCAACAACAAATACTCGCATTTTGACCTTCTGTGATTCCAGTGTTGAAGGAAGAAGCGTCAACAATTCTGTTGACTCCGTCGCTATTTTAAGTGTTTACCCCATGGATTGTCACTGTAGTCCGTCATTGTCAGGCGTCACCGCTCCTGACCATAAAGTGTGTTTTGTTGGCGCCATTACTTTGTGCCAGCCCACGAGTATAGCGAGGAAATATCTCGAAAAGAAAATTTAACAACACAGAATTTATATCTCTCCCATCTACAACTTCCTTTCGAAACCATGCTTACCACATCCACACCAGTTGGGGTAAGGTATCAGCATGAAACTGCAGGAACCTTTAAAGGGAAAATTGCTTTAGTTTTAGCATTAGTTGCCTTAATATCACCCCCCAGTTGCTCAAAAGGAACGATGGATTTCATCATTCTGAGCCTCTTTGGATGATAAGGACTGCCTCTGAGTTGAGGTAATCTCTCCCGAAATTTCCTCAGAAGCCCGTGGGAGAATTAAGGGCTCAGTTCAGTTTAATGAGAAATAGCCTCCATTATTTTTAATCTAGCTGAGTTTCGAGCTCGCGATTGTGATTTCACCAAGTACGCGTAGGGGAAAGATAAAGGGTTTCTTGATGAAGATTGGAGGCTTTGATAATTTGTCTTCTTTAAAGTATCCGAATGTATTCGGTGCTCTTTTTTAACCCCTTAAGAAGTCAATATTTTTGCCCAAAATGTTAAAAAAAGTACCTTTCTTAAATAAAAAAATGGAAGAATTTTATTTTAATTTTTTATTTAATTTTTACCTTTATTTCTAATTTTATAATTGTGGTACATAAAACCCCTAAATTTTATGTTTGTACCTTTTTTCCAAACGGTTGAGGAATTTGTGTGTGTGCATATATATGCACACGCAATTTGAAGCATGGTGTAATACTAACATTGCAATGTGGACATAGATAATACCGTTTTATTATAATTATTACCTTTCCGTTTTCATTTCTTCTCAAGCAACATATCGCACATTGCCTTGCCAATTCCTGTTCTTCATCGCGTATTTTCAAGAATTTAAATTCCGCCTTGAAAAATTCCCACTTTCACCACAAAGAAAAACCCCGGATGACAAGTATTTCATTACCATGGACAAACTACATCTCTTAACACTAGCACTAAGAGGCTTACTATTAGAAGTGGCCGTAGTAGCGTAAGGGTCAAGTTGTCGCCGTGTCATTTCAAGCCTTGTACCGCTGAATACCTGCTTGTAGGGGACCGAAGTACGTTAAATTTATCCAGAGCTCAAATACCTTCCCGTTGGTGTGGACGTTAGGGAGGTGCCAGCTCAGGTGTCGTCCTCATCACTTGACCATGATTCAAAATTACGAGGTCTGTCGCCGAATGCCCTCGAGTAGCTCGAGGGCAGTGTGACGCAAATATTCACTCACTCAGTATTAGAATTAAAAATATGTGCAAATCAGAGATAGACAGAAGAAAATATCAGTGCACGTACAGCGTACGGACAAATCGGTTGCGGCCAGCTTTTGGTAGCCCGTACGGTGTACGAGCAATTCAGTTAGGGGGTTGAATAAAAACAAAGAATTAAAAGCACTTTAATGAAAGTTTTTCATATTAATAAGTCAAAATCAGTTTACGATTCCTGAAATCTTGAATAATCTTTTTTTTAAAATGAATTTACAAAAAAAAAAAGTAATGGTCACGAACTGGTGTCGGTGCCACTGGTTGATTGATTGAATATTAGCGTCGCACTATTTAGCTACACGACGACTGTTGACAACGGACCACGTAATTTTGAACCATGGTCAAGTGACGTGGATGACACCTGAGACGGCACCACTTCTCCTAACTACCACACTACATCAACGGGAGGACGTTTGAGCTCTAGACAGATTTAACGTGCATCGCTGCCCTACATGGTGGTACTGAGCCTTTAGTGGTACTGGGCTCGAACTCGTGACAAAGCAAGCCACGATCCGATACCTATACCACTCGGCTACCGCAGACACCCGGTGCCACTGAAGACACGTCGTGTGGAAAAAGCTGATATACGTTAAATCTGTTGAGCTCAAAGTTATCACGTTGGTGTGGTGTGGCATTTTCTAAAAGGGGTCACCCGTTCACTTGACTGGAGCTCAATATTAAGGGATCAGTCGCCAGTAGCCCTCGTGCTGTTTTATAACAATTTTTTTCAGTATTCAAAAAGATGTACCTATGAAGAATCATTGAGGAAAATGTTTATTAATATAATTAATTTAAAATACTTATGCATAGCTTTTTATTACAAGTAATAATATAGTATAATGCTTATGTTGTCAAATCAAAAGACGTCGCCAAATGACGCGATATGCAGCCAATAGTGGCAAACCGTGAAAAAATATTCGCAATAATTATAATACTGGTAGAATTTGGTGACGTCTTTCAATTTGGGGACATCGGTCGATTGTTAAATACGTCAACACCTAATATATATATATAAATAGAAATTTAGGATGAACCACAGAATCAATACATTAATTTTGGTAATTTTTCAAGTTATTTTTAAGATATTAGACAGTTCGATAGAAAATAATTACACTGTGTGTGTCTTTCATACAATTAGTAGCGTATAACACATATCACTGGAAAAATCTCGAAATTATATTATTATTACTGCTTGAGAAAGAGTTATCGTATTCCAGTTTTCTAACTAGACATCTGAAGAAATTTTTGAGACTCTATTTAAATTTTTAAAATTTTTGTATTCAAACTAGAAATGGTAGCATTAATAGTTAAAAATTTGTTTGTATTTTTGTATTATCCGTTCCTTTTTTTCATTCTTGGGAAAATTATAAATTATAAATATGTGAAAGAATATTATTGGGTATGCATTTCATATATTTCAAAGGATGTTAAAATCCCATTTTAACTAATTTGAGTACTTCTGGCGTTTTTTTTTCTTTTCTTTTAAATATTTAATAACTCTATTTCTGGAGAGAGTTTTCATAGAAATAAAATAAACTTGTTTTTGAAAGTCATTTTCAATATATAACACATTTGAGAATAATCCAAGGAGAAAATACCATAACAACGTGTTCAGATACCTTAAATTGGTGCATCTCAGTCAATGTTAATTTGTTGGTAAATTCGAAATTTGATAAGAATTACTGCTTTTTATTTGATCAACTGTTGTTTTGATATTTAAGTTTTTTATTAGAAACTGTGTGGCCTTATTTTTAAAATTCTATTGAGTGCTTTTAAGGCAGCGTAGTAGTGTTTAAGATATTCAAAAGCTCATCGTTTTATTTCTCTATATCCGGTTTTTGACTCGTGGTTTTCTGAAACGACTGGTCATGGTCGCGAACTTGTGATCACCGCTGTGGAATCGCGGGTGTGAATCCTGATGACTCAATGAGTGAGTGTTTATTAAAATTGCCCAATTGCAGGCTATTGGCGATGAACCTTGTAATTTTGAACCAAGGTAAGGCGATGAAGGTGACAAAAAATGAACTGAATGTACCACACCAAGCCAGTGAAATTTTATTATTTCTCTCAGCAAGCATATAGATAAAGTTTTTGACTCAGTTTTTTCATAAATATATTTTATTGTTACCTATAACAAACTTTTTAAAACACTTTTATTAGCTTCACCTGTATGTAACGGAATCTTGAATTCCATTTTTACCCACTTTTAAGGGTCAGATGAATTCGAAATTTTGCTCACTTGTCAATGACCGATGACAATACAATAATTTAATAATTTTGTTCCATAGTCCTGATCATCAAGATTAACGATTTCCCATTTCCAGATTTGGCAACTAATTCCAGATCCCATTTCCAGATTTGGCGACTAATAGATTAAGTTACAACTCTGAAGCGAAAACGCTCATGGTTAATAGAAGTACAGGAAACAAAAACCGATCCACAATATATAAAGGCGTGCTTTTTAAAAAATTTTAAACTATCATTTTTTTATTTTCCGTATTTAAATAAGCTTAATCAGTTAAAAACATCATAAGACATTTTTTTAGTGGTTCATAATCAATAAGCCTCAAATAATCAAAGTCTGAAAAATAATTCGGGATTAATTAGTTCCTTTAGAAAATGCGTTTCTAAGAGCTTTAATTACAACGAAGAATAAATAAAAAAAAAACTCTTTGTTACTGTTTATAATGGATTACTTAAAGTGTATATTCCTGGATTCTACATTATGATTAATTAACAACGGTTTTTTTTTATTTGATCTCACATTATTTTCTATATAAAATGCGGAGCTTATATTATTTTTCATGGTTAACATTAGTCTTCTCTTTTTTTTATCTATGATTTTCATACATAGTAACACAATTTTTGAAACAAGTAGAATACTATATATTAATCATTTATCATTATATTTTGTATTAGTTTTTCCACTACCTGTGCATCACACACACACACACACATTTTCTCTTTTAAGAACATTAATTTTGTTCGTAATAGAGCTGTGATAAAGTTTTATATATAGTTTCATATTTTTCTTCATCTTTGTGAGAGTTAAAGCATTAATAAAGTAAATATAAATGAGTTGTGTGTGTGTATATAATGATCTTAGAAATTCAAGCAGCTTCGGCAGCATAGTGGTTAAGGTGCTGATTTTCGTGACTAGTATATTTAGAGTTGTGTTTGGAATTTTTAAACTACCAAGGGATCCTTTGCTTGTGAGCAAAGGCTCAAAAAGTTTCGATTGAACCCAAGGGAAATCTTCCAATTAGACACGAACTCTTGGTTTCTACTTTTTGAACTTAGCCAATCATTTTAATTTTTGACAGCACAATAAAACTGTTAACGATCTCTTTTATTCATTTTCTCATTTAATTAGTATAATTTTTTTTTTGTACTGATTTCGTTGTAAATAACATGCCTCCGCGTTAGCTGAGTAGTCAATGGTCACTAGCTTATGGATGGCGTTGTCGAGTCGTGAGTTCGAAATCTAGCTCCATTGTAGACCCGTGACCGCGGTAGCCTAGTGGTCAAGGGAGTGAGTGAATATTAACGTCGCACTATGCAGCTACATGAGAGCTTTTGGCAACGGACCTCATAATTTTGAGCCATGGTCAAGTGACCAGGACGACACCTGACCTGCCCCCCCCCCTCAGCCTAGTGGTCAAGGTAACGGACTCGTGGTTGGTGTGAGTGAGTGAGTAAATATTAACGTCGCACTGTTCAGCTACTCGAGGGCTTTTGGTGACGGACCAAGTAAATTTGAACCATGGTCAAGTGACGTGGACGAAACCTGTGCTGGAACCCCCTCTTCTAACTACCACACCACACCAACGGGAGGACGTTTCAGCTCTCGACAGATTTAAGTGCATCGATACCCTACACGGCGGGTCTTTATTGGTACTGCGCTCGAACTCGTGACAAGGCCAGCTACGATCTGATACCTTGACCTCTCGGCTATCGCGGCCCTCCTGGTTGGTGTGTCATTAGTTTGAACGCTGTTCCGCTTAAGACCCGCCGAGTAAAGGGGGGCGATGCACCTTAAATCTGTCGATGCTCAAACGTCTTCTCTGTGTGGTGTGGAAGTTAGGAGATTGGGCTGTCAGCCAGGTGTCGTCCTCATCACTTGACCATGGTTCAAAATTTCGAGGTCCGTCACCAAATGCCCTCAAATAGCTGAATAGTGCGACGTTAATATTCACTCACTCATACCATTGAAGACCCGCCGTGCAGAGGGGCTGATACGTGTTAAATCTGTCGAAGTTCAAAGTCTTCAAATTGGTGTGGCATGGAAGAAGGAGGGAGAGAGTTGTCAACTCAAGTGTCCGTCTCGTCACTTGACCGTAGTTCAGTGCTTCGAAGTCCAACGCCGATAGCCCTTGTGTCGCTTTATAGTGCCACGTTAATATAAATTCTCACTCTCTACTCTTCATATCAATATGGATCGAAACATACTTATGTGAAGTAGTTTGAAAGTTATGAGAGTTAAGTACCAACTCAGGTGTCGTCCTCGCCACCGGAAAATTGAAATTACTTGACTGGAACTATGAAATTACTTATACTCAGTTAAATTTCGAATTTTAAAATTTTGAATCAACGTTGAACTGAAATAACTCGAGGATGTTAGCAACGGATATCTCTATTTTAAGCCAAGGTCAAATGATGAGGTAGACTTCGGAGATCATACCCTCTTTTTTTAAATATCCAAACTATAAAATGAATTAGAGGCCTTCTGATTTTTAAAATGCCTCAGTCACCGTTATTATTTATGACGAATCTGATAAAATTACGATTCACCATCATGACCACAGGGCCGCTGTGATCGCCTCAACAGTTTGTTGTATACATGACTTTTAATAACATTTTAATTTATAAATAACCAAACAATTATAAATTGTGTACCAAGTTCATATTAAAATAAAGTTTACCTAATGGTATTATCTCACAATCCACTTGTGATTGGTGCGAAATAAGTTTTATAATTGGCCGCTGCAGCTTAGTGGTTAAGATCACGAGCTCTTGAATGGCGTGTTTTGAGTTCGAGCCCAGTATCGCTGAAGACTCACCGTGTAGGGGTGTTGCATGTTAAATCTGCCATTGCTCAAGAATTCTTCAGTGGTGTAGTATGGAAGTTAGGAGAGGTGGTGCCGTCTCAGGTATCGTCCTCGTCACTTGACCATGGTTAAAAATTACGAGGTCTCTCGCCAAAAGCCCTTGAGTAGCTGAATAATGCGACGTCAATATTCACTCACTCACTAGTACGGAAGTTTGCTGACACCTTAGATAGTCGATCTGTTTAGCTGACAGTGGTTAAAAATTACATGGCGTATTGGCTGTGATTATTGGACTTTAGTTTGTTAGCAGAAATTGGCAAATGGAACACAACTCGACAACAAGGCGGGAAAGATGAATTTTGTACTTTGTAAAGGTATGTCTTAACCATATTAAGGAATTTAATTCTAAATTTTCATTTTACAATACTGTATTTGTTTATTCATACTTCCTATTTCGGTATTCTTTGAGTATATATCAGTTTTAATTACATAAATGTATTTCTTAAAATTCATTTAAAAATGTACAGGCATGTGTTGAAATTCATAGATGTAGTGATTAGTAACTCGTGTATAAAACTTTGTATTTTTGTATTCGAATTTATTTCATAGATTTCTGGCATATTTACTAGAATAATTTTTGCGTAAGTGTTATATTTTCTGTATTAATTTTGATATATTCAGATTTAATACATATATGAATTAATAACTTTTAAACATTTAGGATTTTATTTATTCGATGCATTGAGCAATAAAAAATATAGAATTCCATTTTCAGGACCTATAAGTGAAAAGTGGAATATTCGTAAATAATTCCATCTCCTTACAAAATAAAACTTCCATTTTTATCTTAAAATAGAAAAAAATGTGTTTTTTCCTTATTCAGCTAGTTTTCCATTCGTATTTTGTATATTTGGTAGGTGTTATATTCTCAGCAGGGTATGAATTCTAACTTAGACTTGTATAACCATTACAGAAATGGTGCTTATATTAGCTAAGAGTAAAATATATTTCTCCTGACTTTTTCTTGTCCTTAATACATATTTCATTGAATAGTTTAACGACTCGAAATCCTTCCAACCTTGGAAACATTCCAAAATTGAAATGCTGAATGATTTTTTATCTATGACTTCACATCCGTAAACTACATTGTGCACAATCAGCAGTGAATATACAATCTACCTAGTATAATAATGCTACGAAAACAATAAGTTTATTAGTAAATTTTATGAATAAATAATGGATTATTTCCAATATTTTTTAAACAAATATATATATTGTAATTACTATTGGTTCTTTTTACTTACGTGGTATTTGGCTTGATTGAAAAGTTTTAAATAAAAACTAGAATTAATAATCCCACATTTTCAATATCAAATTAATCTCCTTGTAGATCATCGAAATATATAATCAGTCATAAAGTATAATGCGCTAGAATTTAATATTCATTTAAGTTATACATCCTAGTTTAGTTCACACTTTGCCGTGTAGTGCAGCGATGCACGTTAAATCTGTCGAGAGCTGAAAAACGTCCTCCCGTTAGTGTGGTGTGGTAGTTAGGAGAGGGGGTGCCAGCTCAAGTGTCGTCCACGTCACTTGACCATGGTTCAAAATTGCGTGGTCCGACGCCAAAAGCCCTCGTGTAGCTGAACAGTGTGGCGTTAATGTTCACTTACTCACTTAGTTCACACCTTTGTTAACGGAGGCAATCGAGTCGCGGGTTGGAATCCTGATGATTTTTTGCTCGGGTACCACCCTCTTTACTTGAACATGTCGTGGTTCCAATTCCGAAAATTAACAGTCCTTACGTTCCTTTAGTTAGTGAATGCTTATTAACACCACACTGTAAAACAGCAGGGTTATTGGCAACGGACCTCGTAATTTTGAACTATAGTCAAGTGAAAAAGACGATACCTGGGCTCTGGCATCCCTTCTTCAAACTATCATTTTACGCTAATGGAAGGACTTTGAGCCTTAATCAATTTAATTACATCAGTCCCTCCACATGGCATGGCCGTGATAGCCTAGTGGTCAAGATAACGAATTCTTGAGCGGCGTGTCATGATTTCCAACCAAATACCGCGGATAAGCAGTCACGTTGTCATGGCGTGGATATTTGGAGAGCAGGTGCCAGTTCAGGTGTCGCTCTCGTCACTCGACCATGTTTCAAAATGACGAGGTCCGTCTTTAAAAGCCGTCGAGTACCTGAAAAGTGCGACGTTAATATTCACTAACGAGGACTAATTGATGACGGACCTTGATGAAGTGACGAGGATGACGCCTGAACTGGCACCCCTCAACTACGACCTTAACTGAACGGGAGGACTTTGAGCCCCTCGACATATTTGACGCGCCTCAGACCTTCTATACTTTGGGTCAAAAGTGGTACTAGGACTCGAACTTAAGACACGATTGCCAAGAGGTCGAAACCATAACCCCTGCTGCCGCTTTCGTTGCCTTAAAGTGCGATTGTAATAAATTTTTTCACTTTTGGGGGAAAGAGGAGTTGCTCGTTTTTCTGTTTTGGACTTTTATCCAATATGACGACAATAATGCGTCTAGTTGGCAATAAATAAAGGTATGCACTAAAACAGAATCCAACCGCTTAGGTAAATAATAATAATAAAAAATATTGTGTATTTTTCGTATTTTTTCGAACAGCGTATTTATTATATTTGAATTTTTGTTCATGTACTTTTGTGTTAAAAACTATAGATTCTCTTAATTGTCATTTGGTTATTATTTTCCAATAATAACCAAATAATCACATAATAATAACCAAATAATAAGATAATATTTGCACATTTTATGATTTTTATGCTAACTTTAACCAGCGTTCCTTTTTTTAATTAAATGTTTTGTTTGTCTCTACTTTTTTTGTCTGGCGACTGGCCAAATTGCTACTACTTTTTGCATACATTTAAATGTATGCAAATATGTACTTTTAATTGCTTCCCATCAGACTAAAGTTTCTTTTTGAGCCCGTCCTACACTTAAAAAATATGAGAATGTTATTTATATGCATTTTGTTAAAATTTATTTCATACAAATTTACATATCACTTAATACTCTACCCTTTTTTTTACTGGACCGTAATTACTTGATTATACGTACTGTCGTGTATCCAATTATCATACATAATGGTTTTTAAAATATATAAAAATTACTAAATTACTATGAGTATTACTTATTTTTGTCATATATTTGAGAAGAAAAATTGGAGAGCGATATAAAAATCCATACTTTGAAAATGGATTTTACAAAATTTAAACTGAAATCTATTGCTAGATATTAGAATCTTTCTCAAAATGTGTAATTAATAAAATTATTGTTCTGTAAAAATTTGTTTATTGTTATTATGGTGTTAATTTGATATTCGTAAAATGCTTTTTGTTTCTGCTTGCTTATTGAAAATTCCTTAAAAAATGTAAAAATTATAAATTCAAGTATTTTTTTAAAAAATAAGTACTTGTTTCAATTAAAAAATACATGCTAACTTTTGTTACGTGTACTAATAGCAATATGTAAAAAAAATTAAAACATTTGGCATATTAGAAAAAAAAGCCTTAGCATTTTAAATGAAGATAAATGAGTTTTTTTTTATTTCTGAGATAAATTCATATGAAGTTTTTATTTACCATTGGTATATATGAACAAAAATAAACAAAAGAAAAAGTTACCACAACTCAAAATATTTTTAAGTTTGAGTTTTCAAATGTTGTGAGATTATAGAAAATTATACAAAAAAATATAATTTAGGCTAAAAAAAAATTTTTTTTCTTTGAATTTTTCACCAATTTTTGTCAATTAAATCGTTCTGTGCCCTCTTAATCTTTCGTTTTCTTATTTTGTGGAATGATTTTATCGATGTAATAAATTTGTTTTTAAAACAGATTACAAGCCTTATTTGCCTTCTTAAGTCTTGTCTTAAGATTAGGGATTGCAATACCGGAATAACTGAATACCGGTATCTAGAGACATTTGTACAATTTTCTAATACCGGTATTCACAAGTTAAAATACCGTTTTTTCGGTATTTACTAGATAATTTTAAAATTTTCTCCACTGTATGTTCAGGAATCGCTAACATAGCAAAATAATATAAGTTTTTGTTTTTATGCTTCCTTAACGGGCGAAATTAATTAGACTGTGAATATAAAGTTACACCGTACAATTAAGAGAAGTGATATAAAATATGTGAATCATCCAAGGAGGAGGACCAAAACTATCCTATTACAGCTCAGAGCGATACTGCACTTATGCAGGATTCGTAGTCTGACATTCATATCTGTAAAAACAAGGTTGCAGTTGTGAAGAAAGTGCGCATTATTTCGATATTTTTTAAATTGGTGAGTTTGTTATTCACATTGTATTTGAATATCATACTTTAGGGTTCAAAATATCTTTCAGATTCATTTTAAATATACTCAAATAATAACCCATAATAATGAATAAGATTTAAGATCACTTTTTAAAAATTTATAATAGTATCACAGACTGAATATTGATATTTACCCTTTTTTGCGATTTAAACAAATAAGATGCTCCTTTACTTTTTGTGATTCGTTATATACTGTTATAATTTTTAAGTTATTATTTTTTGTGATATTTACACTCTGTAATAAAATTGGCAAATAAAACAAAGAAACACACCTCTGTTTTTCTTCTTTTTCTAGAATTTCTACTACCGGTATTGAAACCGGTATCAAGATAACCTAATACCGGTATTGAACATTTAGTCCAGTATTGCATTCCCTACTTAAGATTTCTTCCATCTCAAAAAACAGATTAAAACATTTTTGAGATTTTACGATATGAGTTCATAAATGAAATTTATATACCCGAAGGGTGACATATTTTGGGAGGATTTTACGGGGATATAATCAGTAAAATTATGTTGTATAAAATTATATGTGCTAAAAATTTCTCGTGTGGGAAATATGTATAACAATCACTCTTTTTTCTTAGAAATATTAATTGTCAGTTTTCATAGATGTAATTATATAATTTTAACTTAAAACTATAACCTTAATTTAAATGAACTACTCAGAATTCCCTATAGAGAGTTTTATTGAATAGAATCCAGTTGGAACAACAATTAGGGAAGAATAAACATCAAAAACGAAAACGGTACAGAGTTTCAATATAATTGGTATCATATTTATACACATATACATATAGATAGTTTTTTTCACTCGGATATATTAATACTTTTCCTCCGGAGTCGGGAAACAACAAACAAACAAGAAGGGAAAAAGAGAGATGGATTGATTTTTATGCCTTCTCCCCTGCAATCCGGAACATGACGGGAGAATTTATTTCTTTTCTCGGCAATATTATCATAATTCGGCAATGGCCGGATTTTTAAAAGGCTGCTGAACGATCTGGGAGAGGATGGGGGAAAAATTCTCAGAGTTCTGTCCGTATTGATAAAGAGTCCTCTTGCTCTGACCCAGTTTGCTTTTCTGTTTGGCGGCGTATCTGTAACGGTGCCAAAAACCCAGCATGATGACGGCAGCCAAAACGACTCCTGCGCCGGTGATGGTGATCGCCAGAATCTGCTTCAGAGCGCGATTCTCGCAGTCCAGATCCTCTGGGCCTATGTCTACCAGGAGTTGGTCGCTCACTACCGGTGGGTTCTTGCACCTTACTCTGGTCACGTCCTCGCCGTAGGTGGTGAAATTCTCTCGCTTCAGCAGGTTCCACAGCCATAGAAGTGTGCAGTTGCAGATGAGGGGGTTCTCTCTCACATCAAATACATCCAGCTTGTCCCAGGGTAACATATCTTCGTGGAATGTAGTAAACTGGTTACCTCTGAGACTCAGAATGCGAAGGTTGTCCAATCCTCGAAATGTATCCTTCTCTACGTGGGTCAGTATCTTGTTGTGGCTGATGATAAGACGTTCCAGCTGCTGGTTGTCCGCAAAGGTCCCGTTCTCTATGACCTCCAGGGTGTCCTCTCCGTTGACAGAGATGGTTCTCAAGGCTCGCAGTCCTCTGAAGTCGTTCGGTCCCAGTCTTGATATCTTATTCTTGCCCACGTGCAGTTCTTGAAGGAAAGGGATGTCCAGCAGAACCTCCGTGGGTACGTGTTTAAGTTCGTTGTCCTGCAGGAACAAGGACACGATGTTCTCCATTCCGAAGAAGGCACCGTTTTCAATGATATGAATGCCGCAGCCGTCTAGACTAAGTACTTGGAGATGGTACAGGTGGTGAAAAGAGCTCTTGTGAACCACATAGATGTAGTTCATGCCCAGGTCTAGACTACGGAGGGACTTCACATTCTGGAAAGACTCCGTCGGGACTCTCGTCAATCTATTATCTCTAAGAAATAGCTCTTTTAATTTGATGAGACCCGAAAAGGTAGAAGACGATAAAGTGGATATGCTGTTCCTGGACAGGTCCAGGTTCTCCAAGCTGTACAGGGGCTCGAACGCCTCGTCGTCGATTTCCGAAATGGCGTTGCCATCCAGTCGCAGTACTTTCAGAGCCGACAGTCCGTTGAAGGCGTTGGCTTTCAACGAGGTGATCTTGTTGTGATTCAGATGCAAGATGCGCAGGTCTTTCTGCTCCAGAAAGTTGTTCTTCCCCAGGGTCGACAGTAGGTTCTGGGACATGTCCAGGAAGCGTAGATTCTGGTAGACGGTGAAAGACGCGGTCACGCTCTTGATTTTGTTGCCATTCAAGTGCAGTTCCTGAAGCACGGGGTTCAGGGTGATGGGCACCACATCCAGGGCTGCCCCATCACACCACACGGTTAGGGTGTCCTCATTACATAAACATCGAAAGGGACAAAAGCAACTCACGTTCGTGCAGCAGATGAAGAGAAAGAGAAAGACACCCCCCTTGCATGCAATCCCCCTCTTCCATGAGCATCCTTTATTCATTGCTATCTGGCACCATTAAAATGGGAAACTGAAATGAAAAGAAAAAAAAAATTTAAATGAGTTACATATTTTAAGTTTAGGTTCAAATTACATAAAACAATTAAAATGAGAAATTTTATGGTTAGTAAGTACATTTAGGATTTTTATACATTACGACACTCACTTATTTCTGAAAACAACATGACAAAATATATTTGTTTACATTATAGCTGGGTGATTTCAGATAATGTATATATTTTATTAAGAAATCTCGGGACCCTTAACAGATATCCGTGCACTCGAAAAAAACATCCTTCATCAAAATCAATGTAACTTAGCAATAAAACAAAACAGTAATTTGAAATTTTTACCATATGATAATCATATATATTTACATTATTTTTAAAACTTTCAGAGAATTTGAGAAAAAAATTGAAAAGGTTTTACAGAAATATAAATTGGACAATTTTTCAAAATATATGAATATCGGTATTTCACATCGCGCTAGATTCCGAAGTACAAAATTGATCAAAATATACAAAATTAATTTTACTTGGTATAAAAATGTTCACTTTTGAAGTTATAGTAATTTTTAAGAAATTTAGAGAAAAAACATTTAAATACAATTATAACGAAAATTTTAAAATTTGAAGAAAAAAATTAATTAAAATTCAAATAAAAAAATTCTTATAATTTTTTTTTTTAAAAAAATTGTTGTATAAATTATGAAGAGACTTATTTTGAACATATGCATGTGATTTCAAATTGATATCATAAGAAGTTTCTGAGAAATCCTGCGCGCAAGATAAAATTTTTTGCTTAGAGAAAAATTAAGTTACAGATATGAAAGATATTGGGTTTTTGTTTAAGTTTCACTAGTCATTTATCAATAACTCTGGAAGTTTTCACAGTATCAACAAAACTTTGGTACCAAATTGCTCAGAAAAATGTTAAGGCTTTACCATAATTTTTTTTTCAAAAAATTGAAAAATTTACAATTAAGAATCATGAGACCTCTTAATATATATTTTTCAGGTTTGATAACAAAGTTCTATTCTTAATGAAGTACAATAAAACCACCCATGAGAATCTGTTTTGATTATTATAAAAAATGCATAATCTTTTCGGACAATTTAATGCTAGTATTATCACTCTGATCTGGTTAAACAATTATTTAACTGCTTGGCTACAATGACTGAAGTTTCGTAAATGTTCAAGTTGTGCTGTAGGTTCAAATTTTTGTTCCACTAACAACCATATTGAGGATCAAAAATGAGAGATATTCATTTAAAAGAAATTAAATATCAAAATCCTTATGTAATGTAAAGGTCGGAAGAATAAGACCAGGTTGGGTGTTCTCGTCACTTGATCATAGTTCAAAATTGCCAGCTCTATCACTAATAGCCAACTTTGTTATTGCCTCTGTTACTAACAGCTGCCTATTGCGGCATAACTAAAATCAAACCAATCGTTATTATTTAAAAATGTGACTTTTATTTAGAAATGAAGTATTCAGTATTTCTAATACTTGCCAAAAAAAACCCCAAGTAATATAAAAAAAAAATTAATCAATTCCTAATTAGATCAACAAAGAAATTTTTTATTTTAGCTGCTTTTTATTAAACAGTTACAATTAATACAAATATGTACATACATATAATAGAATCACAACATTAAGTGGTAAATAATTTTTATTAATTATCATTAAAGTATCGTATTGTCATCCAAAACAATCGTGTATATAAAATTTCAGTTCAACTGAAAGCTTTAAAACGTGAGAAAAAAATATCTTAAAATTTTAACCGTAGTCGCTTAAAATGAAACCAACGTGACTGTGTATTTGTAATTCTTAAAACAATTAGTTTCAGTCAATTAATTTTAATTCATTATAATTAAATTATCGTATTTTTATCCAAAACAATAGTGTATAGAAAATTTCAGCTCAAGTCAGCACTTTAAAATGTGAAAAAAAAAAACCTTTTCAAGTTTTGACACGCCAAAATGGTCCCTAAGACGCCGAAAATGATGCCAACGGGGCTGTATCTGTAATTCTTAAAATAATTAGTTTCAGTTAATTAATATGTGTATTAATTATCATTAAAGTATCGTTTTGTCATCCAAACCAATTGTGTATATAAAATTTCTGTTCAACTGAATGCTTCAAAACGTGAGAAAAAAACCTTTTCAAGTTCTGACACAAGTCACCAAAAGGGTCGCTAAGTCACCAAAAATGATGCCAACGTGGCTGCATTTGTAATTCTTTGAATAATTAGTTTTAATCAATTTTTATTAATTATAATTAAATTACTGTATTGTCATCCATTATAATCATGTATATAAAATTTCAGCTCGAGCGCTTAAAATGTATTTTATTGACGATTGAAAATTCCACCAATATAAATAAATAAATATATAGAGAGTGAGCTAATAGTAGGAATTGAAAAATGCTATAAAATGTCCCAAGATCCCAATTAAAATGAAAATAATTAATTTTGAAGCGTATATATAAAAATAGACAATGCAAAAAATAATTCTTTTTCGGTTGGCTACACTAATGATTTCAAAATTACAAAGTAATAAAAGAAACAAACAATTGTATTTCGTTATAAAATAAGAATAAAATGATTCAAACTATATGAAACATCGGAATAACTTAATGATGTCTATATATACGTATACGCCGTATAAATTATTATTCGAATACATTTTAGAAATTTTTAATGATGATGATTACAAGAAAATAAATCATACAAAAATAACAATTTAAAATATTTGAAAAAGGAATATTAATGAATAGTAAGATTTATACACATTCTTTTTTTTAATTGAATTTCCTCTTTTTTTTCTTCGTTCATTATTTATGTATGATTTTTAAAAATTCATTCAAATGATATAGAAAGCCAAAAAAACTTTCGTACAATAAAAAATCCTTATAAAATACTCAGAAAAAGTAGTAATCAAAATTAAAAGTAGGAATCAGAAATAATAATGTTTGAAGTACTGATAAAAATCTTTATTAAAAGGAGAAAGTACACAATTTTTGGGTACTTTTGTGAATGAACTCCACTTCAGTGATTTATCACAAAAGATTAACAATTTGTCACGTATTAATCTCCAATGGTTTTATTAGTAACCTGATCGAGATGCCATCCTATGAAGTAGTCATAAATTTTTTTGAAATTCATCAACAGTTCAAGTTTGCAAAATTGAAGTTTTTTTTTTTTTGGATATTTATACTTTTTAATACCTTTTTGTAATAAATCATTTACTGTATTGAATATAACTGCTACTAAGAAAGATAAATTAGAACCAACTCTAAACTTTTTAATTATAAAGAAATGAATCACAAAAGATACTAGAATTTTCTTTCTAGAAAGAAAATGACAATTAAAAAATCTAAAAATAATCAAAATTTTTTAATTCATTTTTTAAAAAATTAAACAACGTTAACGTGTTAATATATATATTTTCCCTCAAACTAGGAATCATAATCAGAATCCACAAATAAGTTCGCAACATTTTTCAATTCCTACTATTAGCTCACACTCTCTCCCTATATATTTATTTATTTATTTTGGTGGAATTTTCAATCGTTAATAAAATACGTTTTACAGTGTTCAATTGAGCTGAAATTTTATATTCATGATCATTTATGACAATACAGTAATTTATTTATAATTAATAAAATTGATAAAAACTAATTATTCAAAGAATTACAAATACAGCCACGTTGGCATCATTTCTGGCAACCCCTTTGGTGACTTGTGTTAGAACTTGAAAAGTTTTTTTTTTCCTCACGTTTTAACGCATTCAGTTGAACAGAAATTTTCTATACACGATTGTTTCGGATAACAATACCATACTTTAATGACAATTAATAAAAATTAATTTCCACTTAATGTTGTGATTCTGTCCTATGTATATACATATTTATGTTAATTGTAACTATTTAATAAGAAGTAACTAAAATAAAATATTTCTTCGTTGATCTAAGTATAAATAGACTTAATTTTTTTTTATATTACTTCTTTCTAAAAAAAATTAGCAAATGTTAACAATATATTAATACATATTTTCCCCCTCAAACCAGGAATTATTATCAGAATCCACAAATAAGTTCGCAACACTTTTAATAATTATATGGCAAATAATTGTGAATGCTTACAAAATAAATACTCCAAAGGAATTAAATGATGAAATCCAATATATAGGGTTTTATATATTTTATATTACAGCAACTTTATTTTGAGAAGGTTTATTAACATTTTTTTTTCTCTGAGTACTGATTTCGCCAACACAAATGCTCCTTCAAAGAATTAGAGACATTTATTAAAATATTTAGCAATCATTTTAAAGACTTAAGGACTTCGCAATTCCAAACAAAAGGTATTTCAAATTTCAAAACTATATCCGTCATTAAAATTCAGTTAATAAGAATTTAATAACAATCCTTAAACGTATTGAGAAATCATAACGGGAATATTTACCATCAACGAATGAAAGACAAATATTACTTCAAAACTGAATTTTGAAACTCAAATGAACGAAGGATTTTAGAGCGTTTAACATAATAAGTTAGAGAATATTTAATGTTTGAAAATCAGGCATTTAAAACTGCTATGTTTACGCTCTTTCCGAATAAATGTGTTAGTTTTACGTTTAATCGCTATTCTCGGAAAACTTGTAACCCAGTTTACAAATGAATTCCGATTTAGAAGGTTATGTTTAAATCATTTCTGATACCACATGCTGACTTCTAAGCTTTTGAATTAATTTATTTCAATTTTGTTTGTATCAATTGGTTAAAAATATAAATATTTCAATGTCATTTGTAATTTAATAGTTTTAGTGTAAAAAAGAGGAACACGAGAAAATTTAAAAATGTTCTTTTTTTAATATTTTTTTTTATTTGTGATAGAAGAAAAGCCCCAGAAAAATTAAATTCTTATAATGAATTAATTCGTTTCTCGAAAATATTGAAATAAGTTTCTCTACCTGCGTTTAAATTGGAAATAATTCATAAATTTTGGATTGTAAACGACAAATCAGCCCCCATATTTCTATAAAACACCTAAATAAGGAGCTAATTCTAGATTTTGTCCAAGTGAAATTTTACAAAGGGACATTGAAAACTATTTTTTTGAATATAGTACACCGTACTACATTATTAAAAAGTTCACATCAATTAAGGTTTCCGACTACGTTCAAAACAGTGTTTTTGAAAAAAGCGTATAAGTGATTAATTTTTTTCATATTTAGTATAGTCTGAGTTAGAATTAAATGCCCTCGTGTTGCTGAACAGTGCGACGTTATTATTCACTCACTCGACCACTCAGTGAATTCGAATTATGCATAATATTGTCTAAGAATATTATTACAATTAAAAATAATTAAACACACTTTTTCGGCAAAAACTAAAACAAATGACATTTTTTAAAAACATTTTTTCCTTTTATGGAAAAAGTCTCAATGAAAATATTTTGCCTACATATAGCTGAGATTGTATAGAATCTGAACTAGGATTTTTGAAATATGTGAATAAATTCACTTTTAAATTATATATTTTAATATCGTAGTATAGAAATTTTAACCGAACGGTTTTGATTTCGGTTGATAGTTATTCAGAAAATTATGTGAATTGTTAGACTTCAAGTTTTATAGCAAAGTCAGCTTATTTTTCACATAAAAGGAGAATGTTTTGAAATTGCGCCATTTTTTTCTTCATGTTTTGCTAAGAAATTGCATTAATTTTTTTTTTTAAATAATATTCTTAAAACAACTTTATATGCTTATTCTATTAAAAGTAGTTCTAAATAACAAAAAAAAAAAAATACACTTATTTATACACTTTTGCGAAATCACGGTTCCGAACACAGTTGGATGTATTAACAGTAATGTAATGATGAAAATTGTGTGTGGGTGATTTCAGTAAGGAAATCAAGTAATTTTCGGTTGAAGAAAGTAAACGATTTATGAATGCATAAAAATATCAAAAATTAAATTTAGAGTAGCAATGTTTATGATTACTTAAATTTTTTTTAAATTTAAGTTTATATGTAAAAACTTGGATGTGTTTATGAAAAACATTTAAGTTTTCAATTTAAAAAATGCAATACAAAAAGTTACTCTGCTTTATGAATTATAATACGAGGGTTGGGGCATGTCATGGCAACTATTTTTTTTCTTGTACATATGTGAATGGATCACAGACGTATATGTGTCGTGTGGATGTTCTGCAGGCATATTGTGTATATAAAAGAACAGATGGATCTGTGATAGATGGTAGTAGCGCAGCGAGGGCTGTGAAATCAGTCAGTTGGTGAGTGTCGTGTGATGGAAGTAACCCCTGTTGAGCAGCGTTCTTACATCAAAACAGCCGTTCTCCGAGAGAGAAATGCGGTGGAATGTCACAGTGAATTAGTGGAAGCTCTTGGGAATAATGCCCTGCTCTATCGTACAGTAGCACGGTGGATAGGAAAGTTTCAGCAAGGACGTGTGTCAACCAGTGATGAGCAACGTTCGTGACTACCGGTCAGTGTGCGGACCGGCTTGGCACGTGCCGTCATCGAGCAGCTCATGGATTACATTAAGGGTCATGGACTACATTAAGGGTCTATAGGCCCAGGTTTGCCATGTCAACTTTACGTGTACTGTGTTATTCTTTTGCACCGTGAAGACCATATTGCCCTGTATACTACCGTAATAAATTAGTGTGTTACAATATTCAGTGCTATTCATTGTCCACACATGTAGTTAATCCCTTGTCCTTTCGTCTGTATATGTCACATTTTCCAACCGGATTGGTATCTTCAAGAAAAAAAAAACAGTTGCAATGACTGCCCCAACTCTCGTATATATTCATAGAAGAAAAGCACTTCTAAGTTTAAGAATGCTATTAATATTAATAGTTAATAATGAAGAAATTAAAATAAGAATAATAAAAAAATGTATTTTAAATTTTTTTATTCTTGAAATTCTAATTAACACTAGTACTCAATCAGTGGGAAGTAATACCAATGCCGAGTTAAACATCTACATCTATTTTTAGAACACATTTCATGCAATCCCTTGAATGTCACTTTAGATTAGTTTGGAAACTTCAATTTATTTCCTTTCCGGTACAACTAATCCACTGACCAACCCGCGAGCGTTGCCTGAAGGGGGTACTTCGCGCTTTCCCAGGATAAATATGATTTCGAGCATTACATGACTGACAGCAGTTCCGACCGTTTTTAGCCCAGCCATTGGCTACGTTGTGAAATCAATCTTTCAAAAATCATCTAGAGATGTAAGTGAATGCGAGTGTAAAAAAAATTCTGAAATTTGATGGAAGAGATTTGAAATGGAATAAAATTCTGCTCTCTTTCGCAAATTTAAATGTAATACAAAAATTGCATTTTGGAAGGGATGTCAAACTGTAACAGTTGAACTCGAGCGGTGATTGATTCAGATTCGGTGTATTTGAACTTTTTATGTTTGAATCTTATGGCAGGAGGTCGAACTGTTGTTTTACATGTAACTGAAAATAAGCTTGTAATGTGGTGTAATATAAATACTCTAAAAGTTCATAATCCATTTTTTAAATAGGGGAAGAGAAAAAAGAAATAACCAAAGAAAAATAGAAGAAATGACTTAGACACCACAGCGAACTTTTTCAATTTTTTAATACCCTTTGACATACTTGTATTTATAGGTACATTTCCGAAATAGCAGAAAAGTACCGAATATTTTGTGATGTAATAATCTAACCATTAACTGCTGTTATACGGTTTTGCTGACTCTGTGACTTCTATTCAATAGATTTTCATCTTTTTTTAAGTCAGAAAAAAATGTCGAAATCAAACCAAATCTCTTACTGAAAACCAATTTAGTTGTATTTACTGCATAGAAATAAATGTGGTTTAGCTAAAGTTAAGTGAAGTGTAATCAACTGCAGTTATATATACTTTTAAGCTAATGGTATTTTATACTACACCATACTAGTTCAACAATAGTTCTAACAACTATTTGAACAATAGTGCTAATAACTAGTTTAATAATAATTATTCATAATTCATTCACAAAAATTAAACGTTAATAACAAAAAGATGCTATAATTTGTGGTAAAGATATATTTTTAGATGAATTTTGAAGCTTTTTAAGTAATCGAAAAATATATATTTACAGAAGTCTTATACCCACACAAATACTTGCTTATACAAATATATTTTACAACATTGATGGACGTAATTTTTTATCATGAACCAGATTCATATGAACCGTATATTTCCATGCATAAATCGAGAATTTTCGGAACTTATTTAAAGTGAAAGTAAGAAGATTGGCTTATAAATATACAAGTTCATTGATCTCGGGAAAAACGTAATTTAAGGAAAATGGTGAATTTGACAATTTCCATTAGCCATTCACAAACAATATTAATCTGCTAACGTCTTAGATGCTTTAAATATAACTTTCATTCTGAAAGAAGAAAGAAAATTCACAGAAATCCTTCTAAGTCATTGCCAGAATCTGAGTTTCCTAAAAGGTAAAATTCACATGGGAGGCGCATTTATCGATACGGCAAGAAATGACCAACCAGTGACCGATACGACAATCCAACTCACAAAGTTATGGTTGTATCGCAAAGTTCTAAAAATCAAAAACTCATTGGGATGTCTAACTATGTATGATCACACTGGGAGTTTTTCCTCCGAGTCATGAAATATAGGTCGATGATCACGTGCTGTATACGAATTACTCTTCCCGCTAATTTTCCAAACAAAAAAATGGCGCAGAAACAATAACTTATTCAGATATTGTACTAGATGACTATTGAATGAAAAAAAATGTGTTTGTGCTGTATGGATAGTGTTATCAGAAACAAAACTATCTTTATTGGCGTTTTAATTTGCATAGCAATTTTATTGGAAAAAACTCCACCTGTTTTACCCACTTAGCAGTATTTTCGTTCTAATGACGTCATGTTTGAAAAAGTTACAGGAACTTCTTTTTCAGTAGCTTCAAAAATACATTCTATTGCACACATATAAACGGTAAATATTTGAATTTTTAATTTATTATAAATTTTTATTTCGAATCAAAATGAAAAATTTTAAAATTATCCAGTCATTTCTTACTATGTTAGACCCTGTCAGATTTCTCGTGCAATCGATTTTTTGTCCGAATTCCAGCTGAAAATTGATTACCTAACATTTTTTTATTTTTATTTTATACTCGAGGCTTGTGCTCCGACTTTTAATAGATGAATTGATGAATAATGCAGGTAGTATTTCATGTCATTCGTCATCGAAACTGGAAAAGGGGCGCAAAATCAAAGCTTTAAACCGCGGTCACCGTTTTATATTAAAAAATAGAACATAAATTCCAACACACACTTTTTTTAGATTGAAAAAGTGCTCCAATATTAATTTTAGTTTTATTATTCCAAAGAAAACAGCACATTTTATTATGATATTCAATTCTGTTAGTCAGTTAGCAGTCTATTATATTAAGTATATTATATACTTCGCGTCTACATTATAACTCCAAATTTCGATGTTTAATTTGCCTGTTAAATAAAAAATTCAAATTTTTAATAAGCTGTATTATTGTTGGACATACGTGTTGTTATTATGCAAATTTTTTTTTAATTTATGGAGTTATTTTATACCTGAAAATATGTGTTTATAGACATTGGGTGAAAACAGACTTTATAAGTCCAACTTCTTTACCTTTTTTAGTATTTATGTGTATTAAACCGTCGACCAATTTCTTCAAATGAAAAGACATCGCCATATGCCGCGGTATACAGCCAATAGTGGAAACCATTTTTCGCACATTCGAACAGAGTGCTAATTACTGTGTCAATATTTGGCGACATTTTTAAAATTGGCGATGTTTTTACGTTTGGTGAATTCCTGGATGCCATAATAAATAAGTGCTATTTTTTTCATCTCGAATTTTACTACTAAAAGGAAATACAATTATATATTCTCCTTTTAAATTATTATTTGTACACGTTGTAAAGATGTTTAATGAAAATATTTTATATCGCTCATAATTCTAACTGAAATTCATTACCTTATTTAATAGCCATTAGTAGTTTAATTACTGATTCAACCACTAATTACCAATTGAATTAATAATCATTCTTCCTTTGCGCCAAATATTAATTAAATTACTAATAACAGTTTTATCAGTATCAATAATCATTAATAATGATATCTGATCTCGGCTACTTAAGCAATGTACTTATTTACTAACTATATTGGGGTAATGGGGTTATAAACTATTTATGTATAGCCCGTTTAGAAATAAGCTAATAATTGCAAATTTTAATAACTCATACATTATTTTTTATATCAATCGCGTGATCCATAATTGAATGCGGAATATAGATTCAATGTTAAGATATCTGACTATACGTTCCGCGAATCACGTAATTTTGTACAAGCGGATAGATCAGTGCTTCTCAAACTTTCAATTATTGCTTCTCAATATTCTTTCATAATTTTCATCGCATCCCCTATATACAATAACAATGTATTGAAATCAATAAGCTTTGACTCTAAGTCTAAATCACGACTTTAACATCTTGTGCCGCCAGCGTATATAAATGTAACGCTCAGCCAGTGCGTTAATTGCCCCGGACTTATATTTTCGTCTTTCCGAAGTACGATCTTTTTTGTGAAATGCTATCCATAAAATTATTCCGAAGGCTTTTGAATGAAATTAAAGGATCTTGAGTGTTTGCGGAGGATTTACTTACTTCAGAGGATTTGCTTAGTTATTACTTTTCCGCCCCCCCCTCTCCAATATACCACATTCGTTTGCGTGGGTGTTAAACTTTTGCATTAGGGAGCGAATCACGTAACTTTTAATAGGCGCTTAAGGGATTAATTATAAACCGTATAAATCATCAAGATAAGTGTTAATTTGGCTTATACTTTTATATATGACAAGTCCAAGGTGTCACTGGTAATTAATAAACTTGTTCTTTACTCGATATTGTTAAATTAATTGCAAAATACAATACGCAGTACTGATATATTTATAAGTGTTTTATACCAGTGTAAATGTGTATTTTATTTTTTATTATGTTAGAATGTATTTTGTTTGTTTTCTTTCAGTAAATTAATAATTTTTTTTAAATATTCTTTTGTCTTCGACTTTTCAATATGCTTGCATTTCTTCCCCACCCCCCCATCGTAGGGTTATGATGCCCACTGGGGGCACACCACAGTTTGAGAAACACTGGTATAGATGAATAACTTTTTTTTCTATATTTAGTATGACTTGAATCAGAAAGTGCATATAAAATTGTTTTCAGAATATCCTTACATATTTAATATATATATATATATATATATATATATATATATATTATTAATATAATTTTTTGGCAAGAAATGAAAACAAAATGACATATTTTTAACCATTTTCCTTTCATGGAAAATGCTTCTGTTATAAAATTATTTTCCTTATGTATAGCTGTAAAAATTCTGTAGCGAGTCTGAGCTTAGATTTTTGATATCTTTAATTTAGAAGTGGATTTATTCGTATTTTAATTTTTAAAAAAATACCAGTTATTTCAGTTGATAGTAACTCTGAAAATAATTCGAATCACTCGGAAATCCTTTTTCAGACTTTATAGAGAACTTAGCTATGCACAGGAAAAATACTAATATTATTATAGAAGCATTTTTCATAAAAGAAGAATATTGTGTGTGTGTGTGAAAACATGTCATTATTTTTTTTCATTTTTTTTTCAAAAAAATTGCGTTTATATAATTTTTTTTATTGTAATAATATTCTTAAAATAATTTTAGATGTATATTTTAATTCAAGTCGTTTCTGTGGTACACGAGGGGTGTAGGTAGCGAGATTGTGGTTGAAGCATCCGAATCGAGGTTCGAAATCTAGTGCAACTGAGGACCCATGATGTAGATGGAGCTGATGCACGTTAAATCTGTCGAGGACCAAAATCCTTCCGCTTTTATGGTGTGGATGTTTGGAGAGGTGGCGTCCTCGGCATTTGACAGTAATTGCTTAAGATTGCATGGCCCATCGCGAATAGCCCCCGTGTTGCTTCACAGTATGACGAAAATTAAAATCAAATCTAATCTAATTCAAGTGACACTAAATACCAAAAAAATTATTCATTTGTACTTTTTTTCAAAATTTCGATTCCGAACCTGGAGTCAGTTACCTTGACCCCTTAACAACTGCCGATTAAAAGTAACATGATTCACACACACACACCCCTCCGTTTCAACTGTTTTTCATCATGACGCGCGTATGGGGTGTATTGGAGGGGAAAAGAAAGGCACAATTAAGCAAATTTCTCTGAAATTAGTAAATTCTTCGTAAACACTGTCTAGAACATTTTACTGCATTCCAAAACCTTCGGAATAGTTTTACTGATAGCAGCGATGAAAAAAGAATCGTAATTTGTAAGGACGGATATATACGTCGGAGCACTCAATTTAAATTTGAGCAAGACGGATATATACGTTCAAGAGTACTCAGCGCACATTTGAACAAGACGGATATATACGCCGACAGCACTTAAGGGTTAAGTGCTATTGGCTTCAGATAAAGTATCAGTTAGAGAAACAGAAATCCAACTTTCTCTTTCCCAAAGACGAGAAAAAAGAAATATTGCATCATTTTACATTAACTAATACTTAAATATCACTTGCAAATACATTCCGGAAAACAACTAGTTACAAATTATTCTTGGAGACTCATTACAGAATAAGCAAAAGTCATAGTTCCTCTTCTTGACATATGAATGTTGATTTTTAAAATTCAACCCCCCTAGTCATTAATCATTCTTCCGGTCCCTTTTTAAAAGAAGTAAATAATTGCCGCAGACGAGATGCAACTTCATCACAAGTTTTGTTGTTTGTAAGGATGCCTCTCTAATTAGGATTGACTTTATCTTAACTAAAAGATCTTGCCGAGCAACACATTAGAGAGGAAATATTTTTTACTTTTTGCCATCGGAGCCAGTGGACTGCTTACGATGCAAATCGCTCCGGCTAAATTTCTGGCTTCAGATAAGCCAACTTAGATTATGCCAGTTTAGAAACTGAAGATTATTTAACTGCGTTTAGGCTGTGAGAGAAAGAAAAAATGTTAAGAGTACTTGATTCAAGGACGAGCACATTTTTCGTTCCGGAAGACCGAGATGCATTATCTGAAATTTTGAAAAATTTTAGTAAGGGGCACTTAAATATGTAGATTAGTTTCTTAAAACTTTTCCTTTGATAGAGATGATAGTTTGTATAAAGTGCATTTCTATTCAATATTAGATTAGGTCAATATGTAAAAGTATTAATTAACAACATCCGGCCTATGAGAATGGCATCATGGAGTAGAAGTTTAAGAAATTAATGTTGAATTTCTGCAGTATATAATTTGTGAATTTTTGTAAAGTTTTAATGGAAACTGATATATCCTTAGTTGAAAATCCATCAGTCGTTAATCAAAAATGCTTTTAGTAGCTAAAGGGAAAATTAAGCTTAAAAGTAAAAGTTTAGTTTCAAGAGATAGCATGATCTTCATCTTTAGCTTTTATTCATAAAATAAAGTCTTTTATATTAAATAGTACCAGCTAGTCAATTTCTGTCGAAACTCAAGAATCAAGACGATTGATAGAAGGAATCTTTAAATGTCAAAGATGTCTAACATTTTTCTCTTGTAAATTTTAAATGTTATATTAATGCTATCAGTGACACACGCACAGACTCTTTTGTTACCCATGTGGTCATGATCATGAACTAGTGGCGGGTGAATCGTGAGTTCATATCTCGCTGCCACTAAAAAGCCGACGTGTAAAAAGTTGATACATGTTAAATCTGCCGTAGCTCAAACTCCTCACTTTGTTATGGTGTGGAAGTATGGAATATGGCTGTTTAGATGTCATCCTCAGTACTTGACCAAGTTTCAGAATTACAAGGCTCATCGTCCATAGCCCACACGTTGCTTTAAGGCAGGGGTACTCAACCTTTTTTTCTGATCGGCCGCATACATATGTCTGCTTTTTCCTGCGGGCCGCATACATATGCTAGTTATTTTACGTGGGCCGCAACAGGAGGATAAATGGGGGAAGGGTGTGGGAAGAAATGCTTTAAGACCAAGATAACATTGGAAATTTAAAATGTAGAAAATTGATCAAAATATTATAATTCATGCTTTGCTTTTTTTAATTATAATTTTTAATTTTTTTTTATTTTTGTCACTAACACTAAATTAGAAGCATTTAAGAAACATTCCTTCACAATTTCTGCATCAGTAAACGGTTTCATATGATTACCAAAAATATAACAAACTTCATAGGGTATCTTTGTTGCCGCTGTGATATTACCACTGACAAAACACTTTGTTGCTGTTGCAAAGATTATTCAAGAAATCCTATTTATTACCTCTTGAAAATTATATATTCTCCTATTTACCTCTCCTATTTATTACCTTCAATGACACTTCGAGGAAAGTGTCATTGAACTATTCCTGTTTATTGGTTTTTTTTCGGGGGGGGGGGGGTTAAAAAAGCATTTTCGTAACCAAATAAAATAATTATTGATCCGTATTTGTTTTTCACCACAAAATAATCAACCTCCCATCATCTTGAAATGATATATTTTCTTCGACTATTTTTCGCTTGCAAGATATGAAAGATAGTTAAAAATTAATTCTGCCCATAAAATTGTCACTACTCCACTTTTGTCAGTTATCACTAACCGTAGCTGTTACAAATAAAAAAAGAATATCAAGTCGCGCTCGTACAGCATTGACAGCAAAAAGCAAAATTGACATATTTGATTTCTTGTCACCAAATTTTTAATATATTGTTCTTAAAGTATCGGACTACGTTCGGAATCATGATTTTACAAAAGCGTATAAATGGATACTATTTATGATATTTAGTGTCACTTAGATTAGAAAATGTATATAATATTGTTTTAAGAATAGTATTACAGTAAAAAATTATTTAAGCACAATATTTTGACAAAAAATGAACGTAGAATGACCCGTTTTCAAAATATTCTCCTTTGGTGAAAAATGCTTCTATTATAATATTTTGCCGGTATATAGTTCAGATATCTCTAGAGAGGCTCAACTAGAATTTTTTAAATATATAACTTAGAAGGGGGTTTATCCATATTTTACGACAATACAGGGGAGCAATTTTAAGAAAAAAAACGCCCATAATTAAATATATTTCAATTGGTGATAACTCTGAAAATAATGTGAATTTTTCAAAAATCCTAGTTCAGACTCTATGGAGAAGTGTTTACTTTATATAAGCGAAATATTATTATTTTAGAAGCATTTTTTATAAAAGGAGAACCTTTTGAAAAAAAGATTATTCTAAGTTACTTTTTTGCCGAAATATTGTATTTAAATAATTTTTTTTGTCGAAATGTCCTTATATATATAAAACAATTTTATACATGTATTCTAATCTAAGTGACACTAAATAGCATGAAAATTATCCATTTATGCACTTTTTTAAAATCACAGTTCCGAATGTAGTCAGATACCTTAAATAAGGTAATTTTTCTGAGCAATGGGCACTGACCGGGCCAATTAGAAAGGCTTGGTGAGCCACTGGTTGAATATTGCTGCTTTAGTGTGACGATAGTAAAAAAGAGTAAAAAAAAATCAAATCAAATCAAATTATTAGGGGAGAGGGTATATCTTTAAAAAACATGTAGACTATACCGCGTCAAAGCGTAATCATTTTATTACAAATCTGTTGGTTTATGGGGTACTGCGGGAGGTTGTACTCTCGAACCCCTCTCTTATGTACAACACTGAATGCAATGGATTTCTATGTGATCCCTAAATCTAAGCAATTGCTTGTACTTGAATGTAAAAAAGTTCTCCGCAAAGAGAGAGGTGAATAATTATTTTTTAATATAAAGTGCTTATGAATTTAAAATTTGTTTTATGTGGTCTATAAAGTAAATTGAAAGATGAATCTATATATAACGAATTTTTCATATAACGAACTATTTTTGCGGGATTTAGCGACTTCCTTAAATAGAGGTCCGACTGTATATGCCAGCTGGCAAAATTACATTCGTATGTTATGTCTATCGTCCATGTCTGTGCTTAAGCCTACCACCCTACATCATCATTACTCATTTAGTCGAAAGACGGCAGCCGGCCGAGTCGATTTGTGCTTAGATTTGTGAGATAGTGAATCACGCACATTTATTTGTTACGGATTACTGTTTGTACGAGAGTTTGACGACGTATGCCAAATGCTAATCTACTTAAAAAGGTAGTGGGTGGGTCGTACTTTTGCATAGGGCCCCAGGCCTCAAAAGGTCTCGGGCCTGCGGTGGCCCAGTGGTCAAGGTATTGGATCATGCCAGGCATGTCATGAGTTCGAGCTCAGTACCACTAAAGACCCGCCGTGTAGGGCAGCGATGCGCTTTAAATCTGTCGAGAGCTGAAACGTCCTCCCATTGGTGTGGTAGTTAGGAGAGGGGGGTGCCAGTCAGGTGTCGTCCACGTCACTTGACCATGGTTCAAAATTACGTGGTCCGTCGCCAAAAGCCATCGTGTAGCTGAACAGTGCGACGTTAATATTCACTCACTCACTCTACAGGTCTCTCGGCATCACTGAGTGCTGCTGAAGGCATACAATGTAGAAAATCTGAAATGCGTTTAACGTGTCGAGGCTTAAAGTCTTTACGTTGGCATGGTGGGGAAGTTTTGAGAGTGGATGGTTTATTGAGTGTCCTCGTTACTCACACAATCAAGGATCAGAATCATGGGGTCGGTCACCAAAATACAAGCAATCAATTTAAATCCGCAAAGTGAGAGTGTAGGAAAGGGAATATGAATGACAGCGATATTTGTTACCTTTTTATTTCTTCTAAAAATAAAAAATTTTAACTACCATGATTCAACAACAGGACAAATTAATCTTTCGGAAAATTTATTATTTTTTGCACTAAATGAAAATGTATGCAATTGATTATTTGCAAATGCGGACAGAACACCCCCTAACTTTCTATACTGAATTTCCTTTCATTAATTTTAATTTTTTTCGAAACCAAAAAATAATGCTTATTTACATCATTACAAAAACATTTATTGTTATCCTCCCCTAACGTACAATGACAACCTATTTATGAAAAACTTAAAAAAATATTTAAGACACAATTTTTTTTCTCTTTAAAAAAAAAGAGACTAATGATTAAAAGCAACAACAAAACCAATTCCAACCGCAGTAATACTCATCTACGTCATGGGAATATTTCGAAATCATTAAAAATATTCTTAACTAAAGATTAAAATTTCGCTTCGCGCTAAAAATAGCTCCATTTAAAACAAGTTGATAACTCTTCCTCTTTTAGGTTTATTAATTTTTTTTATTTTTTAAAAATCCTTTATTGATTTTCTGCTGGGAAAATATTTTTTCGAAAGGCCTTAAGGCTGACTTAGAAAATTTTTGCAATCATGCTACTCTTGTTCAAGTATTTAATTATTTGAGATTAAAAAGAGAATGAAATTCTATAGAATCTTTTATGACAAAGCTTTTTCATTATTAAAACTTAAAGTCTTTGAAATAAGTTTTTTTTCTTCTTTTTTTAAAAAAATAAATTACTTGAAGAATGCTGTGTGCTAGTATTAAAAATATTTAAAAATAGCCAGAATATCGGGTTTTAAGTTACCTGTCAGGGTACATTTTTTTTCGTGTGTGGCTAAATTAATTTGAAAACCAGGGCTTAACTTTTGTGGCAAGATTTTTAATGGCGTTCTATTTTTAGAAGAATCTCAAAATTAAGAAGAATGTTAAAATTAATGTATGAGAGATCTGAAAAAATATTCATTAGAAAAACAAACATGTTTTTCGTAAATGTGAAATTAAAACAAAATATTAAATTAAATTTGAATTTTTTTTTCTTTATATGAGTGAATAGAAATGTGAAGAAATATGCAGCTTTAAAACAAGAAACAATCCTTTCAGAATCAGTATACTTTTAATACATAGCCTATTTCAGAATAAATTAACGAAAAGAGATTTGTTATTTGTATAATATACTTTTGAAATTAAGTTCGTTATTGGTGAAAGCAGGTTCGATTCGTAGCAAAAACAAAACTGAAATTCTGTAAAAACAAAATTTGTAAAAACAAGTAATATAAAAAATTTTTTTAAGTCAATTCCTACTTAGATCAATAAAGAAATTTTATTTTAGCTACTTTTTTATTAAGCAGTTACAATTAATAATATAAATATGTATACACATATGATGGAATCACAACATTAAGTGGTAATTAATTTCTAATAATTATCATTAAAGTATCGTATTGTCATCCAATTATTGTACATAAAATTTCTGTTCAACTGCATGCTTTAAAACTTAAAAAACAAATCTTTTAAAGTTTTAACTGAAGTCGCTAAAAATGAAATCAACCTGGCTGTATCTGTAATCCTTAAAATAATTAGTTTCGGTCAATTAATTTTAATTAATTATAATTAAATTATCGTATTTTTACTTAAAACAGTAGTGTATAGAAAATTTTAGCTCAAATGAGCACTTTAAAATGTGAGAAAAAAACCTTTTCAAGTTTTGACACAAGTCACCAAAAGGGTCGCTAAGTCGCCAAAAATAATGGCAACGTGTCTGTATTTGTAAGTCTTTGAATAATTAGTTTTAATCAATTAATTTTATTAATTATCATTAAATTACTGTATTGTCATCCAAAATAATTATGAATATAAAATTTCTACTCAATTTTACGCTTTAAAATGTATTTTATTAACCATTGAAAATTCCACCAAGATAAATAAATAGAGAGTGTGAGCTAATTGTAGGAATTGAAAAAGCTGTTAGATCTTTAAATACTTATGTATTATACTGTCGACCAATTTAGTCAAACAAAAATCCATCACCAAATGCTATAATTGTTATCATTACTGCGTTCGAACGTGGGCGGGAACGGTTTCCACTATTTGCTGTATATCACGGCACTTGGCAACGGCTTTTAATTCGCCGAAGTGGATGATGATATAATACGTAAGCTCCACCATTTATAAGAGAAAAAAAATTAAGAAATTCGAGTGATAGTAACTTCATAATACAAATAACAAATATATACTTTCAAAAATCGATTCTTTCTTCAATGAACAAAACTGAAAAGCTATAATTTTGTTTATAATTTTTTTAAACTTAATTTTTGTACTTAATGCTAAATTTTCAATGGATTACTATTTTTAAAAATTAAAACATTGAGAAACAGAAACTTACAAATTGCATTAAATACTTACTTTTAGGTATCGAGCTTTCTGTATCTTACAAAGGATATTGGTATTTATTTATCGTTAAAGACCCCGTTACATTTGAAAATTTCTACTAAAATTCTTCTTAGAGTAAAGCTTATTTTTTTTTTGTTTCCACTTCTGCGCATTTAAATGTAAATATTTGATCTTTATACTGAGCGTTTGTAGCTTAAACAAATTGTGGGAAACCGTGAATAATCAAATAGCTATATTTCGTCTTGTTTACAAAATAATTCATTAAGGAACCAGCGATAAAAGCATTGCTAGATAATACGTACGTGGGATAACGTTGAGCATAAACATATAAAAATTCTTTTTAAGTAAATAGTTTTACAAATGTTCCTCAGAGAGTTACGGTTTAGGTTACATAAAATGTGTTTTTCTCACTCAAATTTGCTGTTTTGAATCATTTGGAATTCTAACCATGAATATAAATGCAAATAAGCTATTTTCCATCAACTATTCCGCAGTACAACGGTAAAGATCAATACCGTAGATATTTCAACGCCATTGCACAGTAATTTTTTAAATTCTTTAATTCGAGGGAGACAAAGTATTCTGCGGTAAATCCGATTTATTCAACTCTTCTTTGTGTATTTGTTTACTTTAACATTTTCCAATTAAAACAAAAATTTACACTCGTAATTTACTAAGTGACTTATTGTTTGGATCGGAATGGCAACGTGTGCTAGCAGAAAAATGGCAACGAATGTGTACTAATTCTTGTGTAGTATTTATGATTAATTTTTCGAACAGATGAAAGGGCATTTAGCTACTGGTTGTTAGTATATCACTTGGATAATTAATAGTTATTTTGGAAGATTAAAATGGTTTTCGTTTTCTATTGAAAAAATGTGCATTGAAATGCATTTTAAACATATTTTCAAGTTTACTATTTTGTTATAAGTTATTAATATTTTATCGCTATGTGAATGAACAAATTATCATTATTTATTTAATAAATTTCTATGTAGATAACTAAATTCTAGAAAACTACATTAGATTCAAAATAATTACTCAAAAATTCTGTCACAGAAATATAACGTAACTTATTTCTCTAGTAATATATTGCAATACATTCTATATTCTCTGAAAGTATCTTTTTTCCCCCAAATAAATTCAAAATTTCTTTGCGTATTCTAATTTTTCATTATTTAATTTTAATATAAATTATAATTGGATTTAGATAAAGATTTTAAATGCTTTGGATATTTTAGAAAATATTATTTAGACTAAAAGTTTCAAATTCTAAAACTTTTATCAAGATTTATTTTATACTTCTCAAACAGTATTTTTAATTATTAAGTATATTTTTTATTGAATATTAATAATAATGCAGAGTTACAACGCCACTAAATTGTTGTAAATAGAATGTTTTTTTTCTCGTTACCACACTATTTCGCTTTATTCATGCTAGGCTGTGTACCTAAAATGATTCCGAGTAATTTCGGTAATTTCTCATAAGTTTTTAAAGAAAATGAGTACTTGGATTGACTATATTTTTGAGTGGTATTCATTTTATTTTCAAAGATAATATGATGCTACTTAAATTTATGACATTTACATTGCTTTGTTTTAAACTCAGCATAAACTGGTTATAATTGAATTTTTAAATTAATATTTGCTAAAATAGAGCTAAAATACAGCTTTTACTGGTTTATATCTGCGAGAATACACTGAAATTTCAAAATTTGTATATTTACATACTTGTAAAAAAAAAAAAAAAATGAGTACTAATATTACTGTAATATCCCCCTTTCTGATTTTATATATGCTGAGGCCATACAGGGGTCAGCAAATGAAGTTCCGAGAAGAGTTTTTTTAGCCAAGAGAGTCAAAAAACCAAATAGACAGAAAATTTTACCTATATTTGGCTCAACATATATTTGTGAGCATTTTACTTGCATGGAGATCAACAAGAGTTAATATCAGACAACTCTTTTATCTATATTAACTAACAGGCTGTGATGAGAGTTTAAATTAGCTATCTCTCTTGATTTTAAAAAAAAGTGTAGAAAAGTGTGATAAGGTAAAAAATTTTCTCATTAAACTAATACTAAAATGAAATGTGCTTGCAGACGTAAATATGAAATAATAGTGCGATAAATAAATTGAATAAAACTTCCACTATTTTATTTAACTTTTATTTATTAATTTTTATGGTATAATTTCTATCCTTCTTGAGATGCAAAATCAACTAATGAATGCCCCCACCCCTGACGCGTAATGTATACTATTTCTCTGCCTCAAAAACACTTAACCTATGAAAAACTATCAGAGAAAAAACAATATCGCTAAATTAACTCAAGACATTTACATGTAAAATATATCTTAAACTCTGTTTGCATACAATTAAACAGCAATCAATTTAAAATTTAAACGTTCTTACTTTTAATTGGAAAACACTATTATAAAACAAGTAGGTAATTACAACAAATATTTCAAACTCAAAATACCTCATAAAATCTATCGATTCTAGAAAACAAATTACCTATTCACCTTTAACATAAAAACGAATCGTCATAAAAAAAAATTACGATATCTCCAAAAGACCTTACCTCTTTAAATCCACTCCCATTATCCTCCATTCATATTCCGCAAAACGGAATCTTTAAAGCGGTTATCACCACCCCGTCCACTCGAAATAAATCCACTCAGGGCCCCATTTAAGAATATTTAACCCCTCACCTCCCCCCTGCCTCCCTCTTTCTTCCAGTAGCTGATCGATTACTTGTGCGTCCATTAAACAGCACAATGGCCCGTTGATCATGCCCTTCTCGTTAGCCCTAATCAATACCCCCTCGCGCTCCAAACTTCTACTTTTCTTGCAACCCCCCATTAATACCTTTTGGATACTAATTACTATTTGTCCCTGAATGCTCTTTGACAGAGGGGAGGTTCCGAGATTAAAAACCTTTAGAGGGGCTGTCACTGTTTACGATGCCGGATGTTTGGTAATGGTGAACTGTGTTTGGTTCTTTTTCCTTGAAGTGTCTAATTGTTTTTGGAAGAGTGATAGTTAGGATAATTGATTTTGGTAATGATGTGTTTATCTATTGTTGTTCCAGAAACCTTCATGATTGATTTTTTTTTTTGTAAAAATGCTAACAAAATGGAGTTAATTAGCGAGGTGTTCTATAAAACAGATTTGGATATTTCATGCTCCTTTTCTCGTGACTAATTTTTTCTAATATAAAGAGGTAACCTAGTGGGCATGGTGGCCGGCTTTGGGGAGTTGCGAGCTCGGGTCTTAATGCCGATGAAGACCCATTGTGCAAGACGGCTGGTGCTGTCTATCATGGCTTATGACGACGGGGTGTAGAAATTAGTAGAGGAGGGGGGTGAGCCCTCGTCACTTGATCTCGATTCAAAATTACGAAGTTCGTTGCCAGTACTCTTCGTGTTCCTCTAAGTGCTACGTTAAAAAACACCTTCTCAAGCCAAATATAAACTCCAAACACTCCAAATTCTGAATGTTTTAATCCAGTGTTTCTCAAACTGTGGGGCGCGCCTCCTAGGGGGCGTGATAACCCTACAAGGGGGGCGCGAGTATATTGAAAAGTCTAAAACAAAAGATTATTTTTAAACAAATTAATAATTTACTGAAAGGAAGCAAAAAAAATGCGGATTTATACTGATATAATACACTTATAAAAGTATCAGTACTGCGCAATGTGTTTCATAATTAATTTAACAGTGTTAATTTAAAGAACAAATTTAATAATTACCAGTGACCCTATGGGAATGTCATAAAGTTATATGCAAAATTTAATACTTGTCTTGATAATTTGTACGGTTTATAACTAAAGTCGTATTGTAGCTTTACGCCAAAGTACATTATTGTTGAATTCAATACATCGTATTGTATGGAGGGGGGTGCGATGAAAATTATGATTGAAAATTGGGTCGCAAGTATAGAAAGTTTGAGAAGCACTGCTTTAATCAGATTACTTTTAAAAAACCCGCAATTTACCGTTTTACTGCATGAAACGTAGAAGTTATTTTGGCTTTAATGTACGAGAGATGAAATAAAAGATATTTTGTAATTAAAATATCGATCGATTGAATTGGAAATGAAAAATGTAATAAAAAATGCATTGTTCTTTAATATTAAAATAGTTAAGATCACAAGGACGTTTTCAGGCACGGTCGAAGCGGGCCTCGGCATTGGGCATGGTGTCTCGTATCGTTCTGGACTTAGCCTTTCTAAAGTCATGATCTACATAATTTTAATCTTTAAAGTTATTACCGGACATATTCTTCAAAAAACTGGAAATTTCGTATATGCCAACTGGTAAGAAGCAAGATTGCAGTATTACGTTATGATCGTGTGAAGGCCTAGATCCACCGCTGTACACCATAATTACTTTTTTAGTCGAAAGGCGGCGATTGGTCGAGTCGTTTCATGCCTTAGTTTGTGAAATTGTTAATCCTCCCACATTTGTGTTACGAGTTATTACAAGTATTTGTCTACTTCAGTCATTTGTCTTCTTTCTACGCACTGTCCATTTCAAAGGGTCGCAGGTGCGACTTTTGCATAGGAGATCAAGGCCTCAAGAAGTCTTAAGACGTCATTAGTTCAGATGCTTATAAAAATGTCGCAACAAGGAGTTGCCCAAATAGAACGAAATTGCATTTACACATACCTTAAGATAGAATAAGTAAATGATTTTTTTAGTGGCAATGAGACTATTCGCTGGTATTGTAACGCATTCAAGCTAAGCATTCGAATTGTATGTAAAAAGGAGGACATTCGAATGCTTAAGAATGACTTCTACACGAATACGCTTCCGTCGAACCACTTAGACTGTACCAATATCTCACTGACGAATTCGAGGAAACTATGAGTATATGCCATCATTTCAGAGAACACGCAATTTGATTAAGGCTGTCTTCGGTTAATGTTAAAGAATAGGACCAGAATTTGGAACATTTTTTTTTCTGATATAAAAGAAATGAAACATTAATATGATATTCTGGCTTCACTATCCTTTAAAGAGCAGAACTTTTTATTATACTTCCCGTTTTTAACCGAGTTTATTCATTTTTTTCTGGTATAAAATGTGTTTCGCGTTTTTTCTCCTATACCGTAATGTTAAATGGGTTATACCTTCACGTATTATAACTAAAAAGAAAATATTCATGGAATATTTTGGCATTTTTAAAAACACTATTGTTAACAAATGTATGAGTTATAATGAAAATTTCCATGGAAATTGAGGCATTTTCTCTGTCTCAAAATGTGCTTCGCGTTTAGTTCAAGCTATCGTACTTTTACCGAAGACAATCTTAAAATGAAGCATGTTGGTAAAATTGCAAGGTAGTTCGACCGAACACTGCAAAAAGTGGACCAAAACAGTAGTAATTTTTTTTGTACTTGTAGCTGTATTTCCTAATTAAAACATTGAATTCCTATGATACTGCTAACTTTACATTTTCAATATGTGTACCATCACAACTACCGATTTTTTCCCATTCAGATAATTCCTTGGTGCATCCCTTTTTATGTTATGGTGGGCTTTATAGGTATTTCTTGTTAAAAGTGTTATGAGTTACGTTTTGTTTTTTAAAGTTTAGGGGGGTGGAGGGAAATGAAATCTTGTTGTTACATCAGGACAATTAAACGAACTATTTATGATTTTAGATTTTTATAAACTAATGAAGGCGAATGCCGTTGCCGATACTGCGTTTCCGATTTTCACATCCTTGAGACCAGCTTTTGAATTGGATTTAATATGCATCAACTTCTATTACTTAAAATTGCACCTTTTGTTGAGTTTTGGACTACAACTCACGAACTACCTACTTCACATATTATGATTTTGCGAGCAGAAATAAAGAGAAAGATGGTGTGATCATATCCAAATAGTTGAAATAATGGTCTGAAAAAGATTGTTAGCGGAAAACTATCGAACCAAATGTCACTAAATTTGTCATGTATCTTATAATTCGATTAAATGTGGATATTCTTGTTTAAGCCGTATTTGAAAAAATATTGCAGTATTTGTAAAATTGTAAACACAAGCATACCAAAAATAAGTAGGATATGTAGTGGTTTATTATTTTTAACCCTGATAAGTCCATTCTATGTTAAGTAACATGAAAAAACAATTAACCTTGGAATAATTATAATTCATAAAAATTTTATTACTTAGCAACACAGCTAGTTGAAAATAGACCTTTTTCATTTGAAAATGCACAAAATAATTAATACGCAAAATATTTATGCATTAATATATTTACTTAAAAATATAAATTTTATTTAAAAAACATTTTATTTTACTTTAAAGCAGAATTGCGTGACTCTTGAAATTTGCGATTAGAACCGCATTCGATTCGACCAAGATCATATACCGATTATTCCATAATTATTTAGCATGTTTGCTCCTTTAAGATATATTTATGAACAATTTTATATAGAAATATTCGAAAATATAACATTTATTTTTAAAATTTACAGTAACTGTAACGCATCAATTACATCTATATCAATTACTTAAAAAATCCTTGCTGAAAAATTAATCAAGCAAATGTAGCTTCAAGGAAACAAAAGCTTATCTCTCACCTGGTCACAGTTAAGATTGATCTTCTCGCAGCTGACGACATTTAATTAACATTTCAAGCTGTTTTGTAACAGGAGGGACATTAATATTTTACAGTTAACCAGCGCCGTCTGGAGGCAGTTCCGGTTATGTGTCCTTGTTGGCAAGGGAAAAATTTTAACGAAATGAATTAACAAGATTCTAATAATCTTTTATTATAGCTAACCCTATTTTTCGAACACAAGAAAGAAAACGATTTTTAATTTCGGTATTTTAGACGAAGAATATTGTTATTAATGTGTGCTTTGATTTGAAATGATTTGAAGCGGAATATTTTTTCACAGCTCAATTATTGATAATTTTTGATTAAGTGGCATTTTCTATTTTTGTTATAAGTTTTTCATTTCTTTTACATGCTTGGGCGTGGTTATTACATGTCGTGTATATTAAGTGGTTATGAACCAGAAATGAGATTAAATCTCTCGTTGAAGAAATGTAGCGTTTATTTCAGGTGAGAGTTTAGGTGACTACTAATGGCATCAGATAATGCCCATATATGATGGAATTCGAAATAATTATGAATTTAAATGCTCTATTTAGAAATTGTGTCTACAAATTTTGGTAATTTATGAGAGTATTTTAAATAAAAAGGATCTCTTTAAGCCTTGCTAAATTTCAATGAGTACATTGAAAGAGTTTATACAAAATTTTTAAGACAATTTTTTTTAATATTGAAATTAAGGATATGTTCATAAAACATATTATAAAACAAATTTAAGATAAATCAAAAATAAATCAATATCCTATTTTTTGAAAATTTTAAACTGAATGATATATTTTAAAATTTTTGAGTTTATGCTACACATTGATTATATAAAATAATAGCAGCTATTTTGATATTTGCTTTTCTATTCGATGTAGGAATAGTTTGAATATTTTTTTACTCAAAAAACATTTTTGATCTGATATCAGCACGATGCATGACGACTTTATTGCTATAAAACACCTACAATGTTCATACCTTATTTTAATTAAATTAAACTTGATTAAAATTATTTTATGGGCTAAATTCATGACGTCATTTGATAAAAGAAATCACATCTTCTCCATTGAAATCAAAACTGACATCAAAGTAACTTGTATTTATTGTTCTATTTGTAAAATTTACATAAAGTTTCAAATATCATGATATGGTAAAAATATTCAAGAATTATAAAAAAAAATTCATCAAAATTTCTTTTAAAAAATTCTAATTATATGCATGTATTTTTTAAATTAAATGTATTTTGTTTGTGTGCATTATTATTGTTGAAAAATATGTACTTGTTTAAAGAAAGTTTCTGCAAAGAACTTAATTTGGTGATAACAAAGTGGCATGAACTCATTACTGGAATCGCATGCTTGCATTTATCATGTTACTATGATGTCGCAAGATTTTGCAAACTGATTGGCTGTAAACACGCAATTGATGTTATCATCTAACGTTTTAGTCACGTGAATTTATGAATTGATTAGTTCAAAACACGGGATTGTAGTTATCATGTGATTATGACACCGCATAAATTTAGGAACTGATTGGCTCTAAATACGTGATCATCAGTATCATGTGACTATGACGTCACATGAGTTTAACTCGAATGTAGACCATTAATTGAAGACTTGTCTGATTTTTAAAACTCATTCAAATGCTTGTATTATATTTGTTTAGTTATCAACATGCTAAAATTTTGCTTTCTGTTAAGGATATCAATACGTAAATGATTTTTTTGCAAGTGTTTCGAATTAGAAATCAACTACTTAAAGGTTTCAAATGAATCTGCCATTGCTATTCCTAGATAGGCAAGACAAGTTAAGGGTGTTTATGTTGAACAGCATATTACCTTTCATTTTGTCAAAGAGTTAGATTCTTAAGGGAAGTATCACCGTTCTTTGACTATTTTGACTGAGACTTCGGATAACTTCAAAAGGCCCATGGCAACTGTTTTGATGTTCAAAAAGATCAAATTTGAATGATAATTTTGAGCCATATTATAACTCAAATTTGCCAAGAATATATCAGTACGTGATGAAATTCCTTAACGATGCCTTGCCTTATCGAAATTCAACCTCTTTGACTTCTGAACTCTGAATTATTGCAGATAAACAAACTTGAGTGATTAAATTGAATGAATAAAGTTAAAAACTCAGAAAAAACATCTTATAAGTAGCTTTTAGTTTCTTTTTTTTGTCCCGGAAATTAAGAATGTTTGTCTTGGGATTTGTTCGACATCGACTTAATTCCACTCATCAATCTTATCCCCAAATATTTGTTTTTACTGTCATTTTTTTTTGTCGGATAATATCTCTATCAATCCATGTCTTGGAATCCCCGGAGAAAGACGAGGGAATTGTCTTCCAAAAAAAGCTTTTTTGGGGGAAAACAGGACCTACTTCATCGATGTGTGATGTCAAGAATATAAACAAAGGCAGGAGGGGGAAACTTCTTCCCTAACAGACAATCCTATCGAAGACGTGATGAAACTCTCAAGCATACCGTTCGTGTGTAATCTTATCAGACTTTTGAAGAAAGTTATTGAGACATTTGATATCACATTTGTATATTGAGAACACAATGTTTCCCTGATGTGTTTAACTTCACAGTTTCGGAGGTCACATAAGTATTGGATTGCGAAGACGATAAATTAATCCAAAAAAACGACGAATATTCGAAATAAACTTCGAATATTTATCATACAGAGATGGGAAGATACAATTTGGTTTGTTTTAATGGTCGTTTTGAGACAACGAGTTAAAAATCAATGATTTCGAATATTAGATTGCAAAGCTTGTAATCATTGCTTATCAAGTATTTTTTTTTTAACCAAGCGCATTTCTAAAATTGAAAAAATCATGCAATTTTATTTTAAAATTAGAATAATTCTATGTAACTGTTTTTCACGTTTAGGAACCACCTACTTCTGTATGATTTAGACTACAAGTCTAAAGTAAGATGATGTTATAGTAACATGAAATTATCTTCTCCAGCTCCAACCAATCAGCTTATAAATTATCGTGACGTCTTTGTCGCGTGATAATTGCAACCACGTGTTTCTAGTCAATCAGTTTATAAATTCCTTTGACGTCATTGTCACATGATAACTGCCATAACGTGTTTCCAGCCTATCAGTCCATGAGCTTCACTGTTGCCAGCTTTTGCTTTTTACCGAAACTTTCTTTTAAAAAGTTCATATTAACAATATTACCGCACATAGATACACCTAATTTAAAAGTGCACGCAAAACATAAGAATTCATTTTTAATTTTTGAAAAACCTTTTGAAGAATCTTAATATTCGAATATCTTTACCAAGTTACTGAATTTGAAATTTCATCTAAATTTTCCAAGTAGGACAACAAATCTAATGTCAGTTTTGAATTCAATAGAGAACACATGATTGCATTTATCATGTGTCCATCATGAATTTAGCCCATTATATTTGTTTGAATACAATCAAGTACTAATTTTTGTTGTGCTTAGCAAACCATTTGTTACAATAGAACATGCCTCGATAGTGTTTTCTAAAGTTAGATTTAAAATTTTCGTTTTTAGTTTATTAAAGTTATATTTTAAATATTTTTTAAAGCGTCCACTAAAGCAGTAAACTATGTTTTGAAAATTTGAATTACAGTCATTGAAGATAATTTTTATATCCTTATTGATTTTTCTTGTAGCCAGCTATATGACAGTTTTCTGTACTATAAAACAGAGGAATAATTAATTTTTTGAATTAAAATCATTCATGGGAAATTAAAATTTTGAATTATAATGATACGATAGAGTTGTTGGCTAAGATAAAGAACACTAATGCATGCCAAATTTGGCGATTTTTTTGGTTCGATATTAATTTCATTGTATCAAATGGGGATTTTTGTTACATTGTGATATTTGTTTAGAGAGTAACTTAAAGTAGGCAGACAAACTCGTTTTAAAAGTCCCCAAATCACCAGCTTGCGTCATATTTTTTATTTTAACTCAGTTATTGCATAATCCCTGATGTTAAACATTTAATAAACTAAATATTTTTACCTATACCTCTAATTCATCAAACAGATAATCAGTTACAGCGCATGTCTTGATCAACATTTTTCTAATGACAATATACACCATTTGTTATCATCATCTCCTATGTCAAGGACACCAGTAGAGTACCAGGGTCTTCTCTCACTCTAGTCCTGGAGGAGCACATTTTATCTTTGACATAGTGTCACGGGGAAAGTTTAGAAGGGCAGTGTTTGGTGATAATCGTGACCTATTAATCATTCAGGAACTCATAAATCATTGTTGCCGAAAGTGAAGGACACTGTCTTGTTTGGGAATATCTGGTAGCTGAAATGCAATACTAAATATTCTAGCATATATCCATTATATACATTATATGTAAATGCACATACTGTTATTAAAATATCGTAGTAGAATTACAATAGACTTGATAAGGCAAAGGGTATTATAGATTTCAAGGGATAAGGAGGGGTTGGGTTTGCTTAAATTCATCTCATTTTAGAGAGTTATCAACGCAAACACAGGATAATAGATCATTTATATATTATTTCTTTGATTTATATATATCAAATGTGTTTGCATCGTTACATTCATTCAAAAATTATCTGGATAATATTTCTTTGACTTAAATTTATGCTAGTGATAAATAAGATCTAAATCAATTTTCCCAAACTGTTCGTATTTTTTCTAGAAAAATATTGTTATCTCGGATGTGTGGTGACCCACATTAGCAAAATATATTGTACGGAACAGATGTAGATGACGTTGGTGATTTTAGAGAATTGTGTGCTGAAGTAATGGTAGAAACTCGATAAAATGTGTTCTTTAAGTTATTTTTCAAATTGTCATAATTTCAACATCAGTGATTCTCAAGCTGTATTACTTTGTGTACAGTTTCAACAATTCCTATTAATAATACGAGTGACTATTTATGTTTTAAAAAAATCTGTGTTTGAGGGCTGATATTTATTTTCTCAATATTTACGTTTTTGAAACTGATCCTAAATTTTGAAAGATTTTAGTTATGATGAGAATTTTTTTTAAAAAAAAATAGTCGTAATTCCCTTAACACGCATGGAGAAGCTGTCTCAAATCACATAAGATCTACATGTGATCGTAGTCTACATATCCTTGTAGTTAGCCGGCTGGGTGGCGTAGTTGGTTTGTCGCTGGCTTTCTATACCCAAGATTGCGGGTTCGACACCGGCCAAAGTCGCTGGATTTTCATGATGCAGAAAATCGACAGCGGCCATGTGGTACGATTATAAGGCAGGAAAAAGATCCCTTGAGTGTCCGTTTGGCTCGGATGCTCTCGGCAAAATTAAATTCCTAAGTACAAATTTCGCATCGGCAGATCTCAGGTGCCTACCTCTGGAAAAGAAACTGCTCGTTAAAATTGCTTGAGGTAGTTGGTATCGCCTAAATGGTGCCACACTAAAAAGTGGTACCAACTCCTGCGGAATGTACTAGGTCTGCAAAGGTAGAAATACCAATACGCAGCCCTATTGCAGAAAAAAAAACATCCTTATAGTTCCGTGAAAACAGTTTAAAAGAACTTTACTTATCTGTGTATAATACACTTTTATCTATCCAAGAAAGAATAAGTTAAATATACCACTAATACCCTTAGATTATTTCTATAAAATGACTGAGTGATTCGATCCCAGATTTTTTTTTTTCTCAGAGTATAAAAATTTTTTAAAAAAATTGGTGGTACACAGAAGTGCAGTGGTACAGTGGTTGTGTGAGAATCACTGATCTAGAAAATACACTAAAATTTTAATTTTTTATTAAAATTTAAAAATTTTACAGCTGATCGAGTAAATATTGCTTGTTCTGTAATGCCGAAAGTCTATTCAATAAAATAAAAAAAAAATTGTTTTGACCGAATTTGATTATTTCAACGTGTTCAGATACCTTAAGGATGTTAACTTTATGAACTGCAATATTTGAAACGAATTTATAGGTTCGAATTTTAAGCCCTGGCTAGGAATAGTAGGGGGTGGGAGGTACCACACGGCAAATTAAATTGGGTCTCTGTTGAAGCATTTGCATATTTTTTGTATTAACATTTTATGTATGCGGCAACAGCAAAAAATTGAGCTATATGTAGTGCATCTGACATCTTAGTGTATGAGTGAATGAAAGAATCTTGAGATCTTTGGATCCACGTATTCAACTAATGTTAAGTGGTTAGTTTGTTGATACCGTATTATGATCCTGTGGAGCACTCTTCATTAGCGGCCTGACCCTTTTTAATATTAAGAGGACACAGTACGATTCAATTGACAAAAATCGGTCAAAAAATCAAATCTAATTTTTTTAGCCTAAATTATTCTTTATATACTTTTCTATAACCTCACAAAATTTGAAAGCTCTAAACTTAAAAAATATGCAGAAGTATGATAACATTTACGTTCGTTATTATTCACATTCCTATGACAAAAATCAAAACTTTAAACTTATATCAGAAAGATAAAATAACTAGTTTGTCTTCATTTAAAATGCTAAGGCTTTTTTTCCCTGTTGTGCCTAATGCTTTGAATATTTTTTTTATACCCATTTCAAATATTACATGGAACAAAAGTTGGTATGCATTTTTGAATCAAAGCAATACTTATTTTTTAAAAAATAATTGAACTCAGAATTTATACATTTTTTTAAGGAATTTTCAAAAAGCATTCATAAAAAGAGATTGTAAGAATACCAATTATGTTACAGTAAAACCCATACCAACCTTTGTTACACATAGTTTGATGTACTTGTAAATCAAATTTCATGCGTGTACGTAATTTTTGTAGGAGGACTAGCATTTTAAAATCACTTCACCAATTTTAAGTTTTTTCCTTAAAAAATGTTATGAAATTTGAGCACAAAATTTGTTTTACATTGTATACACACATAGGAGGCAACCAAAAAAATTTTTAAAAATCCTTAAACTAAAAATTTTTGCGTAAATCGTACCATGTCCCCTTAAAATAAAGATAAATGTCAACTTTTCAAGACCTGCTTATTATTTGCTGTCACACACCACCATCAAGTCCGAACAAGAGTCTCAATATATTTACTGGGGAGGAAGTTAGAATAAAAAAGATCCAAGTGTCTTATTTGTTACCTGACAAAAATTCTAAGTAGCGGTATCAAACATCAATGGCCATTATGATTTTCTAGAAAAACATTAACCATTAATCACTAAGAGAAAAGTAGTTTGGCAAGAAACTACTCTTCAGGATTGGATTTTCGACTATGGCATCCACCCCTTTTTTTTTTGTCAATGAAATGGCTGATACTATCGTGTTGTCCGACAATAATAAAAAGAAATGAAGTTGTTTGTCTGTTGAACAATGGAGATTTGCTATTCAGAAATTAAAGGAAAGAAAAGAACCATTTCATATTCCCCATCGTCTGAAGATAAGCGAGTTTGGTCTAACGGTTGACGTTTATGAGTTTTGACAGACTATATGGTCAGTGGCGTAACGGAGAGTATAGGAACCCCCTGCAAAGTCAGGTTTTGGACCCCCTAGAATCCCCCCCGTGATACGGAATGTACGTTACACCACAGCATATGGTGCAGTTAAAAAAAAAAAGAGAAACCCTTTGCACGATTTTTGAACCCAACCTGTTCTTTGCGTGAATAATATACTGGTACCTTTTGGTCGAAATATCGACCACTTGTCCTGTAAAGATGAATTCAAACCAACCAGTACAATCATTACCGAAAACACAAAATTCCTGTTTGCATAAAATTCAATTTATTTCCACAAAAAGTTCGCACCAGTTGGTACTTTTTCAAAAGCTATTCCACTACACGAAAAGATTATGTGGTCATCTCTTATCCCACAAATCCTTTTCAAACAATTATTCCTGCTAGAATTGAAAACGCAAGCCTAGAAGTTTCGTTTCTTTTCGAAAGATAGGATAATTATGATACCGATCATTAGCAGTACGAGAGGGAACAAAAGGTTCTAAATTCTAATCGGAAATGAAAAGTTATCTGGAAAGCGGAGTTTGGCTTTGAAGTCACAAATATTATAACTCGAATTAATTACAGTTCAGTTAAAAGACATTTTTAAAGCGTTCCGTTAGATGTTGATTCAGCGAGATTTCTGTACGAGATAACGAGTGTGCATAGTATTTTATGTAAAAGTTTTATAACAGAAATTTGTTACGGGTAAATACTTTATTACGAAAAAAAATGGCACATTTCCGTTAAAACCATTATAAGCATTTTGGGCGCCAAATTGGTGTGGTTTTTGGTATCTATCTAGTTTTGTTGTCATTGTTGATTTTAACGCTGAGATGAGATAGAAAGAATGTATATAATTGATACCAGAAAAGTATGTACATGTATGCATTTATTGTAGATAAACAATCCATAAAGAACAGCATATAACATAAAATTCGAAAAATAAATCCCAGAAGGTGCTCAGACGCAACTATCAGTGTCTGCAAAAGCAAAATGATAAAGATTATTCGCAAGCAATCGCTCGATCGTAGCTACTGAAGTTTTCAATAGCTCAAGTGATACTGACTCAGTTTCAACGAGCAACTCCTATTTACAGACTGCATGGATCTTTCTCGAAGGATCCTCTTTCATCATAGATTGTAATATTAATAGATTTCTCCAGTAATTTTCAAAAACATCCATATGATAGCGAACTCGCCAAAATGATGCTAACTTCGATGTATCGCCAATATTTCGCCAAGTTTCGATTGAGACGCCATCGTAATGCAAGAGGCAGAGTTGTTTGCAGATATTACATTTTTTATCATAAAATAAATACAACAGAAAGTAATATTAATGTATCAAGCATCCAGATATAAATTATTTACTCTGTTTTAAGCATTATAGTTATACAACATTTGTAACAATATATCCATCATTAACATCAAAAAGTATTCAACATTATCAAATTTTCAAGTCCTAAAAAAGTTTAAATACATTTCATCTTTGCAAAGTCCTTGCGATAAACATTGAATAATGAAAAAGGATATTTCTAATTTAATTTTCCATCTAAAACTCAACGTTTAGTACGCCTGAGAGTTTTAGATTTATTTTTAAAAAGTATATCATTAATATGGACGATGAGAGGTTTTCTTTTTCGTTTTTAAAAGCAAAAACTAACGCATTCAGTATGAATGATTTTAAAATGAGATTTTCTATGAAGAAAAAATGGGAAATATGTAGACTCTGACAGGAACAATTATTTTTCAATAAATAAAATATTTTATACAACTAAAGATATAATGTAAGATAATTTTTAAGAAAAAAAGATAAATATGAAAAAAAAAATGTTTTGAAAACTATTCGTCTAGTTTGTATGAAATTTCACCAATGATATGCAGTAAAAATATTTACTCATTTTACTTTCTTTCATTAAAAAGAAAATTACTCGGATCCATGCAATAACATTTAATCCCGAATTCAGCTTCTTGTTTCCTTGTATACCTTGTCAGAATCATATTAAGATTAGCATAATTCAATTTTCTAACATGAATTGGAGTGTATAAAAAAATACTTTTTCCTATCTTTGATATGCTAATACAAATCCTTGATAAGTATCAATACAGGGTTTCTTCGGAATATGTTTTCGAACAAAAGAAACTGCTTTTTTACTTTTTATTGCCTTGTGCTATTCGTATTTTTACGTGAAAGTAAACCTATTAAATTTTCTTCAAAACAGGATAGATTTTTTTTTTCCGTCGGCGTTGACGAAATGAGTTTATTATCAATAGCATAAAAGTGAAATGATGGCTTTATATTACGACGTTTTATTCCAGCTCAAAAAGAAACAAATGAAATGAGAGAATGAAGCAGTTTATTTTCTAAAGAATGTTTTGAAATTAAGAGTCGAACGATATTTGATTTTAGAAGGGGTGGGGGGAAGGCAAAGTACTCTTCCGGATAATTTAGCGTTTTCAGGAATAAAATTAGAATGAATAACATTCTGATTGAGATGGTAAATTGAAGTTAATTTTTGATGGGAAAAGTTTTGATTTGAAGATAAATAATCAATGAATCATTTGGGATGTTAAGAGTTTATAAAGGTTTTCGAATAATAAAAACTGGCTTATTTAGTAGCAATGATGTATGTACAAATAACTATTATTTCATGTAAACATATACTTTGTGAATATAACAAGTAATATAAAAAAATTGAGTCAATTCCTACTTACCTTAGAAAAATTTTATTTTAGTTACTTTTTATTAAATCTACAATTAATGTAAATATGTACTTCCATAAGACAGAATCACAATGTTAAGTGAAAAAATATAAAGTAATTTTCCTTGCAATGTTTCATTTTCCTTTGTGTATACGGTGTTGGACTATCTTTTTTTTTGTCTGTTACTATTCATTCATTAAATTTAATTATTCTGATAAAATAGTATAGTAAAAAAGAAATCACATTCTCAGAAATTAGACCATCCCAGGTGGGATTCGACTACACGACCTTTGAATTGGAAGTCCAAAGGGCTATCCATTGTTTTACAGGGACAGAACGAACGATTTTCTTTTCTATATATGCTGTTGGGCTATTATTTTTGTTTGTTACTATTCATTCATTTTTAATTGAATTAATGAATTAATATTTGAAAAAACTATTAACATCAAGTGTCACCCACTACAAATTAAAAAAAAATGTATTTGAACTTGAGTGGATGAATAAGTATTTTATTAACGATTGAAAATTTGAACAAGATATATATATATATATAGGGAGAGTGTGAACTATTAATAGGAATTGAAAAAGCAATGCTAGCTTGAAAAGTAGAACGTTCTAGTCATGCATATAATACACTGACATGGTGTGAAAGGTAGGAAAGTGGGATTCCAGCTTAGATTTATTATTGCTATTAAATAAATGCCAGGTCATACAAGAAGCTCTTCAATGTTTCTTAACAATATAGTCCTTGTCAGTTAGTTCAAAACACTCGTCAAAATGAGAAGTGCCCAAAGCTTGACCAGAATCACGCAAAACAAAATCAAGTAAATTAGCCAAATTTATACAAAACAAGTAGGCACTAAGACGATTGTGTCCGGTCAAAAGTCTAATTTCTCGTCCATAACAGCACGAGGTCAATAATAAAAATGCTCTCCAAATTGCTTCAGAGCGTGACGTTCAACAATAAATATTATAATATACCCAATTAATAAATATGGAGTTAAAATATTAAGTCAAATTAAATATTTTATAAATACTTTTTATAACCAAAGTTAAAAATGCCATAATAATATAACATAGTACTTAATATCTTTTTTACCAACTTGTGTTACATTTCATGAGGCAGATGCTTCGACTTTTTTTTTGTAAGTATATATATATATATATATATATATATATACATACAGTCAGATCTCTATATAACGAAGTCGCTAAATCCCGAAATAAAGTTCGTTACATGGAAAATTCGTTACATAGAGGTTCCTCTTTCAATTTTTCTTATAAACAACATAAAACAAATTTTAAATTCATAAACACTACATATTAAAAAAAGTAATTATTCACACCTTTTTGTAAATTAATATATATTTATTTCATATATCTTATGAAAAAAAAAGAAAGAAAAACTGCAAGGAAAGTTTCTTGACGCCTTTATCCACTTCCTGAAGAATTAAATTTTTATCTTTGATGCTCACGCACTTATGTTTTGACGTTTTCGAGCCACAAAAAACGAAGTTTACCCGTACGTCTGATTAATGAACACTACTCAAGGACACCGGGTCGCGAGACAACTCCGCTGAGGGTGCAAAGGTATATCGAAGACGTTTCTACTGAACTGGACATTGGGACTAAAGGTTGCATTTCTTGGATGAAAACTTAATTCAATAAAATAATCTGCAAAAGAAGAAAATATGCGTTCCAGGGATATTTTCGTGTTTCAGTTTTAAAGTAGTTTGAGTCTTTAAAACAAATGCAGCATGTCATAAAAAAAATTAACAACTGTTTTACTTCTGGGGCTTACTTTCATTAACTGAATGTGAGATTTACGACCCCGAAGTATCCAAGCAATCTGTTACCCAAGGGGTTTGAGTTGTTTGGAAAACACGAGAAACTCACCTCCGAATGCTCTAACAATCATTCTTTATTTTCGACACTTCCTTCCCTTCCTTATTTTACTTTTCTCGCATTTACAGTGTTTATGTAGACCATAGATGTACGGTTTTTCGAAAATTAAAGGTGTTTTGCAAATTCGCTCAAAATTGCTTGAAAGTTCAAGTTTTAGTATTGAAAGTTCACTTGGCTCCAATAATTTTTGTTAAAGTTATGACTTGATTACTTGTTAAGACTGTGTTCGCGTGATATTAAAGAACAGGATCCAAATTTGGAATATTTTTTGGATGTAAAAGTACTCTAAATATTAAAACTATACATTCTAGCTTCGCTATCCCACAAAAAGAGCACAATATTTCGTTATACTAATAATTTTGGTATTAGTGTGTCAATTTTTACGCTGTAAAATGTGTGGCGTATTTTTTCGCCTTGCCATAATGCTAAGTAAATTTACACATTATGAAAAAAAGGAATTATATATATATATGCAATAATTCCCTCTAGCATCCTTTTAATTAACTTTTTTTAATAATATTTACCGTAAAATCCGGCGTATAACGCGCACCCATACATTCAAGCTGCATTTTTTAATTTTATGGTATGTTCACCGTATAACGCGCACCCCGCTTTTAAGGAAGAAATCTAAAATTTTGTATACAATGTTCTAATGTTTTGAAGTCATTTATTCGAGATATTATTCCAGACTTTTGAAATAATAGTATATTTCTAGAACTTGAACTCTTTTAATTCATAAGGTATATCATTTCTTTTAAATAAACAGTATTTCGATATGTGTAAAAGTAAAACTTTTTTATGCTCATCTCTTTTGTTATTTTTAAAGCTGTCGTTTTTATACTCGGCGTATAACGCGCACCCTTATATTTCGATCTCATTTTTTGTGTTCAAAGTGCGCGTTATACGCCGGGTTTTACTGTGAACAAGCTTTAATTCTTTGGTTCAAAAGTAACTTTGGTTTAATATTAATCGTAATCAATTAGTATTCGAAATCTCTGTCCCGCCTATTTTAACCAATCAGAGATACTATTACATAATAGTCACGCGATTATCACTGCCGATGTATGAAGCGAAAATCTTGTGTCTTTGTGTTTTGTCATGTAGAATGTCGCTGCTGCTTGTCTCTCTTTGTCTGTTTTGCTTTCACCATGTAATCGTCGCAGTTTTTGTCTCCAGCTCGTCTTGAATATGTGTAAATAGTTGCAGCTTTAGGTCTTTGTGTGAACATATGCTTTTGTGAAATCGTAATGCCTTTGGTGTTTCATGTGAAAATAAAGAAGAGTGAGATGCAATCTGAAGTTCTCCACTTATTCGAAAACGAGCAACGCCGGCCCACGACATTATATATTTCATATAATATTTAGACTTTAAATATTACATGAAACGGATGTATGAATTGCAATTTCACAAATTTGCATGAAAATTGAACCCTTTTTCTGTCTGAAAATAGGCTCTGTGTTTAGTTAAAGCTCTCGTACGTTTTGAAAAGACACCCAGAAGGAAGACAAGGATGTGACATCAGCTAGCAAGCTTTTCGAATTCTATAATTTTTTTCTTTGTGAGCTCAGACATAGGTAAACTTCAAATAATAAAATCAATTTTGATCACAAGTAATAAAATCATTGAACTAGGTAATTCATGTAATCAGATTTCTTACGAAAGAGAATATTACTGGCAACGATATTAACCATTTAGACTATGAATTATGTAAACAAACGGTTACAATTTTTTTAAAAAAGGATTTTTAAGATTCAGTTCGGTAGAATATTTTTTTAAACTAAACTTAATACTAGTTTTGAAAATAACTTTTACTGAGAGAATTTTCTTTTCTCGGAACTTTCAGATTATGATTTTAAAATCTTTTGGCAAGAAGCAGCAGTGATGAGAGTCTTGTTAAAAGTTAAGTCCTTCACGGAAGATCTGGTTTTATTGCCACCGACTTTTTATAAATATTTCCTTCCCAAATAAAACTAATAAAGTAGGTTTTTTTTTATAAAAAATATTATTATGATTCAAAACTCTCTTCCATCACACAGTAATAAAGATCTGTTAAGGCTCTCTCTAAAATAAAATAAAATAAATAAAAAAAATCCTAATAATAATAAAAGAATTCCAGAGCTTTTCAAATAACAATTGTTTTCAGTTAAGTTGGAAATAATGGTTCCCGTAATGGCGAGGCACACATTTCCGGCAAAATGTCTGGCAACATTTTCGCCGACCATTAGTTTGACAGCGCAGGAAGAAGACAACAGAAAAGGTCAGAGCATATTTACGGGCGAAAGAGAGAGAGAGCGAACGAAACAAAGTAAAAGAAAAAGTAACTAAAATAAGTAAATAAAAAAAATCCCTCGCGTATTTTGCTTAGTAAGAAACTTTTCGCCAAGAGTATTGATTTTTTTCGCCAAAATGGGTCAGCGTTCGCATCCGCAGTGACTCTTACGTCGTCAATAATAATAATAAAAAAATAAATCTAAAACTTAAAAGGGAGCTAGAAGTGATATATTTAAAGCAAAATCCCTGCCGCAGGGAACTTAACAAATTTTTGCTGCCTTTCCGAGGAAGAATGGTAAACAACAAACGTAATTTATAGTGTTTAGAGGTATGACAAGGGGGGCTTTGGTATTCTGGGCGATGAACCATTTGTCGCGATGGGACAGCTTTAGAGAAATGTGTCCAGCATTTGTAAAGATTAGACACGGGGATAATTTGTATTGTTTTATATGAGTCAAATGACCCAGTTTTCATTTTTTGGAGATGGGAATTAAGCGGAATTTATGACGCGGGATTGAGATAGATGGTGGTTTGTGCATTGAATTATTAAGAGAAAATTTTGTTTCAAGCATAAAATATTTAAAATTTCTTTAATAGTGTTAAAAGTCATACCCTTGAAATTTATATAAATCTCTCAACCGTTTCTTTAGTTTTTTAATAATATTTCATTTCTTTTGAATTAATATTAGAAATTGTTAAAACCGTTCTTTTGAAAAAAACAACAAAGACATGGATCTGAAGTTAATATCCAAGTCTGGGTTCCGACTTCCTCCACTAAAAACTTCATATAAAATATCAGAGGTTGATCTACGTTAAATTTCAAAGTCCTCACGTGGTCTTATATTGAATAATTGGAATCTAGCACCGGTCCAAGTGTCTTCCTAGTCTATCTGTTGTGGTACAAAATTATGAAGTAAATAGCCAATAACCTTTATAGAAATTCTATTATGACATTAATTCAAGCCGATCCCACCTTAACGCTGATTGGCTCATTTCATCATCACAAGCACCAACCAGCAGCGCTGAACACTCGTTAATTTAGGTTATTAAGCAAATAAATGTGTGATCTGGACGCAAGGTGAAAAAAGAGGATAGAAAAGAAAATATTAATCAACAATGGGAAGATAAAAAAAGAAAATATATTTCTAGGCAGGGCCGGTTTATCCATCGGGGGTGGGCTCCCAGGGGCTTGGATAGAGTGGACTTAACCAGATTTTTTGTTTATAAATTTCAACCCACCCCTGTAAAGGGCGCCTGTAGATCTTCTGCGCCCAGGACCCGAAATGAGCTTAAATCGGCACTGTTGCTAGAGTATACCGGGTTCGTGTCACCCCAATTACCAAAGATGGTAAACTTTCACAAGTGAGAGAAAGTATCACTTGTGTACTTCGAGGTAGTAAATAATATGTTTATGTTAGTTTTGAGTAGCTAAAACTCTATAAGTTACAAACGGTTTCACAAATAGTTGGTGGCCGCGGTAGCCTAGTGGTTATGGTCATGAACTCGTGGCTGAAGTATTATATGCTAGAGATCCAGTGCCAGTGAAGATCCACCGTGTAGAGGGGCTGATGCACACGTTAACTCTTCCGAGTTTTAAAGTCCTCCCGTTGGCGTGAAGCGACATTTTGGAGAGTAGGATACCAGACCAAGTGTCATTCTCGTCACTCGACCGTGGTTCAAAATTATGAGGTCCTTTACCAATAACCCTCGTATTGCATCAGAGTGCGCTGTTGATAAACACTCACTCACTCACTCACAAATGATTGAGGTTAATAGACTCATAAATAGGAGATAAATACTTGTGAAATAAAATAACCTTAATGAATTTTGCATTTTGATTAATTATTCTATAGATTTCAGCTTTTTTCTATTAATATAGTACTCATAAATGTATATTAAATTTACATATTCGATATATTTCAAACATTTTTTGCCAATAAATGCGACATTGCCTTTGTGACTGATTAGTTCAAGAAGAAAGTTTAAAGAGGAAAAAATGATTCGTGAATTCTTTAAGAATCATATATTGATTGTACAAAAAAAAAAATTCTACATTCAAAAATTTATCTACATTAAGGTATCCGATTACGTTCGGAACTGTGATTTTGAAAAAAGCGCATAAATGGATAATTTTCATTATATTTAGTTCACTTAGATTAGAATACATGTCTAAAATTGTTTTGAGGACATTTTGAAAATTTTTTTTTTTTTTTAAATAGAATAATTTTGGCAAAAAATGAACTTAGAATAACCTTTTCCCAAAATGTTCTCCTTTTATAAAAAATGCTTCTAAAACAATATTTTGTGTGTGTGTGTGCTTATATAAAGTAAAGACTTCTCCAGAAAGTCTGAACTATTCTTTTTTTTTTGTTTTTGTTTTTTGAAAAATTCACATTATTTTCAGAGTTACAACCAATTGAAATAATTATCAGCGTTTCTTTCTTAAAATTTCTCCCCTCTGTTGTCGTTAAAACAGGGATAAACCCATTTTTAAATTATATATTTCAAAAATTCTAGTTCAGCCTCTGTAGAGAAGTCTGAGCTATACACAGGCAAAATATTATTAAAATAGAAGCATTTTTCACAAATGGAGAATATTTTGAAAATGGGTGATTCCATGTTCATTTTTTGTCAATATATTGTACTTAAATAATTTTTTTTATTGTAATAATACTCTTAAAACAATTTTATATACATTTTCTAATCTAAGTGACACTAAATATCATAAATATTATCCATTTATACGCATTTGCAAAATCACGGTTTCGAATGTAGTCGAATACCTTAATACAAAGTCATGCATTTATGTCAAATGTAACTATTAGAAACAGTAAATAAGAAATAACTTTTCATTGTAAAACTTTTCGTACATTTCATTTTATTGAATAGGAGACGATGTATGGAGCAAACGTATTACAGGAAGAATTTATTCACTCAAACTGAAATGAGAGAATTGGGCAAGCAGTTCCACGTATTACACTAATTAATATTACATTCCTGTAAAATGTTTTGTTGTACGAATTCGTATAATACTGTGTAAAGAGTTGGCGCGAAAATAGGAATTAGGTATGAAAATTTAAGGGAAACGTATTCCAGTTTTATTATTAGAAGATATAAATTTATATATATCACAGCAATTTTCACTAAATATATTACATATCAATCAGTATTTAACTATATTTTTGTTTCAGACAGATAATGTCTTAAAAAATATTTGGAGCCACACACAAATTAATTCAAGAAAATGAAGAATATATAACTACTACTTCTAAAAAGGGGTTGAATAAGAAGTTCCCGAAAACACCTAGAAAAACAACCAGGAAAACACGAAGTTTTCAAATGCAATATTTCATGAACACAAAGCGAATCTCAAAGTCTAATAAAACCTCAATTCTACAGGCAAATCCCAAGCGACAGTTGCGTTCAAATGAAAAATTTCCAATAAGATAACTTTGCAAAATCTTATTTTTTCCGTATTGTGCATGGGATTTCGAATTTTTCTCTGAAAAACTTTAAGCACACTTCACAGGGATTTATGTAATTCTTAACCAAGCTAGAGTGAAATCGTGTTCTAGGTGATCTCATTGTATGAGGGGTATTTTTGTAAATGTGTAAAATCGGTTGCTGTTTTTGAAATGGGGAATTTCAGAGTAATATACTAGTTTTAGATATTTTTCTATCCTAAAAAAGTTCGCGGGGTTTCTATTCTATTCGTAAGCATCAGTTTTAATGATATTTTGAGGTTTTAGGTCAGCACGTAGATCAACATAGCAGAATGTTAAACCGTAATCTAGATAGGCCTCGATACTGTCACTATCGAATTCCAACACGTGCTGTTAGTAATTTTCCTTTATATTCGAGACATAACACGATCTTCTCACAAACAACAAACATTCTAATGGGATTTTTTAAGGAGAAACTCTTTGCGTAACTTTCCTTTTAAACCAAGTTTGAGATGCTCTCTTGCGATTTTGAGATTTGTACACTTATGTTTGTGAGAATAGGAATACCCTGAAAGAATTATGCAAATTAAACCAAACCGACATGAAATGTAAAGTGAGGTAAGACATGCAAATGGTTAAAATTTCATGGCGATTGCACATGCGGTAAGCGTTTAATTAGTGGTCATATGTCTCGTCAAAAGCAGAGGTTGCTATACTCAATTTAATGGATCCAAGGAATGTATTCATTGAAATTATCCAGAAAAATAAAATTAAGAAAATAGCATTTTTTTTTTCATTTCGATAAGTAATGGGAAAGTATTATTATTCTAATATACCGTTTGTCATCGCTTAGCATTAATATGATTTATATATAATATCTATCAAAATAACATCTTCATTAATTTGTACTTTAATTTAAATCAAGCGTTACGCAAATCACTTCTTAATAATTGAATTGAATACAACAAAAATAATAGTATTTCCTTTTAAGGTTTATAAATTTTCTAGGGGACGGGGGTCGTTAATAGATATCAAAATCGCTGAAATTTGTTTTTTCATCATAAATATATACAATAATTCTTATAATTTTTATCCTATATAATTTTCATGTGATGGTGTTTTAACATCAATTTCTATCCGAGTCCCTTTGAAGCTCCCGCAAGATTTGATATAATATTAACATTGGACTAAGTGGCATTTGAGGGGTTCCTCTAATCAGCCTATCGGTCAAGATGGAAGGCATGTCAGTCCGGTTTGGACAGGGACACCATTGGGGCGATGTTTATTGGCCTCTACCCTTATAGATGCTGACAGAATTCCTCAGAGCGATGATTAGGCGATACCCTGAGGGCAATCCAAATACTGAAACACAAACACGCGTGCCTCTTGGCCTTGTAGGTCGGTGCATGCTCATTTGATCTGCATATTGAGTATCAAAATGTAGCTGTTATATATCTTACTGCAGTTAAATCTTAAGTCATTACGTATTAAAATAGTTTTGGTCTTGACAAAAGTGGTTGATGCCCTTTTTTTATCCAAATATCGTTTCTTATTAATAAAAATAATGTAATGAAAAAATATTTTTGGAATTAATAAAGCAAAAGGAACTTCGTATGTCTTTTTCAGTTCCATGATTTGTATAGGACCTTATTAAGACATCGATTTACGTCTATGCTTTAAAAATGCAGAACTGATAATTGTATTCATCTCGATAAATTTAAAGTGGTGTATATTCTCGAAGTAGTCAAAAGTGGTTTCTAATAAGTAAATTGATACAACGAGAAAAAAAAAAACACAACTCTCAGTGGACTGCTAAGACTTTATTTTTTCACACACTATATAAAAACTGTTAGAGGCCCAGTGGCCGAGAGGTAGCGTATCGCGCTTCCACACCGAAGGTCCAGTGTTCTATCCTCTGGCTGGGCAAGGCTGACTCAGCCTTTTATCCCTTCAGTGGGTCGATAGCTGAGTACCAAGCTTGTTTGGGGACTAAAAGCTGGGGGTTTTGCTTCAGACTAACCATCAGATCGGGACATCTGCATATGCACCTCATCGTCTAAAGGTCACGTATACTGAGATGGTCAAAGTAGGTCTTGGCCCTCATGGGCTGTTGTACCACTGAGTTTAGTTTGTATAAAAACCTTTACACTCAAAAGAGGCGTGGCTAAACCACGTCCCAAATCATTTCCGCCAGTTAGAGTTCTGAGGTTTGCATCCTGCATTTAAAAAGAGGAAAAGTGAAACTAGCTGTTTCTTAATGGATTCTTACACAGCAATGGATAAAATCCAGACTATTAAAATATTTGAAAATAATTGATTTCAGACAGTATTGTGGTTAGTGATTACCGTCTTGACGAAGGGTCCGGGTTTGAATCCCGCAGAAGGCATGGGTATTTGTAAATGTATTGGGACTATGCTGTATAGAAGCATTCTAAACATTCAATCAAACTACACATGCAGTTAAGTTTTGATTAGTTTGTTTAAATTGTTTAAATTTAAAGACTAATGAAAAAACAATAGATTTTTATTACGAATCATGGCCAGATAAAAAAACCCTGTGGTGACCGCGGTAGCTTAGTGATTATGACCATGAACTCATATCTGGCGAGTGATAAGCTCGAGCTCCAGTGTCGCTGAAGACTAGCCGTGCAGAGGAACTAACGTACGTTAAATCTGTTGAAATTTAAAGTCCTCCCATTGGGGCGTGGTGTAGAAGTTCGGAAACGGAGTGCCAGCTCGTCACTTGACAGGGGCTCAAAGTGTCTAGGTCCGTCTCCAAAAGCCTTCGTGGCCAGATTACAACACACGATAATTCGAAGCTATCTTATAAAACTCTCGATAATTCGAACAGTCACTATCATGTAAAGTCCCGTAGCAAACAGGTTGGAGTTTGCAAGTTTTGTGTCGCATTGACTCAGCATGTCCCCCCTTAACGTAACCCCTTAGATGATCATCTGTCTACTACTCCTTCTTTGTGTTTTCCGGTTCCTCAGGCGAAAAGACATTGCTTTCCTTCTTCAAGTGGACAATAAACCAATCACACCTGTGGTCAGCCGACCATACCTTTCGTTTAACACGTGGCCTTGCTACACATTTGTTCAGAAAGGATAGTCCGCTATTGTGTAGAAGAGATACGTAGGATTGTGTATTTTGCGTCGGAATGACATGACGATTTATGGCTCATCTGTGTGACTTATAGCATGTGACACCAAATATAGCCGGATTGGACCGTGCCTTGAAAAGCCAATGGTGTTGGGGACAGTGTCTGCGGGAACCGGGTGCAAAACGATTTTATGTCCAATGTCCAAGGAAAGGAAGAGATTTAAAGGGGTGTGAAGGAGTCCTGTTCGTGAGGTTAAGAAAGACAGAGTGGAAAGGGAAAGGACAGGAGCGATGGAGGACAGCGATAAGAAAACTAGTCAAATTTTTTCGGTGGACTGATTAGACGAGAAGAGCCTAACCAACGTCGAGAGTATTAAATAAACCCCAAAGCTGAGAGTGAAACTGTAAATACGCCTTATGTCAATTTTAGATTCTAAATTTTAAATTGAAAGTTTCAAAAATTTAAATGTGCTAGAAAAAAAAAATTTTCCTTTCGTGTTTTTTGGGATTTTTTTTTTTTTTTTTACCATTTTGATGATTCGAAGTTTTTCATTGGTCCCTCCAAATTGGAATTATCGAGAGTCAACTGCAATTCAATTTTGAAAAATGATCAAATATGAATATATAATAAGGAAAACTAAATAATAAACGAGTTGAAAATCGTCATTAATTGATAAAAAGAGGTAAGTCAGAGAACTGCATTATTGTAACTTGATAACGGTTATTAAACCACTCGATCGATATATTTACAAGGAACAAATACCTAGAGATTTTCCCCAATTCTTTTCGTCGTAGATCCGGAACTGCTATTATGATTCGAACATTTGAATATCTTCTAGGGGGAAATTAATTAAAACAAGAATTCACATTTTCGACTGATATTAAAATTCTTTCACAAGCAGATTACACTCCCCCGATTGTGTTCTTTTCCTGTTGACTTCAAAACACTAATTACCCCGACTCCGAGATAGAAAAGGTAAATTCCTAGGAAACGGATCTCCCGGGAGAAGAGACGACTGCACATGCGCGAGCGAAGCATTCATGTTAACAATCGACACGCGAAGAAAGGATTTGCAGAAATTCTCGAACCATTATCCCCTTACGATGTATTTGATCTCTTTATTCTTTTAAAATGTGTTTGAACAAAGAAATTCCATTTATAATTTAAGACCTACGTTAATTATTAGAATCTATACATCATAATAAAACGCGGATAAAAATAATCTTCCAATAGTTATGTTAAATTTTATCATGAAATCTCTAAGCAATTGTTTTAGGTCGTCAGCATAAAACTCTGCAGTAGATGATGTATATGATATTGATTTTTATT
>BMAV01024584.1:263147-275485 GCA_019973955.1 Trichonephila inaurata madagascariensis
ATCAATTTGAAATTTTATACACGTGTTGAAAATAAGGCTCTTCATAACTTATACATCAATTAAAAAAAATTAATAGAATTTTTTTAATTGATGTATAAGTTATGAAGAGCCTTATTTTGAACACGTGTATAAAATTTCAAATTGTGATGTCATAAATAGTTTTTGAGAAATCCTGCGTGGAAGCTAAAATTTTTTTGTTTTGCGAAAAATGAAGTTAAAGATGAGAAAGATGAGATTTTTCGTTTAAATTTCATTATTTATTTCTCAATAACTTCGGAAGTTTTTACAGTATCAACACAATTTTGACACCAAAATACTCAGACATATTAAGGCCTAAACATATATATATATATATATTAAAAAATTGAAATATTTGCAATTTAAGTCCTGTGAGCTCTTAAAAAATAAGATTTAAAATGATCTCTTATTTAAAAATACATGCATAAAATAGGTTTTAACATTTTTTTAAGAAAATCTTTTCTGAAAAAAAATTTTTTTTTCATAACATTTGAATATCTTTACCCAATCATAAAATTTAATTTTATCTAAGTTTTACAAATATAACAAAAAAGCATAATTAGTCTGTCAGTTTTAAATTCCATTGAGAACACGTGTTTGTTATCGTGCGATCATCATGAATTGAGCCCATTGCTTTTCCAGTGAAGTTAATTTCAGATTTCGTCATTATTTTTTTTATCTTATTTATTTTCTGTTGGTTTTTGGTGACATCAGAATGGTGAGGACATTTGAAAAGGATCTAAGTACTTGTTCTTAAAATATTTCTAGCCTCCAATGGGCTTAATTTAGCTAATAAATCGTACATGTCTTGTTTTCAAAAATGACTGCTTTTACTGTATGTACGAGTGTCACTTTCTCATCACGAGATATCTGAAACTTTTTGAACCACATTTTTTTTTAAAATTTTGCAGCTCTGGAATACATATTTCTCAACAGAACCGCCTAGAATTATTCCTTTTACGGAGTAGAAATCCGCTAAGAACGAGTTTTTCGAAAATTGACTCCCTAAGTCAGGGGTGGCGAACCTTTACGCATCAACGTGCCATTTTTTTCTGAAAAAATGTTTAATGAGGTATAGATGTGCCATCACAAATAATTTTGACTTGTGATTATTGAGAAAACTATATAAATATTAACAACTCAAAACTCTTTATTCACTACGAAAAAATGCATTTTGTACTGTATTGTTACAAATGTTTTAGTTATACATGTAATTCAAATTGAAGTAACATACATTTGTGTGACTCCTGTTGCAGATTAGATGAAAAATAACTTATATCATTATTGAAGACAATAACAAACGAGTGTACTCCCTGCCGCCTCGCGCACTACGACCGAACACTTGCGTTTGGTCGTAATACTTCACAGTGAACTTTGTTATTTTGAACTAAAATACAAACCGTTTTGATCGGTGGCGTGCCCAAAATATTGTGTCGCTTGCCATTGGTTCGCCATCCCTGCCCTAAGTGGATTGTGGGGTGTTATAGTCAAAAATTCCCATTCGTGAACTATCCGAACTACATATTCGAAATTTGGTAAGAACGTTTCTTTTGCTGATAAGAGATCCGCTATTATCGAATTTTGAAAAAATCGAATCTCAAGGGGGAGGTGGTTAAGGGGCATATATATACAAAAATATCCTGTTTTTGAATTATTACATTTACAGACTTGAAACTTCGAAAACATGTTTCTTCTTTTGAAGAACGGGCTTCATGAAAATCGACTCTGAAGAGGTTTGGGGAAGTGTCTTTTAAAATGACCTGTTATTAGTTTTGATTTTTTAAGTTACACTTATTGAAATTGTGAAAATATGTAAGGGGGAAATGGCACGTTTGAGGTCTCGCCCAAATTTTTTATTTTATTTTTCAAACCCTGACGAATATTTAGTGCTGTTAGTCAAATTTAATTAAGTTGTTGAACATTAAATTTCATGAGACCAAAAACTGACAAAGTAAAATCCCCGTTCCCATGTAAGAATGCAGTACATAACACCAATTACAGACAGATTCTTCAGTAACGCAAAACCGACCCATAAACAACGATATTCCACCAATATTTACGCATCGATAAACTTCTAAAAATAACGAAAGATCCTGCAGCAATTGGCCGATACAATTATAAGCCTGGCCATCGCCATAATTCATCACCGATAACGGTCGCTGTTAATTATGGCGAGGGAATTCGGCGTTTGTGCCAATCACAGCGATTTGTTCCAAGTTGGGGTGCGTGATAAATGTTGTCTTTCAGTCCTTACTGCGGACGAATAATAACAGGATGGTAACGAAGCGAGTAATTGTTGCAACAATCTTCCTTCGAAATAATTGCTGAACTCGAAACTGACTTGGTTATCATTTCTGACAAAGCAAGCAGGAATTGTGATCGCGGCAGAAATTGCTTGAATGGGCACACAAGTATTTTGCTTTCGCTCAACGCGATATGAATTTCGTAGAGCTTTGATTGTGAGCGAATGTTTGGGCGTTTCATAAAGTTGAATTTCAATCTATGTTTAGTGGTACTTTGTTTTCTGGGGAACTGAGTATTTCAATGCATCTGATTTGACAAATAGAATTGTGTTGCTTGGAGATGATATTTAATTTGCTTCCATTAAAAATTATACTATTTTAGTTAAACCTTTTATAATTTATATCCAAGATCTACTTTTCAGTATGAAAAATAAATTATAAGCGTGTTTTGTATCTTGATATGGTTATGAAAAGATAAGAAATATTTGTTACTTAGTACGTCAGTGCTTCTCAAACTTTCAATATTTACGGCCCAATATTCAATCATAATTTTCATCCCACCACCCTCCATAATATATATATATATTGAATCCAATAATACTAAACTTTGAAGCTAAAATACGATTTGAACCTCTCAAGTGTCACCGGCGTATATAAACGTGTCGCACCACTCTCGGGCATATATATACGTCATTTCGAAGTACAATCTTTTGTGTGCACTGCTATCCATAAAATTATTCCCAAGGTTTTGGAATGCAATAAAAGGACTTTGACAGTGTTTACGCAGGAATTACTTATTTCAGGGGATTTGCTTATTTTTATTCCTTACCTCCCCCACCCCCAATACATTGCATACGCGCCCCTACATGAAGTACGGTGGCAATGGGGAGCGAATCGTGTAACTTTTAATCCGAAGTTAAGGGATTAATTATAAACCAAACAAATTATCAAGATAAGTGTTGATTTTTGTGTATAATTTTATATATACCTAGCCCATGGGGTCAATGGTAATTATGAAACTTGTTCTTAACTTAGTAAAAATTAATTATAAAATACATTGGGCAGAGTCCTGATACATTTATAAGTGTATTATATCAGTGTAAATGTGTGTTCTATTTTATATTATGTCCATGTATTTTGTTTATTTACTTTCTGGAAATTAATATTTTTAAAATTATGTTTTGTTTTCGACATCAATATGCTCGCGCCCCTCTAGTAGAGTTATCACGCCTCCAAGGGGCGAGACGTGCCCCTAAACTAGGGAGAGGGCGCCCCAAAGTATGAGAAACGGTGTAGTACGTACGTTCAAATGTTTTTAAATAAGAAGAAAACTAGAAAAGGCTAAATAAGAAATATAGCATACATTTAATGTACTCTAGACTAGTGGTCACCAAAGTGATTACACCCCATAATTGTAAAATGTAAATACGTAATTTGATCTGAATGTATGTATACTGTTTAAAATAAATAACTTAACTCTCAACTACGTACTCAAACACCCACATGTAGTCGTATAGGGGGGTACACCTTATAATTATTTTTCATTCACCGGTACGCGATAAAAAAAAGTTTGAAGATCACTGCTCCAAACATCAGTTCTGTGGGAGCTCGTAATAAATTTATTTATACATAAGATATAGTTAGTAAAAATGTATCGTGAACAGTTAAATTTAGCTGAAGAGGAACGTCAAGAACGAATTTTGCGAAAAAAAAATAGAAAGTAAAGTATTTCTTGATTATCTATTACTCTGTGTATAAATTTTAAGCGCGGATGAAAACTTCTCAGCACTAGTTCTCTGGCCACTAAAAAATTATAGTGTGAACAATCAACGAGTAATTCGTTTTTTTTTTTACTGATATCATAAAGTAATTTTATAAAAATAAGAAAAAAAAGTTATAATTTCGTATACAAAATCGAAACAAATCAAAATTCTTTCAAAATTTAGTAATGTACGACGAAGCAATAACTCAAAAAAGAACTAAAACATATTCTAAACATGTTCGAAACGATTCAGATTTGTTTTTCATTCCTTTTTGAAATGAAACCCTAAAATATATCACAGCAGAGGTCACACAGCCACATTCGAAAAAAAAAAAAAAAAAAAAAAAAAAAAAAAAAAAAACGAGCGCACCATTTTTTCCCCATGCCGCTACACATTTAGAAGTCAAGGCTAAAAACAAAAATGTTCGAAATTGCTTATAGGCTCGTTTATCCCCCAACCCCTAGTTTTCCCGCCAAAATCGTGAGATCCAGTGGAACGTGTTCTGGGCATGAAATCGATATTCTAATAATTTATTCCGGTCAACGCTGAAGGAAGAATTCTGCTATCTGCAAATGTTCTGATCAATTCAAATCTGTAAACATTAAGCCAGATATATCAAATCGATATTCAAATAAGCCAAAGCCAAATGGAAACGACAACGGCCAAGTTATCGAATTTTCGAACGAAAATGTTAGCTAACACTGAGAGGGTCCCGGCGATTAGAAGAATCGTTTGGCCCGGAATAATAAGGAATCGATGGAATATTTTCGTCAATTAATCGTATGCCTCACGTGCATGCGATCGTGTTTGTAATGACAGAATACCACTTTTCGAACACTTAATTTGGAATAGAATGGAATTTCTTTCAGTAATTCGACTCACTCGCAACGGGATAAGGAATAAAGAGTTGAGTTGTTTAACAGAAAAACAAAATAATAGACTAGTGTGTCAATGTTAGAGTTTGCAAGATGAAGGAACAATTTGCATATTTTCCCATTGTTTGTGCTGAATAAATTGAAGTGAAGTAACTTTTAAAATATATATTTAGCAGACTAAAGTGCTTCATCTATCATTATTTTCGAGTGTTATTAGAATGAATTTGTTGATTAGTTTTGAGTTAATATCTTAAGAACGCGATTTTTGAAATGTTTTTATACTAAATCTTTATTTATCATGGATTTTTCAGAAGATATTTTGGAAATAAAATTACTTTGTAATTGATGAAAATGTCGTTTTGTTAAAACTGAAGCTAAACTATGCATAATTAATAGCTTTAGAAGACAACAGCATGATGAGATAAATTATCGAATTCCAACATAATGACATTTTTTTTGAGAAACTGTTTGAAATGCCTTAATTCAAAAGAAATTTAAAATAGACGGTCCCAATTTCTTCAAAGTAATCTATATATATATATAAAGGAGAAAAGTAATTCCCTCATGCATCCCACGATCTCTCAAACTATTAAACACAGACATGAAATTTGGCAGGCATGTTTCTTTTTTTTGTGTCGAGATCCGTTAATATAAGGTCTTGCGAAAATCGATTCCCAATAGGGATTGTGAGGAGTTAGGAGGCGTTATATAGATGGTCATTAAAGTTTTGAACTTTTTGAACGACCTACTTGAAATTGGACTACCGTGTTTCTTTTGTTGAGTAGAGATCCGTTAACAAAGGTTTTTTTTTAAAATCAGCTTCAAAGAAGGGCGGTGGGAGGGGGTTAGAAGGTGCAACAGATGAACATTTAAGTTTTTGAACTATCAGACGTACATACTTTTATTTTCGATACGAAACCTTTCAGTACGCTGAAACAAATATTATCCCCTTGCTGACCGACTAAAAGTTACGTGGTTCGCTCTCCAAAGCTATGGTTTTTCACATAGGTGCGAGTATGTAGTGTATTGAGGGAGAGGGAGAAGAAAAGGCATAAATGAGCAAATCTTTCTCTGAAATAAGTAGTCTTCGCAAACAATGTGAAGGTCATTTTAATGCATTCTAATGTGCCCTCGGAATAATCTTGCTGATAGCAATGAAAAGAAAAGAATCATATTTTGGAAAGACGTATATATACGTTCAGAAGCACTTAACGTATCGGTTGAGCGAGACGTATATATACGCCGACTGCAGTTAAGGGATTTTACCTGGTTTTCACAAGGAAAACGTTCCATAAAAGTAATCGAAAATCAGTGCTGGAGTGAGACCTGCTTAATTTCTGATCGAATGCCAATAAATCTACGGTTTGTGGGAAACACAAACGGTCCAATTGGAGCTTTCCAATTAATTGGTAGTGCCTGGGAGATCGGAAGGCTTAATCATCTGAGGCATAATCACACTCTTTTCTTACAAAAGAGAAGCGATTTATTATGCTTTTGGCACGTGTGCAATAACTCAAACATCTATTAGGGAGACCCAGGAAATGAAATGCATAAGCACTCAAGCGTTAATATAATTAAGCCATTAGTGTGAAAGCTTTCAGAAATGAAAACTGCACACAGGGGTGCACGGATTGATTAAAGATCTAATCTGGAATTATTACCGATAACCAATCACCGCTGAGTGTGAGAAAGAAAAAATGAATCAAGTTCAGCAAATTTTAACACGCTGATTATTATATGGAAATATTTTTTTTAAGGATACGATTAATGTAGAATTTACAAAAGGCTAAATAAAAGGTAATGTTTGGCTATAAGGGGAGGAGTAAGCCATGTGTCTTAACGCCAAGATTTTAGTAAGAAAGGAAACTCGCCATCGGTTAATCTATTTTCTTAGATTCTTCTTCTTCCCTTCAGCATATAAACAAAAAAAATTAAACTACGGAATTTTTTTTCCTATTAATAATCTCATAGCTCATTATATTTTCTTGCTGCTGATTCTAGAACTCCTTAGGTTTATTTTTCTGAGCTGGGTTGAATTATTTCAATGTGTGAAGAAAGCTATTTTACTATTATATCTGTTGAAAGTGATGCTTTAACGTCTCATACATTTACGAAACGGTTACAGTGAAGTAGCATTTCTTGCCAAACCATAATTTTATTTTACCTTTCGGACAAACAATCGGCTAAATTCATGTGACCTCATATATACATTATAAATGCAGTCACGTGTATCCTGTCAATCAGTTCATATGCTCCGTTGTTGCCAACTTTTCTTTTTTGCAGAAACTTTTTTTTAATTTGCATAATTGTAACGTACATCGGTAAACAAACGGTACTTGTTTAAAAAGTATCCATATAAGATATTTTTTTTTTGAATTTTTAAAAACTTTTAAAAGAATTTTTGGTATTTTTTCGTTTTGGTGACGCAAATCTCGCCAAGTTAGCGTTATTGGCGACAACACACAACATATACATAAAAATATTAATAAATATTAGTACTCATTGGTTTTTCATCCATTTTTGAAGAGTTGTGAAAAAGACGTTACTGATAAGAAAAGATCACGGCTTGTTTCGAAAATGTGGTGGAAAACGGTTACCAGCGGAAATATTCCCTTTGGCGTCAATTGTATCATTTTTGGCGACTTAATCGCCTGCGCTGGTTAAACGGAAAAGTACCGAATTTTAACATTTGAGCATCTTTATCCAATATCAAATTTGAAACTTTAGTACTTGCTTTACTTTCAAGATTTAGATAATGTAGTATTTTTAAAATTAAATAAAAAACACATGATTGCATTTATCATGTAACCGTCATGAATTTACCCCATTGGATGATTATACATGAAGAAGGTAATATTGGAGGAAATGAAGCAACGTGCTAAAATTTTCTACTAATTTTTATCAAGTACACTGCCGGAGGATAAATTTTAAATCTTTCTTGTTTCAGAATATTCTAGTGGATAGGATTTCATTTAATAATATTTTGAGCATATAACGTGAAATAATCGCATATTCTTCCCGATTTTTTTTTCTTTCATCAGACTTTTTTTTTTTGCAAATATCCACAAAATTTATACATCTGTTGTCACCTGTTTCACAGATGTTTAACCCCAATTCTCGCTCAATGCATCTCACCATAGAACTCCAATTCTTTCAACTAAAACATCGTGTAAAGGTCATTCATATCACCGGGTAGATCTTCTAAATTCTCCGTCTATGAATCTTTTATGTCCGTCTAGATTCAGGGTTTACTCACATGAATTGTTAATGGCAGCTTGTCTGAGCATGCAACATTATTCATGCCATGATCTTTACCTACCGTTTTCTTTGTATGCATAGTAACCATGTGGGGAAATCTTGTATCAATATTGAAAGTGAAACGGACAGACTGAAAATCTGTTTTTGCCCTTTTTCCGAGAAATCGCGTTGTAGAGAGAGAGAGAGATAGAGCGACGGACTCCCATTTAACTTTATTTTCACACCCATTTGTGTTCACGCCTTTCAAGTTTTGAATTGATTCTTTAGAGATCAGTTTTCTTTTACAGCTCGAACTGAAAAGTCATAATAAATGAATGCAGTATTTATTTACACCTCAGGTGTTCTGTGTGTGAAATCTTGGTTACACGGCAATTTATCAATGTGAGTTTCTAGTCCAGTTTCTGCCCCAATCTACTCAGCATAGTACTATAAACTTTATTGATCGTGGCCTGCTTTGGCATGAGTTCGATCCCAGTACCTATAAAGACCCGCCGTGTAGGGCAGCGATGCACGTTAAATCTGTCGAGAGCTGAAACGTCCTCCCGATGGTGTGGTGTGGTAGTTAGGAGAGGGGGGGTGCCAGCTCAGGTGTCGTCCACGTCACTTGACCATGGTTCAAAATTACGTGGACCGTCGCCAAAAGCCCGCGTGTAGCTGAACAGTGCGAAGTTAATATTCAATCAATCCATGTAGTTCTGATACATCACGGGGCAGAAGAGGGGACGGGAGACAAAGAAAACTTTGTGTCTTATTAAGACGCTTTTCTTAGCTTCACCTGTATGTGACGAAATCTCTGATCTCGATTTTTACCCACTTTAAAAGGTCAAATTAATTTGAAATTTTGCACACTTGTCAAGGACCGATGGCAATAGAATATTTTAATAATTTTGCTCCATTGTCCTGATCAGGATTAATGATTTTTCACTACCAGATTTGACGACTAATTCTAGATTTGACGACTAAAAGATTAAGTTACAACCCTAAAGCGAAAACACCCATGGTTCAAACAAATTGTGGTATTTTTAGCGAAAAATATCATTGACTTTACACCTTCTTCCACGTTGAATATTTCAAACTTAGCTCTTCCAGATTTCCTTCAGTTGGTTGATCCAACATTTTACAAAACAGGTCGTATCGACGCTATGATAGGATGCCAATGGATATTCCAGATTTTCTAAGAGAATGACGCATTTAAGATTAATTCATCCATGAATAAATGATAGTTTAAAAAACTAAAAATACATGCTTTTATTGTAGATCGAACTAAAAAATGAAAAATAAATTATAGTTTTAAACTAAAAAAAAAACATGCTTTTATGGTTAATCGAACTAAAAAGTAAAAAATAATTCTTATTATAAGAATAAAATGATTAATGAAAAAATTAATGCGGCAAAAGCGGGGGCTGCTTTGTACTACATTTTTACACTATAACTCAGCATTTCGGAATAGAACTCGTCAGAAATTATAACAATTGATATCGAGCACCCCACTCTTTTACCACAATGGTATTAATTTTCTCGTTAATCATTTTATTCTTATATTAAGAATTATCTTTTTACTTTTTAGTTCGATTAACTATAAAAGCGTGTTTTTTTTAGTTTTTTTAAATAAAAATGTATTTTTTGTAAAAGATAAAGTGTTCGTATAACACAAACAGGGTAACACGTTCTGTCAATAGCATTGATCGTACCATACTGAATATAGAGGGGCATGAACAGGACTATCGCTTTGATGTGTACCGTGTAACCAAGGTTTCACGCATAGAGCACCTGTAAAATAGGTAAATAAAACTTGAATTATATTCCTGTATGCATTCAAATGTCCCTTTTCGGTTGAATTCCTCTTAGTTTTTTTTCCCAATAGTGCTTTGAATCCTTGGAGGGAATTATGAATAACTTGACTTATTATTACGTGACACAATAAACTGCTATGGCGACATATTACAAACAATATTCGTACAACAGAAAAAGGACAAAAACTACTCAACTTATAGTGTTCTGTTTACATTTTTTCCGGCAAGTAGTTAGCCATTGATGTCTGCTATCTGTACATGCATTGTAGCTTTTACCAAAGATTAATTTAACCTCATATATCACATGTAAATAAAACCATTTCCTTTATTGGTGACCCGGACGTGATAATACAGCCCGCGAATATTCCATCATTGGCGCCAATTGATTTGACCGTTCCCACTCCCCCACTCCAAATGTTTCCGTTTACGTTACATAATGCCGTTCGGCAATACGTTCTATTTTGGCATTCTGTATAAAAATTATATATATTTTGTTATAAATAAATACGACAATCACCAATTTTAAAATGGGGGGGGGGGATTTTTCCTTTAGTCTTGAAAAGGTTAATAATGAGAGTGCAAAAGGGAATGTTGTACCAAAATATTCAAAGTACTTAATAGTCAAATGATAACTGAAAATTTAATGTGGTTATTAAATTATACGAATCTAACAATTTTTATTAAAGGGTTTAAAATTTGTATGCCTTGATTTGAATCAGTTAACAACGAAATAAAAACTGAATTCAATTAAATCCACCCAAGATGTAGAAGCCTGAAGTTTTCAAATGAAAAAAAAATTAATATAAACAATATAACACACATAATTCGTTTTGATATGACTTAAAAACTAACTTAAGGTCTGAAGCCTCAATTTTTACATGTATTCTGCATTTTTGAATATAATCACTACAGATGAAAATAGTACATAGAAATGTGTTTTGAATGTGAATGGAGCTCATTATAGTGTGAATTCTTCAAAATATTAAACCTTCCCTAATTAATAAATCTTCACATTTTATCGAATGTAACCTCATACCCTTTTGTGAACACCATCGCTCCTGAATCTCGTTTTTCTTCAAATTTCGAAGCATTAATTTTAAATCCCGGCGAACTCTTTGCCAGTTAGATCAAATTTCGCAATTTAATTTGAGGAATTGACTGAGGAAAATACATTCGAACACAAAATAGAATATCTTGTCGAGTTAAATTACAGATTTCTCAGTCGCAGAAATGCATTTTTGAAATGCAGCAGCGTAATTTAAATATTTCTTGTTCTCAAATGAACAAAATCTCGATGGCAAAGGAATCTTTTCTAAATTTGCATCTTTCTTTAAAATTGCATTTCCGCGAAATTGCCATGAAACATTATAGAGGCTTATTTTAGTTTTTTTTCGTTCTCGTATCCTTTTTCGTTAAACGAAAAGCCATGAGCTGAAATAGACGAACGAAATTTAAAAGAAGTCTAAAGGATATTTATTGTTCGTTGTGTTCGAAGAAAAGGCTTAATTCAAAGCTTTCGATATTTCCAATTAAATTCTTTTTCTAATGGTATTTATTATTCGATTTATTTTAAATTGATAGACGAGGCTGTGAACTGCCATTTACAGAAAGTATTTTATTTTCAATCATTTGACAATTATAATATTTCTTTTTTTTTTTTTTTTTTGGATGTAAAAAATTTACAAATTAAAATTTTTCCTTTCAAATGAATATATTTACCAGTCTTTTTATATTTTTTCTATAAAAGCTCATGCAGTTCTCAAAAATTGGACATATTTGCTTTCACATCTGCTTTGGATTTATTCGTAAAGCAGTATATTTAATTTTTATAGCAAAGGTATGTTATTTTAAAGAAACGGAAAAATAAATTTTGAAATTTCATCAAAGTATTTAACATTTGTATTTTTTTTTACTTAAAAGCAAAAATAAGGAAAACACATGAAAAGTTTTTTAGAAAATTTTAACCACCAGAGATTTTGATGTTATGATATATTTAAAAGCATAAATCACAATAAATTATTCCACTCACAAATTATGAAGGAAAGGCACTTACGCATTATACCGTGGTCCAATTTCAGCAGAATAAAAGGAATCGCCAAAACAAAGGTATAATTATATTTTACGCACCCATATCTCAACATCTTAAATCAATTTACGCAAAAACGGTTCTTAATGGATCTCGACTCTTTAAAAGAAACATGTTAACAAAATTTCAAGTCTAGGTCTAATAGTTCAAAATAGGAACTTTTTGTTTGTCTGTAACGCCTCCGTAACCCATTGTTATGGTTTCCACGAAACATGTTCTTAGCGGATCTGTGCTCAACAAAAGAAGTATGCTTGCTATATATATATAGCAAGCATACTTCTTTTGTTGAGCATATATATATA
>BMAV01024584.1:275885-295691 GCA_019973955.1 Trichonephila inaurata madagascariensis
CAGTTCTCAAAAATTGGACATATTTGCTTTCACATCTGCTTTGGATTTATTCGTAAAGCAGTATATTTAATTTTTATAGCAAAGGTATGTTATTTTAAAGAAACGGAAAAATAAATTTTGAAATTTCATCAAAGTATTTAACATTTGTATTTTTTTTTACTTAAAAGCAAAAATAAGGAAAACACATGAAAAGTTTTTTAGAAAATTTTAACCACCAGAGATTTTGATGTTATGATATATTTAAAAGCATAAATCACAATAAATTATTCCACTCAAAAATTATGAAGGAAAGGCACTTACGCATTATACCGTGGTCCAATTTCAGCAGAATAAAAGGAATCGCCAAAACAAAGGTATAATTATATTTTATACGCACCCATATCTCAACATCTTAAATCAATTTACGCAAAAGCGGTTCTTAATGGATCTCAACTCTTTAAAAGAAACATGTTAACAAAATTTCAAGTCTAGGTCTAATAGTTCAAAATAGGAACTTTTTGTTTGTAACGCCTCCGTAACCCATTGTTATGGTTTCCACGAAACATGTTCTTAGCGGATCTGTGCTCAACAAAAGAAGTATGCTTGCTATATATATATATATATAGCAAGCATACTTCTTTTGTTGAGCATATATATATAATATATAAATTTCAAATCTTTTGAGCTAAAAGTTCAAAAATAGACTCTTTTATCTGTAGCTGCTCCTCATATATTTTTTTTACACACAGAAAAACATATGGGAATAAAAAAGCGTAAGTTGGGGTGTTTCGAGACTCTGCAAAATTCATGGGGGAGGGGGTAAGAACCAATAATGCACGTTTGCCATTACATTTACCTATACGCAGTACTAAAGCCTGCTATTTTTTTAATACCATATTTACAATTGAAAAAATTATTACTTTGATTTAGATTTTATGCAAGCAAAAACAAAATACGTGATGTAGGTAATGAAAATAAACAAGTAATTTTCATTTTTCTTAGGGTACACTGTTCTCATTTTGCTGCGTCAAAGGTTTAAGGATTTTGAACCCGTACTCATACTTTATCTGAAAAAAGAATGTCTCAGTAGAACTGACAAAGTTTGCATGATATCTCGTCAGACGCAGCGCACCTTTCCTGCTCCATAAAAACTTCATCACCCAGGTTTTATCACCCTGTTTCCTTCTGAGAGCTTCAATCAAAGTAAGAGTGCTTGTGTTTTTATTTTCTGTGTATTTTCCCGTTTATATTATCGTTGACAATACGTACTAGGGTGCCAATCTTCTTTGAAGATGCGACAATTTTGTTTAAAAAAAAGGGGGAAAGAGAAATGCTTAAAAATTCAAAATTTTCTATCTTTATAGTTAATTACTTTATGCAACTGAAATTGTAGTAAGAAAAATTCAATTTTGATCAGAAAAGCTGAAAAATGACACGTCTTAACTACGTTTTATTTTTAGTTGCATAATTAGATTAAAACAATCTAGTGCAAACATGCAAATTTTTATAACAGATTAATAATTTTATTTTTGCATATAGGAACTATTTAGTTCGATGATATATCTTTAAAATTTGCAAAGATGGGATTATATTACCCTTATTCGTAAGAGTTTTTCTGTACAAAAAGTAATGCCACGATATATAATTAATAACTTTTAAATATTACACGTTTATTTTATTTTATTCGAATTATCTTTCATTTCTCCTAAAAAGTCATAAGCAAATCCTATGAAATGCTTAATTAATAAAAATAAACGATTGTCTTCTTATTTTTCAATGTTATTTCATACTGAAAGATCTAGATTTATTGTTATTTTAATTCTTTTTTCTCAAACATAATTCGTGTTATATCTTATATAACTTATGAACAAGTATAAATCTGAAATATATATAGGTATATGTGGATGTATGCTTTCATAAAAAATATATATCTTCTACAAAATATATTTTGTAAAAAATTGTTAATTAAAATCATTCTAATACAAGCAATGAATTATTTAATAAGTTTTGAAAATATTTAGTTAAGCCTATTTTTAGAATTAAGATTTGAAAGAAACGAAAGAAAAAAAAGGATTTTTTAAAATACGTATTAAATAACAGTCATCAAAGCGTAACTTTCCAGTAAAAAAGTTTTTGAAAGTAAGTTAACTAAAACAAATTTATTTTTCATGCAATTAGCTGCCAAATTTATCAGAAATGTTCATAATTTCAGCCACTTTACCAAGAACAATCTGCATATACGCGTTCAATGTTTGTTAAAATTCGTTGAGATTATTAATCATATACAAAACTAAATAGTAGGAATATCGGTCATCTATTATTAAACAATTTTAAAAACCATTTGTTTCCCTCTATCTTAATTTATGTACTCAAAAAATTAATTCTTATGCTATAAAATATTTTTTCGATGTTTACGATGCTAATTCCCAATATATTGAAAGATACTCATTGGCGACTCTATAGAAGTAATTTTGTATGATATAAAGTTTTTATCAAATAAATCTAAAATAATATAACACGTATTCAAAATCCGACATTAAAGAGACATCTGAAAGCAAACATATAAAATCAAATATTGAGCAATTTCACGATGGTGGCTTACTCGAAGGAATTCTGATATATTTATTCATAAAGTTGTATATTGCGCGATTCTATTTCCTTTTTATGTTAGGTCAATATAAAAATTTCATGTGATATTCTGTATGCGGATTATGCAAATAAAATCCATTTCTATTTTATCCAAATTCAATGAATACAAAATGTTCTGATGTAACGTGTCACCATCAAATTGAATTTCTTTCTTTCTTTGTTACATGAAAATGTATTTTGTGTACAGATTTATGCACGTAGAAGGAACAAATCCCCATAAAGAATAAAAATCGAAAAACAGAAATATGTTCAAGAGCTTGTTTCTATCACCTTTAGTACAAGAAAAATAAATACAAACTCTATATTTTCTAAGCCTTGCCGATTTTCTTTTAATATGTATATAAAAATATGTATAATTCTATTCAGTGATCGTGATTTTTTAATCAAGGAATTACAAATGTTGCAAAATATTGACTAAGAAATATCTGGGAAAATGGTATTTGATATACCAAAATATGACTCGTAGCATGAATTTTATTGTTTCACGTGTTGATTGCATTTTGTGAAGTCCAATCAACTATTTTTTTCATAAGTTGGGCCGTAATAAAAATGCTGTAATAAATTTCAGCGACGTTTGGCGAGTTGTTTTATACATCAAACTTCAAAAACACTCGCACAACTAGCGTCAATCGCAAACTTACACATCACCATCTACAGCAACAATGCATTTCCAACTTCCTTTGAAATATCTGTCTATCTATTCGTGACTATATATGACTCTGTATTTCATAAAATGTTATTTCGTACTTTTATTATATCTCCTAAATGGTCAAATGATACGTATGTTGAAAGTTATTAACCAGTGTTGCTAAAACTTTCGGCTTAAGGCTCTGTAACGGCGTGTTTACAGTCACAGAAAATCGCATTGAATGCTACTGCGTTTTAAGAATATTGCAAAAAATGTTCTATCGAATATACGAAACCGACGTATGGGAAATTATACATCATTTCGAATAACTTATAGTTCGGAAAGAATGGGTTTCCAGAGTTTTTATCGAACCTTTATTGGGACGTAAGTAAACATCACTGCTTTTAGTTCCAGGAATATAAAAAAAAAACGTAAGGCACAAAGATGGAATCTTTTGGAAATAAGATATACAAAACATAATATCGCATGACTCGACGACATTTCTGAGAAATACTTTTGAGTAACCTTTCGAAAAATATTTTAAGAAACAATATCCTAGGAAAAGGAAAATGGATATGCTTGAAAGGGTGAGTGGGTTGGCAAAGTAAAAAGATATTTTGGAATTTTTTTTTTTTTTCAGTATTGGACATTTTTTCTCCTAATCAAAAGGAAGGTTTTCTTCCAAAGAATTTTCTGAAATTTACATTTGCTTAGCTTTTATGCATTAACAAAACTAAATGAGTATGGTAAAATCTGATACCTGCTTTTATACCATGCACTAAACATGTTTACATAGAACTAATATGAACTTTTTGGGTTGATTTGTCGAATCGGCCGCTTCTAACGCCAAGTGTTTTCTCGCATCGATAAATGCGCTAAATCTGGTAACCCTTCTGAATTTGTTCTCGAGTGAAGAAGTCGTTTTTGACAAAAACGCACCAAATACGTGATTTTTCTAAATTTGGCGGAGAAGCGGCCGATTCGGCAATTTCACCACTTTTTGTACGAAAGGAATCGGGAAAACTTTTTAAGTTCCTGAGAATAATTTTCATTTTTGCTAGGCAATTTTCGTAATAAAATATAACTTAGTTCAGCATCTATTTTACCGACCGTATATTCGAAATGAAATTTAAATTAAAATCAATTGATGGTTTTCTCTATTTCAGGCAATGTATAGTAACAAGTTTATCGAAATATATTTCTATAGAAAGGAATATTTTAGAGAATTTCTTTTCTTCAAACTCTTTTAAATGGTATGAACCTACTTTTTATCAAATGGTTCTAAAAACAAAATAGAAATAAATTTAAAGAATATATAAGTATAATATATATATATATAGTGATCTGGAAAGAAAAAATTCTTAAATAAAAGTATATTAAATAGAAAATAATTTGTTTTTTTAGAAATAAAAGCGATCGGCTGCGTTCGGAACCCTGATTTTGAAAAAGCGTATAAATGGATAATTTTTTTGTTTGATATTTAGTGTCAGTTGAATTAGAATATACACATAAAATTGGCTTGAGAATATTAGTTACAAAAAATGTATAAATAAATTATTTTGGTAAAAAAATGAAGAAAGAATGGTTTGTTTTCAAAATATTTTCTTTTTATTTGAAATGCTTCTAAAATAATTTGTTTTTGCTTCTATACGGAACCTGAACGAGGATTTTTTTAAATATAAAATATAGCAGTGGATTTATTTATATTTTATTGTATCAGAGTAGAGATAATTTAACAAAAAATACGAGTTATTATTTCAATTGATCCTAACTCTGAAAATAATGCGAATTTTTCAAAAATAACTGTTCAAGCTCTGTAAAGAAGACCTAGCTATGTATAAACAAAATACTATATATATATATATTATTAAAGAAGTATTTTTCATAAAATGTGAATGTTTCGAAAATATGTCATTATTTCTTCATTTTTTGCCAAAATATTGCATTTAAATAATTTTTTCTTGTTATAGTATTCGTAAAGCAATTCTATATGTATTTTCTAATTCAAATGGCACTGAATATCAAAAACAAATTATTCATTTATAGGATTTAGTACGATAAACGTAGTCAGTCCGCTAAAATAATTCAAATGAAAACAGAACTTTTTAAACAATTATAGTCTTTTTTAGATTATCCAATAACAAAACTAATCAAAGAAAGAAATTTTTCAAAGAAAAGAAAATTTCACCAAAACCTACAAAGACAAACATCTAAAATGTAGAAATAATTCATACAAATAAACAAAAACTGGAAGAAAAAAAAAGAAATTAGAAATCCAGTTACCTCGATGGATCATTATTTAAGGCGGTTCAGGCAAAAATCTTTTACCTTTTGGACTTCTGAAACTTCTCAACACGCAACCGCGTCGCTGACCATGATGCTGCGTGAACTAGAACATCTGCCCGGTTTTTTGACAGACGATTTTTCCTGCCGCTGCCACGCAGAGGAAAATTTATCAGTTAAAGTGATTTTTATTTTCATACCAAAAATCTGAATAAAAGCTTTCAGCGAAGAAAAAGATAGTATTTGATAGTTGAGAATATTTTAAAACCCATTTTAAAGGTTTTACTGAGTTGAGTTTATCAAGTTGAATAGTTTTTCTATAAACGGTAAAGATTTTTTTTTTTAGTTTGGGATCTTACATGAGTTAAAACGAATATTATGATTGTTCTGGAATATATTTTATTCGCAGCCAAGGATTATTTTTTATATTTTATTTTTATGAATAATGAGTATTTTTCAAATACATCATCTGCATCCACATTTTAGGTGAATAACTTTTATTTTTATATTTAAATGATGTTTTTCTGTTGAGTTTTTTTTTCTTTTGGGTTTGAATTATTTTCACCTTTTGCTTTTCTTTTTGGCTACTTTTTACCCCTCAGGGGGCTCACCTTCTATAGGTGGGTACGGGTGTCACAATCCCGAGGTACCCAGTGATCTTTTCCTTTTCCCAAGGGGTTTACTATCTTTGGTAAACACGGGTGTCACGACCCCGGGGTACCCCAGTGATCCTTCTTTATTTTCGACCCTCCATCTTGTCATCCAATTTCTTCTTTTCCCGTTCAGACCACAGACTTATGAAAGTTTGGCGCAGTATAGCCAAAACTGGCTCTTGCGCCATAAAACACCAAACTCAACTCAACTACTTTTTAATGAGAACCTTTTTTAGAGCTCAATATGTCTCATATAATCTACGCCATATTTGGCTTAAATGTAAGGTATTTTATCGCTGTCGCATCACCTTTTTCCATTCGTCCATTTTAAACATGTCTGATCTGGTGGAGAACACTCCTCCTTGAGCTATTGTTCATTTTTTTAAGAAACCAATTTTTGTACCATATCCCAGATGTTATTTCTCATCCCTTTGTTTTTTAACAAGTATTTTAAATTTTAAAATTTGTTTTAATATTTTAACCAAATGTTTGGGGCAACATGGCCGTGTAATGGGCAAAATTCCAGATGGTCACATGATAAATGCAATCACGTGATCTCCATTGAATTTAAAACTGAGATTTGACTTGTACTTTTTATTCAATTTGTAAAATTTAGATAAACTTTTAAATACGACAATTGTGTAATGATTTTCAAGTATTTTGATTCTTCAAAATGGTTTTTTCAAAATTAAAAACAGATTCTTATTCGTGCACCATTAAACCAAGAGCAGTTTTTTTATAATTTTTTTTTTATTTACTTTATAACTGTAGACAAACATGTACTTTAAAAAAAACAGTTTCTGCTATAAAAGCAATAATTGGCAACAGTGAAGCACTTGAGCTGACTGGCTGGTAACACGTAATTGCCATTATCATGTGACAATGGCGTCACATAAATTAATAAACCGATTTTTCTAGAAAGATGTGATTGTAATCATTATGTGACAATGACGTCACATGAATTTTTCCTATTTTGCTCTTTCGCCAAAAAAGAAAAAAAAAATCCAACCAATTTTTTCTATTGGCAGGAAGAAATACCCTTTCATACAACTTTTTTAGCAGTTATTAAATAACAATAAAATCAGAACAACGAAGCAATATAAAATAAACTAAACCATCAATAACTTAATCGTGTGAAATGCCCCTTTATAAAATTACTTTTTTTAGTCACATAACACAATTCTTAAGTTTGGATTTTGTGTGAGGCATCTGCAAATTGATTTGAAAAACTCCATTCACCTTCATCTATAAAATGGCATACAAAATAAATCCCGAAGATAATATTTTTTTTTTGTGTGAAGATGTTACGATGGCGATTCTAATTTGAGAAATTCACGTTTTGCAACCCAGAAAAAGACACCTTTCTATATTCAGTTTTATAGACAGAGAAAGAACGTATAAAATTTTTTACTATCTTTTGCACCTTTGGGGAGAAAAAGGGAACTTTCCCTATCCAAATGGCTTATTCAGTTCAAGAGGGGAAATTTCATTTTGCTTTTCCCGTCTCTATGTCATCTGTTTGGAGGGAGAAGCATTGATAAGTTTTGAAAGCTTTTACCTTCACTTTTCTTCCTCTGGAGGTTGGCATTTTTTTTTTTTTAAAGAAAGGCTCGACTTTTCACTGGCGTTTATAAGGAGTTTTCGCAAGAAAATTTAAATTTTACAAAGCAGAAGCAAAGAAAAAATATTTTGTTGTGAAGGATTGAAAAGTTTTTGTTTTACATGCGCGGTATATAAATAAGTTCGTCTATTTGTGGAATGTATGCAAAAACTTGCCGAAAAAATTAAAGTTTATATGAATGGCTAAATATGCTATTGAAAACTTTAGTTTAGAAAATCTCGTAGAAATCTTGACGTATTTAGAATCATTATCGCTCGCTAAATATTTTATGGTTCTGTTTAGTTGTTTGGATAGAAATTTAATCAAAACTAATAGATTCTAAAGTTAGCTTAGGGGATATGTAAGAAATTATACAAAGGAATGAATATCTTCCTTTATTTTTAAGAGTATACTAAAAAATATCTCATGTATTTCACAAACTGAAGGACCTACATTAGAACTATATTTTAATTTTTTTCACTTATAACAGGTATTAGAATTATATAAATATAAAATGTAGAAAAACCGAATTTTCTAATCATAGTTAGTATCAAAATTATGAATTTTTTATCAGAATATTTTCTACTGTATCAGTAAGATTTACATGAAGAAGAATTAGAAGAATTTTATTGTAGTACAGATCATGGTCTGTTGAATTGGAAATACCAAAAATTACCGATAGAGAATATATTTATAAATAATCAAAACAAATGTGTTCTTTCTGGAACTTAATTGTTTTCCTTTTCTAGAGGTGGTTTTTAAGTTCTAATCCCTTTGTTGGAGGATCTCTCGGTCACTGTTGGGTGAAAAGTTTATTTAATCATTAAAAAATATGTCTTTTTAATAAAATTTTAATTTTGCATTTAATTATAAGTAATTTATGTATTTTATGTTAATTATAAGAAATTCCATCTCAAACAACATTCAGTATTACCTTAAAAATGACCAAAATATCGAACTTTTTATTGCCTCATTTTAATTGGCAATCTGACTTTTATAAAATACTAGCTGTTATACCCGTTCCTTGCACGGGTGAATTGAAAAATTAAACAATACAGATTGAAGGATAAAGAAGTTTTTTTAATGAGTTAATTTTATGTGAATTGCAAATTAAACAAAAAAAAGCTTTTTGCATATCTCAGTTGAATAAAAAAAACATGTTTGTTAAATTTTAAGTCTGTAGATCTAATAGAGCTGATAAAAAGGATTTTTTTTATCTATAACTCCCCGTAACTCTTTTGAAAACACATTCCTAAGCTGATCTCTGCTGAGCAAAAGTAACACATTGTTAAAAATTTTGAGTAATAAACGCTTAAAATAGTATAAATAATTTATATCTGGAAGTGTAATACGTTAATATTACTTTTTGTTGTATTTATTTTATGTTAAAATTGTAGTCAGCCTCACACTCCGCCTGTTCAATCTTTCGCAGTTCCTGGCACCTGGCGTAGACAAAACAAAATGCAAAGTTTTGCTTCACACATAAAAGATAGATATATGATGTCACAGGCCTTTTTGCAGATGGCAGAATTTTTTCCTCCTTGACAATTATCGTTATATTTTGAACACTTCAGAGAATATCCTTATAAATTTTAGCCTATGTGTTATTCTGATGTATAAACTATATTAGTGTAAAGTTTCATTAAAATCCATTCAGTTTTTGCGTGAAAGAGTACCAAACATCCACACAAACTTTCACGTTTATAATATTAGTAGGGATATGTCCAAAATTTTTACAGATCTAGCTACATTATTTAGACAGTTATTAAACCTTTTATAACAGTTTGTAGGAACGAAAACAAAACTAGAACACATGATGTTTGCACTTTGCTCCCTCATTTATTTATTTATTTATTAATTTTTTTGGCTTTTAAAACTTTGAATGTTTTTTCTTCGGGATTTTTTTTCACGATAATCGTGTATTTAAAATGCTAACTTTTCTATTTTTGATTCTCACTATAATAATTTGAAATTTTTTTTAGTTGAATATATTTGAAGATTCGGTGCGTGGAATATAAAGATTTATATGAATAGTTATTTTTTAAAAATTCTTCAAAGTTAGATATAGATATTTTCTTACTGTTTTCCTAGTGTCTTTCACTAAAAAAATAATACAAATAAAATTATCATTCGTATTATCAATCCCATGCACATAATTGGGAAGAACGCATTGAAGAATATTGGAAAAATTGTTAAAAAATATGAAAATTTGTAAAAATAGTAGGAATTATAAAAAAAATGTTATATATTTTTAAAAATTTAAGTTTTTAAGTTTTAATAATTGTTTATTTAAAAATTCTGTTTTTCTTCTGAAATGTATATTTCATATTTTTTCAAATGGAGTGCATGTAATTATTTTTATGTAAATGTATAAAAAAAGTGTACATGGTATACCGTGTCCCCTTAAAATAACTATATTTAATACAAATAACCAATTAAACCAAATAATAATTGTTCTAGGCAATGTCACTGTCAAAAATTAAGAGTTTTTTTTAAAAATAAAATAATTTTTATTTATACTTAATGTTGAATCAAATTATGATATTTTTAGTAACTACTTCCTCTTAAGCATAAATTAGTAACAATTTTACTATTAACAATTAATCTAGGAAATAAACAAAAATGCTTTTAAAATTAATACTTTTTACTTTTCTTAAACCCGGCAAAATGACTCTCGCTTAAAACTTAACTACCGACCACAAATCATTTCCATAAACGAATTCAGTTCATAATTCACATTAATGTGACGAACCGCACAGCAAATACCCCCCATAAATCACCGCATATAAATATTAGATACCCCCGAAACCCCTTTTCCGAAAACAAAAACAAAATAATGACCTTCGCCGCAGCTTTAACGGCGGAAAAACACTAAACATTTCCACCATGTTGACAGCTGAGCTATTTTCCAAGTTACTCACACAAGATCATTTACATTTTAAAAATAGTTTCTAAACTTTTACTCATTATGACATCAAATTCTTAAACGGCATGGAGCTTTAATTCATTGTTATGTCAGAAACCATGTATATATATATATAAAGGGGGGAGGGAAAGGGTGGCTTTGGTATGCTGCCAAGAAGCTTTAGGAAGACAAATAATTCCGGCTTTACAAACTTTTGGTCTAGTTTTAGTCGAAATTGAGTTAAGAGGCATCTTTTGAGGTCAAGCATGTTATTCGAAATGAAAAACGTGTATGAGAGAGAGAGTCAGGGATGGTTCGGGGGTGGAGAATAGGGAGGGGCAAAAAAGTTCTTCTGAATGGAGTGATATAAATTGTTAAATTGTCCTTCCCCATTGATGGTGTAAGGATTCTTTAAAAGTTGTGCGTATGTGTAGGATGTAAAGTGGTTGTGTGTGAGGAAGAGGGAAAGTTATTAAAAGTTTCTAGTAATTTTGTTTCGGGTTTTTAAAAGAGGGTTTTTAGTTATTCATCCTCATCCCCCTCCCCTTTCCATTAATGTCTTGAGGTTTTAAAGGGAATTAGATTTGTTCAGGGCTTTCGAGTTTGATTTAAGAAAAGTCTCCGGAAAATTTCCCTCCGAGAAAAGTTTTGGAAGTCGTTTGGTTGTTTAATTCGTCTTTAAATTTTGTTTCTTTTTTAATTTTTATCATCATTCAACTGAATTATTTTTGAAAACTTTTTTGAAACGTAATTATTTTTTAAAGGAAATTTGTCACTTAGAATTTGGAAATGATTACAGTAAGAAAAAGCTTTTCGAGAGGGAGTAAATTATATTTATAGATAATAACACGTTAAGTCATAAGAAGATTTAATTATAAATAAATTTAATAGTTACCCTAACTTTCTGAAAACGATTTTTTCCCTGGTATCACGTGTTCATATTTAACAGCATTGAATTTGTCAACCTTCAATTTTTTTTTCTTCGTTACTTGATTGTAATAAACTATAAGTTCATAAAAAAGCATAAAAAAATTTAAATAACAGCAAAACAATACATATACATATTGTTTTAAAATTATAGAGACAATAGTTTTAATTATTCGAAGAACAATTTAGAAAAAGTAATAAAATAGTTTTGAAATTTTGTAAGAACAAAAAGTAAAATGGAATATAGAGATGATTGCATATTAAAAATAGAAAGTTAAAAATTCTATTAAGATTATCACATAGAATTGTGGGGAAGGGGACTTGGAGAGAAAGATATTTCTTTAAATGTTATTCATTTTTTTAATTTGAGTTTATCTGAAATAATATTATTAAAATTTTAATTAAACTTAATTTCCTAAGGAACTAAGAAATATTTTTTAATGATTCTTTTTTGTATTTCAATTAAAATTACTAATAAATACAGTTTTATTAGAAAAAAGAAGTGATCGGTATCTTTCATGATTTTTTTAAAATAAGAAATCTAAAAAGATATTTTAAGCATAAAAATGTTCTTGATTAAAATAAAAATCAAACTGAACTATCCAGGAATTTACCATTTTCGTTTTCGATGTCATATGATAACAATTCACGGTAATCCTTATTTTTGTTAACTCCATTGGTTTCTAGCCATTAAAGCATTAATTTTATCCTGTGGGTTAAAGATTTCACAGTATAAAAGAATTTTGTCTTGCTCTGAGAAAAATTTCTGGAAAGTACTATTATTTTTACTACACATTTTTGCTCTGTCGTAGAGAGTAAGATAATTTATTAAAGGGCACTAGAGGGTTGGAAATGTATTAAACCATTTCCTTCTAGAGATATTTCACTTTATATTAAGTATTTTAAATAAAAGTTAATCTCTTCCTGGTAGATTCCGTGTAATCTGCTTCGAGATTAACTTTGATCTCGTAATCCCAAGATACGCCGAATGTTTAGAAATAAGAAATACTGGATTTATATATTCAACATAAAATAATATGTAAGTATCTGTCTTTCACTTCCAGAGCAACGTCAACTTGATTAGAATTTAATATTGACTGAAAATTATTTAACCATTTGTTTTTTTTTTAGAATATTTATTCTGATTTTAAGAGAAATTGTCACCATTTTTCTAAATAACTATAAATGACGAATCGGACATTCCAATGCGTCATTGAAGTTAATTATATGGCGCCAAAAAGGCGAGGCATAACGCTGCAAAATTCGCCAAGCTCTTAATTGGCTAAGATTTTAATTTAATGACGAGATAAAAAAAATGATAATTACAATCACGAAAATGAGTATATATAAAAATTAATCAAATTCACGCATACTTATTCTTATGGTAAATATTGCAGGACGTTTTTTAATGTATTTGAAATTCTCAAAAAAATTTACTGCAATAAAATCAAAAGCAAAATTTTGAGTATATTAAACACATAAATAAAACATTTTTAGAGCAATACCGAGATAGACTGTGTTTATCAGTAATCAAAAACGTCAACTTTTAAATTTAAAGATGCAAAATTATAAAAGTATATGTGCCCCATTAAATACGTTGGGGTTACAAACACTTAATTTTAAAAGGTAAATATAAATATATTTCATAGCTAAATGAATTCAAAAACAAAACCAGAATTTTTGCATAAAATATAATTCAACAAAAATCATGCTTATTTGAGCTGCAATTCTTGCTTGGAGTAATTTCTCAGACAGGAAATTCTGCAGTATTCTTCGCACAGTGCCTAATAGATTCCGCCTCTCTCGAAAAATCTTCTTGGCGTTCTTAATGTAAATGAGGATTATGATAATTTCTCAGCTCAACCAGGAAGAATTCCAGAGGCGTCCGACGAAATTGCAGCAAATGGAAAGCCTTCTTTTGAGAGTCAAGATTTGCTCGTAACGGTTAATTTTGTATTTTTTGTTCATTTTTTGTGGCATCTGCTGTAGTCAACTTATTCGTTCATCTGCATTCGACTGTTAAATAACAAAACTAATTGTTCTGGAAAAATCGTTTGGTCTTTTTTTTCTTTCTCTTCAAATCTCAAATTGTTCTAATGAAGTTGTTAAAAATAATAATTAACTTGTGGAGGAATTGTTCAGAACGAACAGTGTGGATAATTATTACTAGGTTTTAGTATTTGAATGTTCTAATTTGATTTTTGATTTTTTTTTTATGTAGCTTGTAGCATAAGATATCAATAAATCAAGGAAAATAATAATTCATTTTTAAATGTAATTATACTTGATAAATAAACCCAAGCGGAATTTAACTTCTCAGTTAAAATTATTTTTAATAGAATTCAGATTTTATGCTTTTTTCTTTTCCATTTTGGGAAAAACTATAGGCTATGAATGCTTACGCTTATTGTTAGAATGTAAATTTTATGAAATTAAATAAAAACACAATTTTTCATTTAAATACAGGAAACTACAAAATCCATTTGCCATTGTAATACTCAGGATGAAAATATGGAACAAATTTTATTTATTGAAAACAGACTGTTTTGCATTAAATTAAGTTAGACATAAGGAAATATATTGCTCTCTAATAAGTTGTTTAAGGAGAAATATATATATATATATATATATATATATATATATATATATATATAAATGTTTTTTTTGTTGTTTTCTTTTTAACGTTATTCGAAAACACTCAGAGAGAAATTTAATAGTTTAACATACAAAGTTAAGCCTAAATCTTATAATTATTTAACGTACAAAGTTAAACCTAAATTTTATAATTATTTAACACACAAAGTTAAGCTTGAATCTACATGTAAAAAGAAACGAGTCATTTTTTTTAAAAAAAAATATATAGCTCTCCAAACATTATGCGTATTGTACATCTCCCTTCTGTTAAGTTGATTAGAATACATCAAAATTTAAAACTTAAAATTAAAATGTTATGCTGTAGATATACATATTTCAAAACACAAGTCGATTTGATAGATGAAGATAACTGAATTTTTATTCTTGCTGATACTTGATGACGATTTAACTGTCACATATTTCACTCAGAAAAAAAAATTATTCACCATGATGAATATTTGGATCATTTATTAATGTAAGTGAATAAAATACGTCCTAATTCTCGAACAAGCGGAAAAATCCATATGACATATTCACGTATAAAAGAAAGGAATTTTGCGTGCTCATATCAACCGCCACATTAAAAATTACTGAAGTGGGAGTAAAACACTGAAATAAGTTCCTTTTATGAGCAAGAAGTTCACTTGATGATCCATGCCCTTGACGATTTTGTAGTATAATTTGAAGATCTACAGCATTAATTTATAATGAGACAATAATAAAGGTATATGTGTTTAATATATATATATAGATAGATAAAGCCTCAAAATTGATTCTTAGATGAATAATTCGAAGAGGATTTTTATCTAAATTTTCTAAGTATTCGCTCGGGAAAATTTAATTAATATTCCATATATGGAAACTTTCATATCTACAGACTATTTTGAGAATGCTTTTATTATTTAAGTATATTTATTTTTAGATAACTTAGCAAAAACGTATGAGAAATATTTAGCTTCTCAACAGAGTCATATCTTAAACTAACCTCTGCAACTGAACATAGTTCTATACGTTTTCCTTGAACCTCACAAGTTATTTATAAAGACCCTAAGATCATTAATTTGGGAAGAATGAAGCTTGCGATCAGACTCCTAGTTACGTAAATTCTAATCCAATTTTGACAAGTATTGTTTTATTCTTGATTTTTACTATTGAAAAATATGATTACCCTTTGAGAGAAAACTCGTAACCTTCTGATAATTAAGCTTTTTATGCCAACTTTCTTTTGCATCTAAAAAAAGAAATCGCAAGAATTCAATACTTGTCATAACCCCCAGTCCCCTAAAATGAGGTATGATTCGAAATTAACTTCAGGGTGATAGAGAAATAAATTTTACCACCAAACCCAATTATCAGGCTGACATGTGTTTGTCATTTGCAAGGCACGATAGAATATATTGAATTATAGAATTATATTCAATAGAATTCAAATATTTAACGTAGCTAAATATAACTTAAATGTGATGTTGTGTGAATATTGAGGTGCATAATAAATAGAATTTATCCATAAAGTTTTTATGCATAATAAACATTAAATGTTGTGTAAGTTAAAAAAAAGGTTCGCTTGAAAATGTAAAAATAAAGCTAGCGACTAACAGGAAAAGCTAGAAATAATATAAGGACTTATTATATATTTTCGAGGAAAATCGGCATTAGTAAAGTGTGATTAAGATAATTTAAGGGGGCAAAACAAACATTTTAGTTATCATTGTAACTCGTGAAAAAAATAAATACTCGAACGAAACATGGATCTAATACCAACGCATGCATAATAACTATGGAATCTTAAATTCCGTATTCAGAATGAAAAGTAAAACTACAATAATGAATTTTAATTGCAGATAAACGTTTAAAACGCTTTATATATACTTAAACAACTTTTTAATCATTGGAACTCATATTAATTAATGCAAATACTTGTGGCAACAGCTGTAAATGGTTAAAACTGATCACGTGATTGGCTACTATTAATTTTTTCGTCTCACCAACTCGAGAGTATTTCGTTTCGCTCTAGCTTCGAATTTTTGTAAGGCCTAATTTTTGAATGAGGATTTTTTCTTGTAAAATAAAATTGTTTTTATTACAACTAGTCAATCTAATTAGAATCTTTGATTCATATTTAAGCGATTCAGTACCCCAACCTAATAGTTCTTTGTAATATCTCCAAAAACTTCATGATCTTTCTTTTAAAAAAATTACGTACTGATTTTTATAAGTAGGATTAATTTAAAGGTAAGAATAACTTTTGGATATACCTTACATATACACTTAAGTAATTTCTGTAAACATTGTAACTTCTAAATCACTACAAATATTTATCAAAACATAAACTCAGCCAGATGACGAGGTACAGTATCACGTAAGCATAGGTAACTTTCCTTAAGGCAACACAAAAAAAATTAAATAACATGGAAAACAAAATTGCTTCTACATTATCTAATAACGTAATAAAATCTCCAATTCCCTTCCACATTAATCCTTATGATAGTACACACACCGAAAAATCCCTCCGAAGTGATGCATTACACGTCGCGCGAATCCTCATAAACGTCAGAAATGCCTCAATAGTGTTGGCGCAGCAAACGTCCCATCCATTTACATTAGTAATTAATCTTGTTTACCAAAGAGATTTTCCCCGAGTCAAAGGAAAAGCCAACAAACGTTTGTCCAAGGAATAGTTAAGCACCCTTCAAGGGTAAGGGGAGAGGAAGGGTGAGCTATGATTATTTACCGAAAGATTCGGATTACTCGCCCGCCTCTCTCGGACAGAACGGTTGACCACAGCTATTGCTGAAAATCTGATGTCTGAAAGAGTGATGTTAGTTTGATGGGAATGGAACGATGAGGCGAATTTAATTCTGTTTGGTTAGTTATGTATTTTAGTGCAATGTGTTTAGCTAATTAGTGTTATTTGAAAAGGCTGATAAAATATTTGCTATCGGCTTAATTGCAAAACGGAATTAATATTTAATGTGGATATAGAAGGAAACCATTAGGGAATGTTGCCGTTTACACAGATAAAAAAACAGCACCAAAGCCGAGGATTGTTTCTCCGATAGAGAGTTGACTAGTTATTCATTGACACACACACCAGGTAGGTAAAAATTGGAAGCTCGATTACTGTGGTCACCAGGGATGTTCAACCCTTTATCTACCGCATTATGGTTTACTGTAGTTTTTTTTCATGCAATATTGTTTTTTGAATCACTACTTTGAACAATAAGGGATATACACATAAAAGATATACCTAACTTTGGGAAATTTAACCCATTAGAGGTAAATAATTAATTAAAGATATTCAACTGTAAAATTAATTATATACACTGTTCACTCTTAAAATAAAGTCAAATCGTTTCTTAAGGTCTTCATTAACATACAAAAAATAAGACACATAACTTTTGACATTAATTAGTTTTTCGGAACAAAAATGACAATCTTCACAATCCACTGAAAACTCCGTCAGCTGAAATCGCAATTTCTGCTAAAAAACCATTCACCTTTCCCGCTAAAATATTCATCATAGAACCCGTGCTGCCATATACCTTGGAAGAGTGGATTTAAAAGAATATTCCTGCTAAGTATCGTCAGAATATTCGTAAAAATGGTTATTCTGCGTAATTTTAAAGTGAGTGGTACATATAAGTACCGTCGGTAGGTAAAGGGTTAAAGGCATGGGCGAACAGGGCCTCATCGTCTCGTCCTTAACTCTGCCTTAATAAGATCATGGTCCGAATAATTTTAATCGGCAAATGTTTTATTCCCGGACATATTCTTTGAAAATCTAGGAATGTCGAACTATAGGCCAACTGGTAACACTATATTATTATGTCACATCCATGTTTAGGCCTTGTCCTCAGTTTGTGAGGCACGTACATTTATTTGTTATGGATTACTGTTTGTGCGAGTAATTGACAACGTAAGCTGTATACTGTCTTCTCAAAGGGTCGCAGGTGGGACCTACATTTGCATAGAGGCTTAAGGCTTCAAGAAGTTTTAAGATGTCGCTAGTGGTCCCTAATAACAAGAAAAAAATGAAATTAAAGTTACATCCTTTAACTATGCATCCTTCATCCCTTACCTTCTTGCTCAGGATAGTTTTGCCCTATGTCCCCTAATTCAATTGCGTGTGGAGAAATTTTGTTCTTTGTTCAACGTCATTAGAAAAACGGGTTTTCAAGAACAACACTGACATGCAATACTAAATTATGTCTACGTTTGGGTAAAACATCTATAGGTTTTTAAAGGTGATATAGAGAATGAACTGGAATTCTATGATACCTCAATGTGAAGGAATAACATAAGCATGTTAGAGAAGGCCGAGAATCCCCAGCAAACGGAGCCATGAGAGGGGTATTTTTTTTTATGATTTTCTAGGAACTGGCTTTCACTCAGAATTTGTTCCCGAGGGGGAATGTTATCTAAACCTTTTATGTTGTTTGAGAGATTTCATTTGCATTGTGTACTGCCTTAGATGTGACAAAGTGAACAACGGTACCTTCTGCATAATGCCCATGCACACATCTCTCTCTCTCGGTCCCAAATGGTCGTACAGTTTTTCGGCAAAACTGAAACTGAAATGCTTTTCCACCCACCATTCACATTACAGTTCCACCTGATTTTTATTTATTTCCGTTATTGAAATAAAATCTGCGGGGACGTCGTTTTGTGCCATCATATGAGATAAAAGCTGCATCGCAGGGGACCCCCCTTAAGGATAGTTGCAAAAATGGCTTCCAACAGTGCTTCCAGAAGTTGCTCGACCTCTAAGAAAAGGCAAGTGTATTGTCGCCTAAGGGGATTATTTTAAGGATGGTTATGCGTCGGTATTTTAAAATATTCAAGAGAGGAATTTTATGTTAAGTCCCCAAACTTTTAGATCCCACCTCGTATATATGTATATGCTAACCTAAAGCATTGCATGCTTATACATATTTCAATACCATACTGAAAAAAGCCCCTCTTTGAAGATAGAACCCATCCCTTTTTTAAATCATTTGGGATCTTATTATCGAGGTTACATGCAAATCTACTTTTTGAAACTGCTGTTGTAAAAAAATCTTGAAAGTTCCCTCTTTTTTAAAACTGGAAAGTAATCGGATTAAACAGAGGGGAGGATATAATCTGTAATTAAAACTTAACCATTAAGAATGTAAGCGACGTATGAAATCAAGTACATAAGAAATTCTTTTTTGAAATGTAAAAACTGCTCAAATTATAAGCTAAGAAAAGCTTCGATAGGGGGATGTGTACTGATGAGTTTAGTGGTACATTACTCGTTTCCATTTGAAGAAATCTTTTTTGTAATTTGATATATCTATAGTTCGTCTCTTATAGTTTAACGTTATATATAATTTTAATTTTTAGTGGTAACGTTAACATGGAATCTTTATTTAAAGTAACAAAATTCAATTAACATGTTATGATGAATGGATGTGTAAATTATACCTGCATAAATTTAAGTGATTAAGAATTTTTTATTTGAAAGAATATTCTTGAGATTTGAGTCCTTTTCATTAACGAAACCTCTAAAATATTTCAGAGAAAATAT
>BMAV01024585.1:0-21039 GCA_019973955.1 Trichonephila inaurata madagascariensis
TTCACCCAATCAAGTTCAAATACATTTTTTAAAACTTGTAGTGGATGACACTTGATGTTAATGCATTTTTCAAATATTGATTAATTAATTACATTTAATTAAGTTAATTACCGGTTTTCGACGCCAACTTAGATTTGTCTCCATTGTTGTAATAATGTAACTGTTAAAACAATGACAAAAGTCGGAATAGAAAACCTGTTTTTCAGCCAAAACGGATGTGCATTGTTACAACAATACAGACAAATCATGCTCTTTTTTCAATTCTTACTGTTAGTTCACTCTCTCCTTATATATATATAGGCCAATTCTCTACTAACAAGAGATAACATCCAAACAATAACATTCGACAAACACATAGACAGCAGGAAAATCACACAATGAAGGACAAAAGAGTAATCGAGATAATAAATATAAAATGGATGCTGCAGTGTTATGAACATTACTGACTTAGGACAGTTATTATATGAAAAATAATTTATATAAAAGTGTGTGGGGTTGAACATGTTTTTTGGCCAACCAACCTTCCCCCTTTTTTTGTAAATAACACTGAGCAAAAACCAATAGGAAATAATGGATAGAAATAACTAAATCCATTACAAGATAGAGGTAACTTACCTAAAAATTGCTCTTACAAATGCAAAGCCCGAGCTAAATCTGAGTGGAAACATTAATTTGTTGCCAGATTCTATACCCTAATACAGATTTAAATCAAAAGAATGGCTGAAATGTAGCACTTAACAAAAGATTAAAAGGAGTGGAAATAAAAATTAATAAGAGTTGCATATTATAGCATAACTATAATAACTCAGGAGTAAATATGAATAAAATAATAGTAAGTAATTTCTAATCTAATATTAGATTATGGAGATAACTATAACAAAATATTTGTTTATAGTAATAAGCTATTATCAATCTCATAATTTTAATCCTAACTATTTTGAATAGCTTTATTTATATAACTATTAATAAAATTAATTGGGTATTTCTGATTTAAGCAATATTTCGCAAAATGTTTATATATATAGTAATATAAAATAAAAGTAAAGAAGTACTAGAACTTACAGTGCTAAAGCAGGAAGAAATTGGAATTCACCAGACACAACAAATGTAGATACAAAAAAAGTCTTTGGACTAAACTGGGGACCTATTATGATTTCTAAAGCTATCGCTGAATTAGGCCAGCGAATTAGGATTAGCAATGCTTTATGGATCCAACCTTCCCCGTACAGCAGAAACTTTCGACATAATAGGGGAAAAAAAAACAAGTTGAAAAGTTAAGCCTAATACAACACGTAGAAGGAAAACCTGATAATATATTAAAATGAAGCAAAGAAAAGAGAACAATAATGAATGTCCGAAGGAGAGGAATAATAATAATAAAACTAAAAAAAAACAACTTACATATAAAATAATTACTGGAGATCGAAAATTAAACCGTCCACAATAAGCTTGTGATATGGTCGATCTTTGTCGACCATATCGTGGGGTTTCAGCGTAAGTTAGAGGTGTGGGATTCTCGAAATGAAGAGACATTTTAGAATTCTTAATATGACTTTTATTAAGAGTTTAACTTAAATTACTTATATATCGAACAAACTTATATTAAGTGAGAATAAACCAAAACACGTAGCCGTATTTAACACAGATCACGCAATTGGATCACTTATCTATATAATTATATTATATCCGCCTACTCTCAATCCTAATAATATTTCGAATTCGAAAAATAATCTTCCTACCTTGAATTCCAAGCAACGGTCCAATAAACTTCAGATATTCAGTTATGCTCAAGTGCAATAGTATGCACCTTGTAGTAATGGCGAGATTTCCGTGATTCTTGGGTAGGCCGTCAAATTACACTTCTACCTTTCACAAACAGAGCTTTCTCTAAATTGCCATCCCGCTTACTAAAACTTCTGTCCTTTTAAAGGCTATCTTATTTGCATCTATACCTTCGTTTCACTTCTTGGATTTGGGTTGGAAAAGATTTGCCATTAATCTTGGCCGTCAAAGAACACAGAGGTTATGTTAGAGAAAGGACGCGTGAGCCGTCACAACCCCTCCAAGAAGCAAAACGTGATTTATTCGAGGGTCTACCTGACCCTTAAGAAATTACGTGCCTAAATTTTTATTTCTTAATGTCCTCACTTTCTAAGTTTTATTTAAATTTTAACCTTGAATCCTCATTTTAACTCTTAATTTCCAATATTTAATTTAAACTTTAATTTTCATTATTTATCTTGAAAATTAAATTTAATATTCCTCCTTAATTTGAACTCTTGACAGACACAATAAATTTTACTCAATTAACTATGTGACGTCTCTCACGTTCTTCTTCTAACATAACTCCTACGTTCTTTGACGGCCACGATTAATGGCAAAACTTTTCCAACCCAATACCAAGAAGAGAAACAGGGCGAAAATGCAAATAAGATATACTTTAAAAGGATAGAGGGTTTAGTGAGAGAGGACGGCAATCTTAGAGATAACTTAGTGCGGAACAGTTCGGAACAAGTGTTAGACGACCTACTCGCAAGGAAGAAGGATACGCTCATCGTCGCTAAGAATAATAATTATAAGAAGGAGTAATAGTACTTGAATATACCTATCTACTAGTAGCAGAATAAGAGAGTCTTCAACCAAGGTAGGAGGGTTACTCTATAAAAGGTAATATTTTGTATAGGAAGTTAGATTAGGCAGATAATTAAATATAATTAAGATAAGTGATCTAGTTGTGCGATCTGACTTAAATATTCAGTTTAATTTGTGGCTTATTCTCACTTAAAGAAAGTTGTTCTTTAGAATTAAGTAATTTAAGTTATTCTTAATAAAAGTTGTGTTAAGAATTACAAAATGTCTCTCTTTTGAAACCCCAAACCCTCAGCTTGCGGATCCAAAAGACATAGCTATCGAGGGATGGCTATGTCACAATGTTTGGTTTAATTCTGGGTTAGGTAATGCAGGAGGATTTAGTATATTACCTGAAAGTATTTTTTCCCGGGGATGAGAATGTAACGAGTTCCTTTAGTCAATAGATAATCAAATACAGTTACTTGAAATCCCAAGTAATCTGTCATGTGCTTACTTGAAAAGTCATCTCAGGGGAAGGGCTCAAGATTGGTACTCAATATTTGGATCGGTGCTAGTGCAAGATACAGCCACGGATTTCGCGCAGCTCAAGGCTGAATTAGCGAAAGCTTTTCCCGCAATCAAAAATAAGAAAGAATTGGAGGCTAGATTTTCGCGTCACAGCAGGGAAGAAATCAGGAACCCACAGACTTTGTTTACGATTTATTAAAAATTCAGAAGAATTTAGAGCTAGGGATGTCGCAGGCGGAATTGGTTGATCACATTTGTGTTAGACTCGAACCACAGATCCAGGACTACGTGGAAGTTCGCAATCCGCAGAACACGGTACAACTTTTGGAAATATTGGCTAAATTTGAAGAGAGGTATTCTTACAAATTAAAAAGGGGTTCACAGAATAGTGATAATGTAGAAAGACGAGGTCAAAACGCGCATAGGATGCCTAATTTTGATGCTAATCGCAGAAACTGGAGAAATTCTGAGGTTGGGCGTAGACCAAATAATGGTAGAAATGATTTTTATGAGAATAGCCGTCAAAGTAATAGAGGGTTCGAGAGGAATAGATTTCAGAATGGTGGTCAGAGATTCAACGAAAGGGGATACCAATTTCGAAATGATCGAAATGATAATTTTTTAATAGAGGGACCGTAGAAATAGGGTTCGAGTGAAAATTTCAGTCGAGGCGATAGGATGCAAAGGGACGATTAAATGTTGTAAAAGTTAAAGATCAACCTCAAAAAGAATCGGCAAGAGAAATACCAATTAAGCTTTCTCCGATATGTATATCACCCGTAGAGCTTCCCCCCGTTCCTATTTTATTAAATAACACATTTTTGAAAGCGCTATGGGACACCGGAGCAGATAAATCATTTATATCGGAAGAAGTATATAGAAAATATTTTTTATAAAACAAATTAAAAAAACGCGAGCCCAGGTAATAACAGCACAGGGGGCGAAATGCCAAAACATGGGGATTGTAGAATTGAATATTCGCATCAGACAATTTGAAAGACCTTGGTCATTTCATGTGTTGACGGATTTGGAATACCCATGTATTCTAGGTGTTGATTTTATAAGTGGGTCAAGGATCGTTTTAGATTTTGATCGAAAATCGTTGAAAATTCCCGATTCTCAAATAAATAGGGTGGTTGAATCAATTGAAGAGGAAAAGGTTGAAATAGATTTGTCTAAGACAAAATTGGGGAGGCAGAAAAACAAAAACTACAAAATTTGTTTAGTAGTTTTAAGGGATTATTCTCAGACAAACCAGGTCTTACTCATGTTTTATACCATGAAATTGACACGGGAGATAACCCACCAGTAGTTTCCCGGCCATATAGATACGACCGGCAGAAACAAGCAATAATTGATTTTCACATACAAAAAATGTTACAAGAGGAAACGATTGTTCCAATTCAATCCCCGTACGCGTCACCAGTTGTGTTATGCAAGAAAAATAATGGGTTACCACCGGATAATCCAGAAGCATATAGATTTGCAGTAGACTATAGAAAACTAAATTCGATCACAAAGTATCCGCGATACCCTTTACCGTTAATAGATGATTTAATAACGAACATCCCTATACAACAATAATGTCATCTCTTGATCTAAGAAGTGGGTACTTTCAAATGGCAGTAAACCCCAGTGATATTGTCAAGACCGCATTCGTAGTAAAAGGGCACTTATGCTTTCAAGCGGATGCCATTCGGTTTATCAGGGGCGGTTTCCCAATTTTAAAAAGGCAATTAAATAATCCTAAAACCAGTGATAGGAAGTTTGGAATGTGTATATGGATGACGTTATTATAACGTCTCCATCATTCACCCCCATGTTGTTTGGGAAGTTTTTTTGTTGTTGCAAGATGGGATTGACATTAAATAAAAAAAAGTAAATTTGGGTGCGATGTTAAGTATTTAGGATTAATTATTTTAAAAGGGAAGGGAAATTTAAAAAGGATGAGACGGTTGGGGGCAACAAGAGATGAAACCCCCGTAACTCAAAAAAAAGGGGGTCCAAGTTTTTGGGGATGTCCCAGTGGTAGCGAAATTTATTAAAATTATGCGGGCTTTGGACCACTTTTTAAACTTAAACGAAAATTAAAAAATTCGTCTGGTCCCAAAGAAGCGCAAAAAGGGATTCGAAGAGGTCAAAGGGGGCTGTAAAAAAGGGCCAGTTTTTAAAATTTCCAAACTTTCAGGGGGCCCTTCGAGTTATTTACGATGCCAGTTCAACGGCTTAGGGGCAGTACTTTAAACAGAAAAACACCCCTTATATTTGCTTCACGTCGCTGAACAACGCAGAGAGGAATTTTCGGAACCGAAAAAAATGTCACATGTATGGGCGTTGAACAAATTCCGAACATATTTAGGTGTCCCTAAAATAATCCAAATACGTGAGACATAGCCATCCTGTGATGACTATGTCTATTAGGGTCCGCGAAGCTGAGGTGGGGATTATCTAAATGATGGGCATATTGGATTCTTTACAACTTTTATTAAAAAACTTAAATTTCTTAATTCTAATTAACAACTTTCTTAAAGTGAGAGTTAACCCCAATTAAACCTTATATTCAAGTCAGATCGCGCAACTAGATCATTTATCTTATTTATAATATATTAACTGACTTATCAATTTCCTATACAAAAATATTACCTTTTGTAGATTCACCTTCCTTCATCGATTGAGGAAATACCTATAACTTAATTTTAGATGCGAAGATTCAGACTTCTTTATAATTTAATTTATATGAACGCATCCTTCTTTCAGAGCTATAGGACATCTAACCCTTGATCCGAATGATTCCACACTAAGTTATCTCTAAACTTGCCGCTCTTCTCATCAAAGCTTCTATCCTTTTAAAGTATATCTCATTTACATATTTGATCCGTTTTTCTTCTTGGTATTGGGTTGCAAAGGTTTTGCCATTAATCGTGGCCGTCAAAGAACTTAGGAGTTATGTTAGAAGAAGGACGCGAGAGACGTCAAACCCTCCAAGAAAAACGTGATTTACTAAGGGTTCTCAATGCCTTAATAAATTACTTGTCTAAATCTTTATTTCTGAATCTCCTCGCTTTCTGAATTTTATTTAAATTTTAATCTTAAATCCTCATTTTAGCTTTTATAATTTCCAATAATTTATCTTGACTTTAATTTTCATTACTCATCTTAGAATTAAATTTAATATTCAACTTAATTTTAAATTTAAACTCGTGACAATAAATTTTACTCCATTAACTAGGCCAACATTAATAATTACTGTTTAATTCATGCCCACTCTCACTTTTACATATTTATACTTAAAGCAACTATACACTTAAATTTTCTAAAAAAATTTTCCTGGGTGCGCAGACCCAAACTTTGCATCTGTATCATCACTGCATATGGAGCTGGCTTTTTGGCTCCAATTTTTCGGTGTTGAAGTTACTAATTTCTACAATTTTCAGGGTCTGTCTCCCTGAAATGAAAACTCTCTAAATTATTGTTTCCAATTTATGTTTACATAATACCAATAAGTTTTACAATTTTTATTCATTATATATTATTTGTAAATCACAATAAATTTTCATCTCCATCCACACATCTGGTTCCAAAAAACTCCCAATGAGCCGCGCCATCGTTATTATTATTGTTAGTGCCCTGACTACGCCGCGTTTCCCTGAACCAGATGCCTCATAATACGTAACAATACAACAACATATATATATACACATATTATACAATTACAAACATTTTTCAATAAACTATTATAACAAATAACCAAAGGAATTTTCGCATCTCACGAAGTCATACATCGAAGCAAACAAATGTGCAATTACAATTGTTTTCTCCAGAAAAAAAATTTTTAACAAGTCAAAAGTTCCAAAATAAATATACACTCATTGTAGTGTTTAACTTTTGCTTGGCTTATAACTTTAAACACCGCCCGAGACTTCTTTTTTTTGCAATAATTCTTCCGACCACTTGTTGGAAGATCATAAAAAATGAAACAATACAACCTGATTTTTATATTCGGTCTCCCACCATTACGTCCAACGATGAGGTGCTACCACTTTTCTTTCCTCGGCTGCACTGGAATTTCTTGTTTTGATTGTTGTAGGGCTTGTAATCTCCTTGTCGGCCCTTTCTTGTTTTCCTGTTGTGTCCTTGGCTGGTCGGGATTCTTGTTTTCTTCTCAGGCGTGGCCTCAGGTTGTACGTCCATCCATCTGGAACTCCAGCTGTCATGGTGTATCGGTTAAGATTTCGGAACGACTTAATATACGCTGACGATCTACCACAACGGTTTTCCTAGGACTCTATGATCCAATCCGAATCTGCCGGAGATGAGAAACGAAGATACGTGGGACGGTTCTGTGTTTTCCCATTAGAAGATGTACCACAACACCAGGGACTCGTCCTTGTAAATCTTGAAACAAACCCAGTATGTCCGTCTGAGACGTTACATCGGAAATCCATTCAGAAGAAACATTGCCTTCTACTTCAGTACAAAAATCTTCAGACATTAAAAGTGAGCCAAAGTTAAAGAAATTTTTTTCACAAGCCATCTGCATCTTAACAAAGAGAGCTCATCTAAAAGTGGAAAACTTTCTAGGAAGAATTCTTCAGATACCCCGAGAGAGATCCAGAGAAGCTTGTGAACAATCGCCAACTGAATCAATTGAAGAGGAAAAGGTTGAAATAGATTTGTCTTAAGACAAAAATTGGGGAGGCAGAAAACAAAACTACAAAATTTGTTTAGTAGTTTTAAGGGATTATTCTCAGACAAACCAGGTCTTACCTCATGTTTTATACCATGAAATTGACACGGGAGATAACTTACCAGTAGCTTCCCGGCCATATAGATACGACCGGCAGAAAACAAGCAATAATTGATTTTCACATACAAAAAATGTTACAAGAGGAAACGATTGTTCCAATCTTCAATCCCCGTACGCGTCAAATTAAGTTGTGTTATGCAAGAAAAATAATGGGTTACCACCGGATAATCCAGAAGCATATAGATTGCAGACTATAGAAAACTAAATTTCGATCACAAAGTATCCGCGATACCCTTTACCGTTAATAGATTATTTATCAATGAACATCCCCCATACAACAATAATGTCATCTCTGATCTAAGAAGTGGGTACTTTCAAATGGCAGTAAACCCCAGTGATATTGTCAAGACTGCATTCGTAGTAAAGTGGCACCCTTATGCTTTCGTAAGAGGATGCCATTCGGTTTATCAGGGCAGCCTCCCTATTTTCAAAAAGGTACTGACATAATCCTAAACCAGTGATAGGAAGTTTAGAATGTATATGGATGACGTTATTATAACGTCTCCATCATTCACTCACCATGTTGAGCATTTAAGGAAGTTTTTCATTGCTGTAAAGATGCAGGATCAGACATAACAAAAGATAAATTGTAAATTTGCGCGATGAATTGAAGTATTTAGGATTAATTTATTAGTAAAAAAGGAATTAAAACGGATGAGACAAAGGTTCGAGCCATAATAGAGATGAATTCAACTCGCAACTCAAAAAATAGGTGTCCAAGTTTTTTGCATGTCCCAGTGGTACGCGAAATTTATTAAAAAATTAAGTGCGGATCTTTGTGAGCCACTTTATAATCTTAAACGAAAATTAAAAACTGTCTGGTCCAATGAGGCAAAAGGCACTGAAGAGGTCAAGGCGGCTGTAACAAAGGCGCCAGTTTTAAAATTACCAACAAACTTCAGAGCCATTCGAGTTATTTACAGACAGCCGCCAGTTCAATCGGTTTTGGAGCAGTGCTTAATCAAGAAACAGACCCGTTATATTTCTTCAAGTACGCCGAACAACGCAGAAAGGAATTATAATGGTAACCGAAAGAGAATGTCTAGCAGTAGTATGTGCGTTGAAATTCCGAACATATTTAGGAACGATGCCAATTAAAAGCAATTACGATCACGCTGCCTTTAACACGTCTAACGCATGGCAAAAAATTTGTCGAGTAGGATGATCAGATGGGCACCTCAAATTAGCGGAATTTAATATAGAATGGAACATAGACCGGGAACTCAAATGCAGTGGGCAGATATGCTATCAAGGAATCCTGTGGAAAGTATAATAGAAAAAAGTTAATTGTGCAATTATCAGGGATTTGGTACTTACTGCGGGAACAGTTAATAACAGAACAAAAGCATGACCCAGAACTAGGTCATATCTATAGATATTTAGAAAACCCGAAGATAACCCCAGCACGTAACGATATGTGAGAATTGGTCCCAATGACTCCGGCCCAATTGAAGGCTTGTTATTTTATGCGAAACACGCAACGTCGTGCTAGGGTGAAATGCATGTATACATTCCAAAATCTTTAAGGAATGAAATAATGAGAGAATTTCACGACAGGCCACAATTGCAGGACATTTGGGAAGATTTAAACGTATCATGTACCTGACGTTTGTTACTTCCGTACATGAGAAAATTCACGATCAATATGTCTCTACATGCCATATGTGCTGTTAATAACTATAAAACGCGTTACCAGCTGGTCGATCCCAGATAGTATTAGTTACGTCAGGAAAACGAGTAGTTCGGAAAACGTACATCAAAGATCAAATGAGTCGGTAATATGGGAAGAAAAGGTCTGCGGTAAAACGTATTAGAGGAAAAAAGGGATAAATCTCAAATCAAAACAATTCAAGAAAACACGGATAGCCGATAAGCGCAGATCACTTATCAGATCGCTGCCTAGCTCATTCTCAAATGAAACTAGAAATAAAAAGAAAACGGCTAGATAAAAGGAATTAAAAGATCGTAAGGATCGGGGCAAGTGGACACAGAGAAAGGGGCAGAAAAATAGATCCAATGACATTAAAAGACCATTGGTCATCCAGTAATATTTATATAAGTAGGGAAGAAGAACAAGACGGAGACAACTGGAGTTCAAGATGGACAAAGATACGACCCGGCGCCCACGCCAAAGAAAGGATCAGGAGTCCCGACCGGCCACAGCAACAGGACAAGTTAATTCCAAATCTGATATTGCCGAGACCCACCGTCTTTCTTCAGAATCTTGTCCGCAGGAGGGATAGAAAATGATGGCAAACAAATTGATTCCATATTCCGAGACCGACCTCTTTCTTTCAGAATCTTTGTCCGCAGGAGGTGGATAGATAATGATGGCGCCCGAACAATTTTTTATAATTCTGGGTTAGGTAATGAAAGGGGGGGTTTGGTATTTTACCAGAAATGTGCTTTTCCGGGTCGGAGAACGTACCAATTTCTTGAGGCCATAGATAATCAAATACAGTACTTGAAATCCCAAGTAACTTGGCTTTGGCTTATTTGAAAAGTCATCTCGGGGGAAGGGCTCAAGATTGGTACTATATTTGGATCGGTCTAGTGTAAGATACAGCCACGGATTTTTGCGCAGTAAAGGCTAAATTTGAAAGCTTTTCCCGCAATAAAAAATAAAAAAAGATTGGAGCGGGTTTTTCGCGCCCCAGGAGGAAGAAATCAGGAACCAACAGATTTTGTTTACGATTTGCAAAAAATACAAAAGAGTTTAGAGCTAATAATAATTTCATAATCAAAGGAATCGGCAGTGGATATACCAATTAAGCTTTCTCCGATATGTATATCACGCGTGGAGCTTCCCCACGTTCCTTTTTTTATTAAGTAACACATTTTTGAAAGCGCTATGGGACCCCGGGAACAGATAAATCATTTATATCGGAAGAAATATATAAAAATATTTATAAAACAAGTAAAAAAATCGTGAGCCCAGGTGATCACAGCACGGGGAGCGGAAATGCCAAAATAAAGGAATTGTAGAATTGATTATTCAAATCCGAGAATTTGTTAAACCTTGGTCGTTTCATGTGTTGACGGATTTGGAATACCCATGTATTCTTGGAGTTAATTTTATAAATGGACCAAGGATCGTTTTAAACTTTGATCGAAAATCGTTGAAAATTCCCGATTCTCAGATAAATAGGGTGGTTGAATCAGTTGAAGAGGAAAATGTTGAAGGAAAATTTAAGTTAAATATTAAATTTAATTCTAAGATGAATAATGAAAATTACAGTTAAGTTAAATATTGGAAATTATAGAAGTTAAAATGAGGATTCAAGGTTAAAATTTAAATAAAACTCAGAAAGCGAGGAGATTCAGAAATAAAAAATTTAGGCACGTAAATTTTTTAAGAGTGTGAGAACCCTTTAATAAATCAAGTTTTTCTTCTTGGAGGGGTGTGACATTTCTCGCTTTCTTCTTCTAACATAACGCCTACGTTCTTGACGGCCACGATTAATGGCAAAACTTTTCCAACCCAAATCCAAGAAGAAAACAAGCAAAGATGCAAATAAAGATAACCTTTAAAAGGATAGAAAGTTTAGTGAGCAAAGATGGCAATTTAGAAAGCTGAGTTCGGAGATGAAAAGTGTGGGTCGAAGGTTAAGAATCAAAACGCCCCCCGCTAAAACGCCTACTATTGAAACGAGCCCATCGTCTACCTGAAAGTAATTGGACCGTTGAGTATTCCTCCAGGTAGGAAGATTGTATTCTGAACGCTAGTATATTATTGAATTGAGATTAGGCGGATCTAATTAGTTATATTGATAAGTGATCTAATTGCGCGTTCTGAGTTAATTAAGGCTACGTGTTTTGGTTTATTCTCACTTAATATAAGTTTGTTCAATCTCTAAGTAATTCAAGTTAAATGTCTCATCCTTCCGATAATCCCACACCTCTAACTTACGCGGAAACCCCAAGACATAGCTATCGACAGATGGCTATGTCGCAAGCCTAAAGTTGCAATAAGTAGGTTAATTTTTTATTTGAAAATTTTATTTTCCTAATAAAAGAAAAAAAAATTTTTTTTTCGTAAATTTTTCTTTTTTTCCTTTTACGTATTTTGAACAATTTTTAATGGCACTCTCAATATTTTTTTCAGAATAACATTTGTACTTTTTAAAATGTACGTCAATGATATAATAACCCCTTTCCATGACCATATTTCATACTTTGCCTAAACGCTTTGTCATTTTTATACAATGCCTAGGCATTCTATAGAATCCGGCATTTCATACTTTGCCGCGGTAACATATATAATTACTAATACATTATATGAAATGTAATTAAATAAAAAAAATAGTACAAAGTAGTCAAGATTGTATAATGAAAATTTCTTTTGATGCATACTGAAATTTGCCTTTTTTCTTAACCACCTGTTTTGTTCAAATAAAAAGTAAATTACAAAATATTTTATTTCCTTTTCATTTTTATTACTTCTTGTAAAAGTATTTTTCTAAATGAACATTGACCAGCAATATCCATTTAACATAATAATTTTTTTAAAGAATCATTTGTAATAAAAATAGACTTAGTATTTTTTTTTCATGCTATGGTTCAAACTATCATAATTTTTTCTAAGAGTATAAAGATTGTAATAAAATAAAAGAAAAGAAAAACATTTTATTTATATTAGCTCTTTGGTGGGGAAAAAAACTATTATAAAAATTTTACTATTTTATATGCATCATATTCGTAATAAAACTTTTATGTAATGAATCTTCAAATACGGTTTTTTTATGCTTCTTTTTGTAAAAGGAGCAAGTATTTCTTTCTTTGTATTGCATATAGTTGGATGAATCAGATTTGGGATTCTTTTTCTTTTTTTCTTTCCAACAAATAATGTTATGTATTTTGTGTAGATTTTGTTTGAACTGGGGTAGATGAATGTAATTATATTATTATTCTTTGTCCTTTTGTTGAGTTGAATTTCGGACTCTTAAATCGTCAAGATCGGACTTTTGGACTCCCTTAGAAACTGATTGAAACTGATGTGTAAAATTATTATTATTACTATTTTAAATGTGTAAATTTTGTTTCACTATTTAAGGGGACATGGTACGATTTACGCAAAATTTTTTAATTTAACGATTTTTAATATTTTTTTGGTTGCCTCCTATGTATGTGCCCCTGTTAAACATATTTTTGCTCAAAATTTCATAAAAAATAGAGTAATTTTTTTTAAAAAAAAAACTTGAAATTTTTGAAGTAATTTTTAAATGCTACTCCTACAAAAAATTTTTATACACCCTGAAATTTGATTTACAAGTACATCAAACTATTATAATAAAAAATTTTGGGTTGGGGTTTTGCTTTAATGATTGGTATTCTTACAATACTTCTTTTTTTGAATCTTTTTGAAAAATTCCCTTAAAAATGAAAATTTAGTTCAATTTTTTAAGAAAAAAAAATATCGATTCGATTCAAAAAAAGCGTACCAACTTTTTTACATGTACTTTGGGAATAGGTAAAAAAAAATTTTTAAAGCATTGGCAATAGAAAAAAAGCATTTTAAATGAAGAAAAAGTTATTTTATCTTTCGAGATAAGTAAGTTTAAAAATTTTTTTTTTGCCATAGGGATGTGAATAAAACGAACGTAAAAACTTAAATCATAATTTGGTTTTTAAGTTTAGAGCTTTCAAATTTTGTGAAGTTATAGAAAAGTAAAAAAAATTTAGGCTAAAAAAAATTTGATTTTTTGACCGATTTTGGTCAATTGAATCGTACTGTGTCCCCTTAACATTTTCAAAATTGGACTCAGCCTTCCGCTTCATCGAATAACATTGATTGAATAACAGAGCATATCCACTATTGGTCAAATGAATGATACAATTGGAACACTCTTCGAAACACTACTTCGGTGAGTGACGAGTAGCTTGGATCCTACTAACTTGATAAGAATAATAATTTTTTCGGAACACCTGGACAGACCCATCTCTACACATTTAATGCTCGTTTCGGAAATAAGCGTCGAAAAAATAATGGCATGTTCCATTAAAGTTTTACAGTCGAAATTCGAAGTACGTCTTGACGACTATTTGAATATTTACTGGGCTAAAGCAATTTTTCTTGCTATTGAAGAAGTTGAAAAAGCCCATAGGGACAAGAAAATCCTATTATTAAAAATAACCGAAATCACTAGGAGGCGCTGACATCGTGAGGGAAAGGGTAAATTTCCCTCCGTACCAAAAGGGAAAAATTTTGAAAATTGTTTTCCAATTTAGTATAGCGAGTGTGTCCGTGTTATATTATTTTTTGAAAAGCAAAGTTTCTTTGTGTCTAGCTGTAAGTAATTTATTTTCATTATTTAACGATTATTATCGAACATTGTTTTAAAAACTAATTCCTTATTGCTCTTTACAAAGTATTAATGAATAATTTAAATAAAAGAAATTCCCCGTATTTTCTTTGGGGTTATGGATGAATTCAGATTGATTTATTTTCTATTGCAAATCGAAGGCAATTTAAAATGTATTTAATTCAATAGGTATTAATTTAATTTAGAGTTGAACATGTGGAGAGTCAAGGAGATATAATCCATAGTAATAATATTTTTGTATTTCAGGTTAGTAGTGCGTCCGTTTCTTATTATTTCAAAAGCAAAGTGACTGAGGAATTCACAAAAACCCATGTAGAACATGGGATGGATTTGGGACAGATGAAAATAACTAGAGAAAAAAACGGAGATATAGCGAGAAAACTAAAAAATAAAATCCCAGTCGAAGCTATCTTGGATGAGATTAGAAACTCTATGAAAAAGTAACTGGAAAGAATTCATTTAATAACACGGTAAGATATAAAAAATATAAAAAAGAAATACAATATAAGCTCTGATGGTATTTTGGATTCAAAATGATGTGAAGTTTAATCTTCCTCATTGTGGTTAATTTTAATTATTGATTATCTGCTCTGCATGTGAGCAATCTTTGTATTTTATTCTGTATTTAATGCATTTGTATCCACTTTTTTCGTTTTTCCTTTTTTGATTCCTATCTACAGCTCATATCCTTTCTACATGTAACTTCCTATCACTATTGTTTGAGTATTGACTTACGTTTGTAAGTCTTGTGTTATACTTGTAGGCACACAAGGAGTCTACCTTGAGTCTCAAAAAAAATAACGATGTGGTGAGGGTAAACAAGTGAGTTGAAGGGCGGAAAAACAGAGAAGATTCTCCTGTAGTTCACTTCAAGGACCAGAACATTTTTGATAAAGATTTATACCTTGGTATGAAAACAGAAGATTTTCTTCTTGTAATTATGAATGCTTCGCAGAAAGATATGTTAAATTTTTATGGAAATGAGATACTATGTGCTTGGACTTAACAAATGGAATAAATGCATATGGGTTTGATTTAGCCACATTATTAGTTCTAGATGATAAGAGAGCGGGATATCTAGCAGCATTCATTTTAAGCAATCGACAAGATTTTACGGCGTTAACACTGGCATTTGCAACTATTAAGGAACATACTTTGTATTTCTCCGCGCTTGATGACAGAAGATGTTAGAATCTTTTTTAATGCATGGAAGACAGTTTATGGCATTCCTGAGAAAAGATTACTGTGCACATGGCATGTGGATAGAAGTTGGAGACGTAGTATTTCCAGGTTGATAACGAAGAAAGAAATCCAAGTTGAAACTTGAAAGATTGTCTGAAGTCTTTTAGTAGAAACAGATGAAGCAGCCTTCGATATAATGTTAAAAGAAGCACTGAAGATGTTTGATGAAAAGGAGGAAATGAAAGAATTTAAAAGATATTTTGAACAAAACCTACAGTGTTTAGAAGCGAAGTATGGGCATATTGTCACAGGAAGTGGTATGGAATAAATACCAATAGGCATATTGAAAGTATGCATAAGACGATAAAGTACGTGCATCTTCAAGGGAAAAAAGTCAAGCGACTTGATAAGACATTGTTTAGTCTAATGAAATTTGTAAGAGACAGAGTATTTGATCGATTTATTTCTTTGGAGAAAGGTAATATATCTTCAAAAATATCTCAGCTGAGGAAAAGGCATAAAGTTGGCCAAAGTTTAACCAGCTTATGCATTCAAAATAATGAAGAAGAATGGTCAGTTAGCTCCACAAGAAGTAAGGACAAATATATTGTTAAAAGAAATGTTACATGCTCCAAAGAAGGCACTTCGATGCGTAGGGAATGCAACCACTGTTTGCATAATTTTACATGTACATGCATTGATAATGCAGTTCAGTGGAGTATGTGCAAACATATCCATTTTATTTGCAGCAAAAATTTGAATGAAATCAATAGTACTATACTAGAGGAAAGACCATCTTTAGATTCACGCATAAAAGATGAAGAAATGATTATTTGTGAAGATCGAAAAGTTTTGAAAAAAGAAGCGCATGTGGATAATTTGAGGGCCACATCTACACGGACAGATGCAAAAAGATGTCTTAGGGGGGAACGCTTTATTAGTTGTTAGGAGTGAAACCGGTATTAAGATGCCTGACTAGTGCAAAATCATCAATTTTGATGGAACTGACAAAAAAAATTTTATTTGATATTTTTAATATTTGAATATTTTCCTTTCTAAAAATACCTTACTTTTGCTTGTACTCAAATTATTTACGAAGTTATAGCAGTTTTTATGTCAAGTGAGAACAACAAAAACGAACCGGAAGTTAGAAATCGAAACCGGAAGTGCTTTGAATTTGAAAGATTTTTACTCTTTTTTGGAGTTTTATTGAATTTATTAATAAAATATTAATTTTGGTAATATTAAAACTGAATATGGTGATATATTTTATAAAATTGTTTAATAGTTTTTAGTAAAATTTGGCAACAACTTTTACAGGTTTGTTGTCATTTTCGATTTCGAACTAGTTCTTGCTACTCGATTCTTCGCTCCTCATTTAACTTATTTATTTTGATATATTTTTTTTAAAAAACCTGTCTTTTTAAGAAAAAAATATTGATTAATTATGGGGGAGAAATCAAGATCTGGGAGGTCTAAAAGCGCCGATTTATTTTGAAAACGTTATACCATTCGGGTTATTAATAAAAATTTTAGAAACTTTCTGGGGCCCAATTCATTTTGAACCGCTAGTCCCAAAAATTGGGAATAAAGCCATAAAAGGGTTTTGGATATTTTTTCCAGAAAGATTGGGAAATTTTATGAAATTTTTTAAAATTTTCCCGTTGACAATTTTTAAATTCAATTTTTTTATAATTTGTTGCCCTGACTGTTTTTCCCTTGGGTTTTAACATAGAAGACTCTGTCAGTGGATTTGCCCCATTTTTGGAACCCTTTAAAGTGAAAAACTCCTTTTTTAAAGGGTTTTCCCTACGAAAGAAGATGAAAGGTTCCCTTTTATAAACTCTTCAATTTTTTTGGGGAAAAGGATAATCGGGGGATTTTCGTTGGCAAAAAAGTTATGTGTTTTCCCTCGGTTTCCTTTTTCTTGAAAAACCCCTTTCCCGCAATCAAAAAAAGGAAAAACTGTTGAAAACCGAACGAAATTTGCTCAAAAAAAACATCAACCCGCATTGGGGGAAAACGGCCCTAAAATTTAGTTTCCCCAAATGAAAAATTTTCCTTTGAGGGTTTTTTTTGGGAAACGCAGGCTCCCATTTTTGAATGGGTTTTAAGGGTGGTTACTTGAAAACCGGGAAAAGAATTGAAGTTATGATGAAAATATTCCCAATTTTTATCCCAAAGGTAATAGCCAATCATAAAAAACATTTTTTTCGAATTTATAAAGGTTCGGGGAAAACATGGGGTTGGGGAGCCTACCGTATATTTGAGAAAATAAAAGGGGAAAAAGGGTACAATGAATACTATTAGGAGGGGGGAATTTTCGAAAGGTTGGGGAATCTTTTAAAAATTTTTATGGAAAATAAAAAAAACCAAACTCGAGTGGGGAAAAAATGTACAAAACGTGTAAAGTTGCGTAAATTTAAAAAAAAGGGATGAAAGGTTTGGGGGGGGAAAAAATAAATTAACTGAAAAATTTAAATTTTGGACAGAATTAAAGAACTATTATGGAATACCCTTTTCCCGGAAGCAATTTTAAATTTAAACAAAAGATGATGGTTTTTAAATAGCTCATTTTTCCACTGTGTATCGGGAAAAAAATAATCCATTGCATGGCAGTGTCCGGAAGGTTTCCAGATTTTGGTTGTCCCCAAAGGAAAAAGCGCGGGGGATTTCCCCTAAAAAAATTCAGCTAGGATTTCCTAATAAAATTATAAACCAAAAAAAAGCCTCATATCTAAAATTTTTAAGGGAAAATTTTTAAAAAAATGTCCGGTAAGAAAAAAAAATTGTAACAAAATTTTAAAACCAACTTTTTGGGGAATTTGTTCCCCAAAAAAAATTTTTAAAAGGGATTGGAAACATTTTTTTTGGGTTGTTTTTATTATCAATATTTTTTTAATTCTGGTTTTTTGGTATATTATCAGTAATTCGAAATGTAAATGGTTCCCTTCCTGAAAAATGTTTTTCAAGAGTTTCTTAAATTTTAAAACAAAAGGTTTTTTCATCTTTAAGACCCCCCTTTTTCCGATTTTTCCCAAAAAAAAAAAAGAAAAAACAGCAAAAAAAATAAAAACTAAATATGAAAAAAAAAAGAAGGCAAAATATATTCATAGGAGGGAAAAAATACTTTTTTTGAAAAGATTTTTTTTTCTAATTTATGGGTAACCTTTGGATAAACAATATTTTTGGCTTTTTTTTTGAATGTTTTAAAAAAAACAAAAATATATTTTTTTAAAATATTTTTAACTTCTAAAATAAATAGAAGAAATATATTTGGTTTTTATGTTTAAAAATTTTTTTTTTAATGCAATAAGATTTTTTTAAAAGGTTCTTTTTTTATGTCCTTAATCTGTATTTCGAAAAAAGGTTACTTAATTAAAAAAAAAAAGCTTTTTGAACCAAAAAATTGTTAAAGATATTAAAGGGGTAAAAGTTTTTAAAAAATTTTTATAATATTCATAATTTTCTTTTGAAAAAGGGGCTTTTTTAAAATATAGAGGTTTTAAGGTTTTTTGGGGGGGTTTTTTTAAAATTTTTTTAATTTTTAAAAAATTTTTAAAAGCATTTTTCTCTGGAAAAATTTTTTATAATTTTTTCAACACGGTGCATGATATCTCAAAAAATTCCTATAGATAAATTTTCTGTTTTGTATTTTGGGATTATTTTAGTATGTATGCTGTGACGGGGATTAAAAAACAACATGTTTTTTCTTTTATGATTTTTCCTGTGTGATAAATGGGAAATATTTGAAAATTTTAAGGTCCTTTTTGACCTCAAATTCAGGAAAAAAAACCAAAAAATTGGTCAAATTTATCAGCAACTGTTTTCTGAGGGAAAAATTGGGGGTTTTTTAAAATTTTTTGATTTTTAATTTATTTTACTATGTTTAACGCCGGCAAATTTCCCCCCCTAAAAAAACCCTAAAAATTATATTTAAAAAAAACATTGAAAAAAATTTTTTTTTCTTTTTTTTAGTTTTCAGTTTTTTAAAAAAAAATGGAAAAAAATTTTCCCAAAAATTTTTAAAAAAAGTTTTCGCAAAATAGTCGGCACCTTAAAAACCCAAAACAATTAAAAGATCTGCTAATGGAAGAAAATTTTAAAAAAATCTTCCTTAAAGGGTGAGCTTCATGGTTTTTAAAAAAAGTTTGGGGAACGAACCCCTTTAGAATACTTTAAATCAATGGGAAAAAAAAATTTCACGGAAAAGTTTAAGAGGAAAGAAGCTTCAATAACATATTATTAAAGGAATAAACGATTCAACACAAAAAACAAGATATTTCGGTCCATGACAGAAAATTTTAAAAACTAAGTTGGGAGTGTATGAGATATATAAAAAGAGAAAAAAGTCAAAATCGTTTAATCGTACCAATGTTTAACGAGGTAGGAAAGAAACTAAAACACTTTATAACTCCCCCGGGCCACCAAAGCCTAAAAGAAAGGCAAAATTGAAACCCAAACCTAAAAATTTTTAAATTACAGAAAGTGTTAAGTCACACCAGTACAAGATTTCCCCCCCAAACCCCCTGTGTTCTGCGAACAGTTGGAATTATGAATGCTTTTCATTGGGGATATTCATGTTTTAAAAAAACCTTTAGAGCTGCACCACCTTCAACCACAACCAAAAAGAAAGACAATTTACTTGTACCCAGATATTTTAAAAATAAAATGTCGTACACAAAAAAGGAAAAATAAAACGATAACATAAATTATTCAAAAAAAAAGTAAACATAGATACGGGTTTGACTATTAATATTATTTCTGATGCAATGATTGAGAAATTAAATGTGTCAGTTGAGGAATATAATGTAGTTAATGTTAAAAAACTAAAGGGGATACTAAAACTTAACCCAAAAATGCACTTGACCGAGTAGGTAGGGTTAGATCGGTAGGTTTTTTATACCAAACACCGATTTATCTTATTCTCTTGGGTTGAAAGTTTTATTGAATTTTATTTTTGGTAATTGAGGTGAAACAAAAATTTTTGAGCAAAAAGGGGAAAAAGATCAACCCACAGTTCTGAATATGCCTCCCTAGAATCCTTTTGGGGGGTTGTATTTTCGAAGTTGAAATGAAAAATGATAAAAATAAAAAATGTATGTGGCATCAAAGTGTAACATGATTTCTTGAATAACATTTATTAATGAAGAGTGTAAGATAGGCAGCCATGATAAAATTCATTTGGCAACCTGCAGTCTTGAAATTCGAAAGCTTTTAAAATGATACCATAAAACACTCCCTTTTCGACGTCTACATTTAGTTGTTCTTAATCGATTTTAGAAACATACAAAAAAAAAAAGATTTTCAGAAAAAAACATCTTTTGTCGTAAAAAAACTTAAAGAAGCTTTGTAAATAAAAAGTATTAAATTCTGCATAGTGTACAAAAGATTATCTGTAATATCCAAAAACTAAGCAAGAACATTTAAATTTAAAATCAAAAATTGCCTTGGAAAATTAACACATGGGGTCAAAAGTCCCGAGACTAACCCAGAGATGGCGTCGTAGAAACCAGAACCAGTCTTTCTAGGTACAACCTTGCTTGAAATGTGTAAAATTTTTAAATCATCGGACCAGAAACACGAGTTATCGAGGTTGGGGTAAAGTCGTTTTGTAGTTTTTTAAAA
>BMAV01024587.1:0-12646 GCA_019973955.1 Trichonephila inaurata madagascariensis
AGAATTTATAGCCTCGAGTTACAGGTTTAAGAACTTTAAGAAATAACGTATTTCTATTTTATATATTCAATTTAAATCTTCTATTATGAACTTTTTTTTCTGTTTCGAAAAAAATATTTAAATCGAAATGTTAAAAGAGAGAAGAATTAAATGTAATCATAGATGTGTGAGAATTTATTAACATCGCACTATAAAAAAAACACGAGGGCTACTGGCGTAAGACGTCGTCATATATAACCACGGTCAGGTGACGAGGACGATACCTGAGTTGGAACGTCCCTCTCTCCAAACTACCACACCACGCCAAAGATAATAATATGAGCTTCGATGGATTCAACGTGTTTCATTCCCTCCGCAGGATGGGCATTTAGTGGCACTAACACTCGAACTGATGACACGAGTTCGTAAACATAATCAATAGCCTACCGCAGCCACATAATTACAATGATACACTTTGTAAGTATTTGAAATGATATGCAGATTTGTCCTGACATTCATCAAAACACACACAAAAAATTATTTGGGATTTTTATTTTGAAATGCTTTAAAATGTTGTGATAATATGACATTACAACGATTTTGAATTATTTCGTTTATGTAAGAATTTTTACTTTTTTTTTTTCACACGATTTGAATCACATAGTAAAACGACCATTGTGATTTTTAAATAAAACTAATACTAATTTTTAACAAGATGGATTCATTTGAAAGCTATAAATATAAATAACTCATGAAACCATTCAGAAAAAAAAGATATACTTCTGGATCTGTAATAAACGGATTAAGTTTATTTTTAGAAATACTTATAAGGGTTAATCAGAAAATTAAAGAATCGTATTTGTTGTAAGGCGTGGCTAAAATGAGTGTTTAATCTTGTCCTTCTTCAATTTGTATTTAACCATATGACATATTTTTATTCGGAGAATTTATGTTTCATTTGTTCCGGTAAGAAAGGAAGGAAATTAGCATTGAAAGAAAGGGTTTCAAACCTTTGTCTTGTTTGAAAATACGTCTTTTATTTAAAAGAAAACATAGAACCACCCTCCTATTAAAAACGTTGATTAACTTACCTGCTCGAGAATAAATGCTGTGTTTCTGGCAAACTAATCAATTCCTCCAAGCAATCGAAACACGCCAAGAATGGCTAAAAATAACTCGCATTTTTATTAATGGACCTTGCTTTTCTTGTTCATTTTCCGAAAAATATTCACCAAATTTTTCTGAATATCATTGAATTGTATACTCACAAGTAATATTTTTAAGAGAAAGTCATCTACACATCAGTACATTTTGTGTAGAAATTTTATTAAAATATTTGTTGGTTGAATAGTTTTGATTTACAAACTTACATACAGTTTATCTCAGTTGCTGGAACTAATCTCGGAGGTCCCTTTATTAACGGGAGAAGGCACGCACCTCGATAGTAACTTTAGTAGTTTCGCGGGGTGATTGAGTCACCCCAATCCTTTTTTATAATTATATTTATTGTGCATGACAAAAGTCGTTATCCCAGTGAATAACTTAATTAAGAGAATGTACACTTACTTACTTTAAATTATTTTCAATTTTTCTTTGAATAATTTGAGAAAAAAATCAAATCAAACTGAAACTAAAATATTTCAAATGTGCATGACTTTAATAATTGACACAAATCACAGACACTTTTCGCTAACATTACAGGAATGATATTTGCTGGCAAAACTACCATATTTTAATCAAGTTATTGTAGTTTTATTGTTCTTTGATAATAAACAAATATAGCGTGTTGAACTTTTTCTTGCTTGTGTCTTTTTGACAAGACGCAATGTGTCTTGTAGTAGTACACTTGTGGCTTCATATGTTTTAGATTACATTTGAAAATTTTTCTTTCAACTCAAACGTTTCATGTACATTGTTGGTTTTTCTCAAACTTACTTTCGCTATCATGATTTATATGCCTTATTTCAGCAGGTTCTTTCCTAGCTTTATCAGTTTTAACTTCCTTGAATAGAGCTCGGCAGATGCCCATTTCTTTTTTATATATATATTCTGCTTTATTACATTTATAAATCATAAAATAAGCTGTACAACACAACAATCAAAACCACTAAGTCGTTCACAGAGGAAATATTTAGCCTGTTCATGGAAAATATTTGGGAACAAAAGTAGCCACGTGGTGTACTCAGTCATCTCAAGTACCTTAAGATAGTAAAAAAATGTATGCCACTCCCAAAAAAAAGAAAGAGATATGCGACAAATACATTCTAGTTCCTATGAAGAATGTTTTATAGGAGGATACTGATAAGAGATCATTGGTAACAAATAAACAGTTTTCCCAGAATTAAGAATTTAGGTAGCCTGTGGTGACTATGTTTTAAGCGCGACTGCTCCTGGGTTAATACATAATGTAAAAAAATAATTCTCTAATTTTATCCCAATTTTCAAAATTTCCGCAGATTTATTTTATTTTCATTATATTTGGGAACTATATATATGAGCAGAATGAAACTACTTCAAGGAAATTAAAGATTTCCTGCAACGAATATGCCTGAATTGTACAATCGTTTGAAGAAAAATGAGCAGATATACTCGTATTTGTAACTAAGTTTCATATAACATTTACTAAGTATTATAAATAGCAATTTCCAGAATTGTAATATAACACTGAGAGTCGATTTCAATTACAGTGAAAATCGTTTAACACGAAACGGAGGGGACTGAAATATTTTCTCATGTTAAAGGATATTACAAAAAAAAAAAAATTAAGTTTCTTAGAGTACATTTTATTTACATAGATATGTGTACACGCATATATTTAATCAAAATACATTCACATGAACTTAATGAAATTTAATACAAAACCTTCAATGTTTGGGGAAAAACAATACATTTATTGAATTCCTCTTAAATCTCTGGTGTTTTCCGTATTTTGCTCATTTTCGTAAGGGAATCGTGTTAAGCGATTTTTGTTTCGTGTTAAGAGAAAATATGAATGAAAATACATAGTAGTTCGCGCGCGCGTCGGTATCGCTGAATTATTTCGTGTTGATTGATATTTCGCCTTAAGCGTTTTCGTGTTAAACATATTTCACAGAATATTTTACATTAAGAATAGGATTTGTGGATTGAATCCTAGTTTAGTACCTTGATTTGGTGACAAAACGTATCACCAACCCTTAGCGCAATGCTTCTCAAACTTTCAATATTTGCGACCCAATACTCAATCATCATTTTCATCGCGTCCCCCCTCCATCCAATAACAAGGAATTGAGTTCAACTCTGCTATACTTTGACGCTAAAGCTACAATACGACTTGAACATCTTAAGTGCCTCCTACATATATAAACGTCTCTCTCAGCCAAAGCGTTAATTGCCCAAGACGTATATATATGTCTTTATGAAATACGATCTTTTCTGTGCATTGCTATCCATAAAATTATTCAGAATGTTTTGGAGTGCTGTAAAAGTGACAGTGTTTACGGAGGATTTACTTATTTCAGAAGATTTTCTTATTTATTCCTTTTCTTCCCCCGCAATACATTACATAATCGCGCCTACTTGGAAACCGGTGGCATTAAGGAGAGAATCACGTAACTTATAAACCACATTAAAGGAATTAATTATAAACCGTACAAAAATTATCATTTGTATATAATTTTATATATGACAAGCCCATGGGGTTACATAATTATTAAATTATTAAAATTGTTCTTAACTTAGTATTGTTAAATTAATTGTAAAATACATTTTGCAGTACTGATACATTTATGCTTAGAAATGTATCAGTACTGGAAAATGTCTTGTGTAAGTGTATTATAAAAGTATATTCTATTTTTTTTATTATATCAGAAGGTATTTTGAGTGTTTTCTCTCAGTAAATTAATATTTTTTTTAATGATGCCTTGTTTTCGACTTTTCAATATTCTAACGCCCCCTTCATAGGGCTATCACGCCTCCTTAGGGGTTCCCACAGTTCAAGAAATGCTGCCTTAGTGAGATCTTGGTATTAAAATGGCAAATTTGTGAACCGGACTGTAAAAAGTAACAGCCATTCTGATTGATCTTTCAATCGGTTTTCGGACAATGGTCAATATATTCCGAACGGTCACTTTGCAATTTGGAAAATTTTCTTAAGTGCGAAATATATATATATATATATATATATATATATAGTAGGAGACTGAACTAGGACTTCACAAGAGATATATAATGATCAAGATATTCCTAGGGAAATAAATACAATGTAAAATATCATTACTTACTAACTGTCAAAGAAATGTTTTTAAATATTGATTGTTTCTGTGAACTTTTTACTTTTATTAATGCTGTCAATTTCGTTTCAGTTTAGTAAATATTATGAGAATATGGGGTGGTACTACATTTTTTCAAAAGGCTCAATACACAATGTGAGGTATAATTTACTTTTACATTAAATTTTAATAAAATAAATCTAATTTTATATGAATTTTAAATGTACTTACATAACAGATTTGAAGTGAAAGAAATATACACCGATATCTAATATTATTTTAATGTTAGTTTAAGGTTTTATATGATATTTCAACTTAAATAATCTTTTCAAATGATTATTGTATTTGAATGTTTTGACTTCGTTATTGAAGAAACAAGTAAAAGTTTTAATTGTAAATCATATTCCCTATTTACAAACTCAAATTAAAGGAAATGGTTCTGTTAAAAATGTCAAGATACTAAGAAATTTACTGTACTCATAAAACTTTCATTATTAATAAGAAATAGTTTGTAGTGTTTCTTGTATTTTTATAGAGCTAATTATATATATATATATATATATATATATATATATATATATATATATATATATATATATATATATAAAATTTATGAAGTAAAAATTTCTTTGGAAGGAATATATAAATTCTCCAGAACTCTTCTCTATTATCACATTACAATGAATTCACCACTATCTGTAGGAAATTCTAATACGCATATCACTTGAAAAAGAGCTCAAAAACTTTTCCCTATCAGATAAAGGGGAAAAAATGAGGCTTTTATGAAAATGGAAACGGATTATCTCTGTTATTTTTTTTCGATCCCCGAACGAAGTACAAAAATTAAAATCATAGAAATGTATTTTTGAGTAGTATTTTTTAAATACAAAGCTTGTATAAACTGCAGCTTGACAAAGATGAAAGGTCAGAGAAAAAAATATGAAACTTTTGTTTTCTACCACCACCACCACCTCGTTGAGTTTCTACCTCGCTCATTTTATTCTCTTATTTCTTTTAAGCTTCTTTTTTAACCAAAAGTAAGTCTTTAGGGAATATTTTATGTTTTTTCATTTATCTACCAAAGACTTGTTTAAGTACTTTTTTCCCTCCGTGTATCTCTATTATCTTTCCATAGAAAAACTTTGACGATTGTTGACAAAAGAAAAAAAAATCAGTTTTATACTTAATCCGCAATAACTCTCTATAAACTCGTTTTTAAAAAATCTCTCATTCGTTTATATACTTTTATCCTTTATGAGTTTAAGGGTACAGTGGACTTTCTAATTGATAAAAATCTCTCAAATTTTTTCGATTTTTACCTTTTAGCGTTTTCACAATTCTTGCAATCACTGCTACTGAATGCAAAAAGAAATTTTCAATTCGGATCATTTTTATGCAAGTTATGCTCTTTTCAGTTCGAACTCATGTTTTGACACGCCTCTTTGTTAACAAAACACTATAAAAAAGAAATTCATAAATATTTTTTTAAAAAAATGACGATAAACATACGGAAAAGAATGACCTCTCATTGAGCAGAAAAATTTTAGAATTAACTGTTTTTTTAATTATTTATTTATTTATTCAGACGTATATATAGTTTGAAATCACTACTCACTTATATATAAAAGTAAGTTATTCATAAAAGTTATTATGCAATGATCAAGCAGACATATTTTATTATTTATATTATTTAACATTTAGATTTGTTGAATATAAAGTTTTAGAGTTTGCACGATTTTAAATTCCCTTTTCAGTCTTATTTCAGAAGATTGCATCAAAGTATGAATTCTTATTTTTCTACTGACAATTTTTTATTGCTGAAAATTAAGTATGCCTATTATAATAGTACAAATAAAGTCAGTTTATAGCTTAAAAATAATATGTTATCCCTTAATTATAGCAATAGTTGCTTTCCTCAGATGTGGTTGATGACTTATAACCCTCATGGAAATAAAAACCTACATATAAAATAATTTTAATCTTGTGGGTTCAATAGTTTTAAAATGTTGCATGGGCAATACATTTTTCTCAATTGTAGTGAAAATTTGCACAAGCATTCTCCAAGCATTCTCTGCGGGTATATAAATCAATTCTATTGAATGTTGTTTACTTAAGGGTAGGGAAAATAGTAAAAAAAACAAGATAATCTAAATATTTTCGTTAAAAGATTTTAAGGAAAAAAAACTAAATATAATTTTTTTAAAAATTTTTTTAAAAAGAAATAGGAACAAAAAACTTTTCTAAGTTTTATTTTTATGTATACAATATACGTTATGAGAGAGTATTGACAGTGTAAACTGAATTTGGATGCGCATGAAGCATTTTGAAATGTATTAATTATTCGGTACAGTTAAAATTGAAAATATAAATATCTCAGAGACTATTAAAGATACTTTCACTAAACTTTGTGCATTGATGTCTGTTAACACAATGCACATTTCCTGAAAATTTGATAAATATTTAATTATATTTAAAAGAATTGATTTTAAAAGTCCACAGTACCTTTATGGTGGCTGTGGTAGCTTAATGGTAAAGGTAACGGACACGTGACTGGCGCGCGCGTGTCATCAGTTCTTACCCAGTACCACTGAAGACCCGTCGTGCAGTGGTGGCCGATGCACGTTAAATATATCGAGGATCAAACGTGCCTTTCGTTGGTATGGTACTGAAGTTAGGAGAGGGGGATGCCAGCTTATATAGATGTCGTCCTCGTCACTTGACCTAAGTTCAAAATTACGAGGTTGATCACCAAAAGTCCTCAAGTAGCTGAATAGTGGGAAGTTAATATTCACACTCACTCACACACCCGACAGATCCCATAATTTTGAACCGTGGTAAGAGGACGAGGATTACGCTTAAGTTGGCATCCCACTCTCTTAACTTTCACACCACTCCAGCGTGAGGACTTTCGAAAAAAGACAGACTTAAATTATATCAGCCCCTCTATATGGCTGGTTTTCTGTGTCATTGTGACAACTCTGTCCACGAGTTTGTAACCATAATTGCTTGACTACAGTGGCCAAATAGACAAACAAAATTTAGTCAATCAATATATTGATTAAGAAATATTAAATATAAAGCGAAGACACAAAACATTCACCTTAAAATAAACGCTGACTTATAAAATGTATTTTGATTTTTTTTATAAGCCTTAACATAAGGATATCAAACTTAAAAGGCTAACTTTTCCCGAAGAAACAAGGTTTAACTTAAGGTGGGCAGAGCAAAAAAATCAATTTTCATAGAAATGTAGGTATATTTTTCGAAGAATACATTATAATAAACATATCTAAATGAACAAGTGAAACCTAATGTTTCCTTCCTGAAGTTTGACATCTCTTCTCTGTGGTACCCTCTTCCCTATTTGGGAAGAAATTTTGATATTTTTTATACATTGTTCTGTACCAATTACGGCCGGGCCGCAGAAATTTTTGTTGTGGGTCACAAGTTCGGCACCTTTGCCTTAACCACGTAAGTGTGGTTAATTTTTTTTTTCTTTTGCCCAAGATCTTCCAAAAAGAAAGGTGCCCGCGGTAGCCAAATGGTATAGGTATCGGAACGTGGCTTACCTTGTCACGAGTTCGAGCACAGTACCACTAAAGACCCGCTGTGTAGGGCAGCGATGCACGTTAAATCTGTTGAGAGCTGAAACGTCCTCCCGTTGGTGTGGTGTAAGAGTTAGGAGTGGGAGTGCCAGATCAGGTGTCGTCCACATCACTTAACCATGGTTCAAAATGACGTGGTCCGTCGCCAAAAGCCCTCGTGTGCGACGTTAATATTCAATCAATCAATCAATTCCAAAAAAAAGGCGCATTTTTTTATCACAAATAACTAAGCATAACACTTAACAGAATGCGAAAATGGAAGAATTTTATTTAATTTTCAATTTTTTTATTTTCAATTTTATTTTTATTTTATAATTGTGGAACACAAAAACCCTAAATGTTTGATTTGTATAAATACACTTTACACGATATGAAAAGTGTTTCATATATTTTAAAAGAATTTCTCTCAAACTTACAAAAAAATTCCATGTCCGTACCGCTTTTTCAAAAGGTTGAGGATTTTGTGTGTATGTTTGCATTATATTACCACATAATTTGAAACATGATGATATACTCATTGCAATAGAGGCAGAGATAATATTGGCTTTTTTGGATTATCTTCCCGTTTCCATTTCTTCTCAAGCAACACACTGCACATTGCCTCGCCAATCCCTGTTCTTTATAGAATATTTTCAAGTATCTAAATTTCGAACTTTCAATGTATAATTCTCAACTTCACCACAAAGAAAATCATGGATGAGAAGTATTTCGTTACCATGAGCAAACTGCATCTCTTAAAAACATTATCACTAATAATCTCACTACAAACTTTAAAAATATGTGCCATTCAAAGATAGATAAAAGGAAATACCAACGCCCGGGGCAAGCCGATTGCGGCTAGATTTCGGTACCCATACGGAGTACCGTGTGACGTTTTCCCATCAAACAGCTGAAAGTCGGCTTCTTTTTTGTGAATTGGATAACCACACTCAATGAACACCTGCACACTTAAAATATTGCGTGGTCTTGTCTTTGAGCATCACCCCGGCAACGTTTGACACCGAGAGTAACCCCTTACTTCACCCTCGAATCAGATGTAACTCGAGGATAAAGAGGCCTACCGCTACTATACCGAGACCCTGGAGAGGGCAGAGAGAGAGAATACAGTTTGAAAACCTCACTGAGAACGGATGCTATCTCCTCCCTCATAAACAACAGAATTTGAACTCTAATAATCAAAACAATATTTTTAATAACTTCAGCGTACTTACAATAATTAACAGATGTGACGTGAACAAAATAAATATTTAAATTAATAAATATCACACAACCCTTTCCTCTCAAACGTCACAACGGGCAAACCAGTTTAAGCGGTTAAACTCTCAGTGAAAAAGGATAATTATTAGTATATCATAAATGAATGATACAGAGTTTTAAAATGTTATATTGACAATTTAAAGCCTCCAGATAGATGGTTAAAAGACACAACGGTATGAAAATGTTTCTATTAAATATATTTATCTCTATTAAATTCAATTTACTTTCGTGGACGTCGCAGCACGGGGGCTATGGTCGCAAGCTCAAAACCGCAGAGATGTCTTAAGGCATGGCCCAACTGGGCCCGGGACCAGAGCGTCTCCCTCGGTGGAAGCCTCTTTTCGTTATCAACTTAGTCTTAGTAAGATCATGATCTGGAAAATTTTAATGACCAATATTATTCAAGTTGTGAAGTCGTGGTCCCTTAAAAATTACTTCATTACTTAGTAGAGAATGGGATCACACATCCATTAGCCCAAGGGCATTTATACCAAAGTCATTAAACAAAACATTAAATTCAGTCTTGAAGTTTTGCTCTTCACAGTCTTTAGCCGGGAAAAAGCCCGTGTAAAATAATAAAAAAAAAAAACCAGAAATGATGGCCTGGTTGGGGCCCCCCAACCCCTTTTTTCAATGGTAAGGTCCAAAATCAGTTCATTCAAGCTGTTGCTCTGCAAATTTCTGCACTCCGTCTTTCAAAGGTCATCGCAGTACCTCTAAATTGTTCCTTGAGGTACGGCTCCCCCGCAACCTCTGTCGAGTGTCTTCGAAGAAGAAAAAAACTGATGCGGAAGCTAAGGCAGAAGATTGAAGGAGATCGAGAAGGGTTCTTGTCGACTTGGGAGACGACACTGGGTGGGCGTCTTTCACGCTCCAAATCATCTCTGATTAGTGAGTGAAGCGGATCTGCACACGGCCCTCCTCGCCTTAGTCCAAACTCCACTGGTGCTTGGAGACAATAGGTTGGTGCATCTGAAACCAACTCCGACGCCGTACCTAGTAAACCATCTGGAGGGTTATAAACCACCCTGTCACTTTGACACTGAGATTATATCTTAATTACAACAGGCCGACATTCGTTTTCGTTCAAATAGATTGTGATCCACATGTGCAAAGGGACCCGACCAAGGATATTTCTCACAGGAACGTCTTTTCTGTTGATTGCTGAGACTAAAATCATTTGGGTGTCGGAGAAAGAAAAGGTGTGGCAACATCAAAGCCATTTTCAAATTCAACTCATTTCTGATTCCCGCGAGCTTGGGAAAAGAATACTCGGTCTTTTTTGGAAGATACAATGTTCCATCTGGGCGTCCCGATCACCCTGTTCATCAAACTTAAAATAGTCAGGGTTTCGATTAATAAAACGTCACACCTAAAATTCTCCCAAAAAAAGGGGAAAAGATATCAACTGGCAAAATAAAACTGTATTTTTTGTGATGACCATTGTCTTTTTTAATAACCCAAATACCATAAACAAATATTCAACTCATTTAGTCGAAATGCGGCAATCGATCGGGATGGTTTGTGAGATTGTAAATCGTGCACATTTATTTGTTTAAAATTATCGTTTGTACGAGTATTTGTGAATACTTCTATATCTTCAAGGGTTTAAATCACATATTCCCCAAAACCTGTTCTTTTTGTCGAGTCGTGAATCAAGATCTGCTGCTACTAAAAAGGGGTCTATGAACGTTAAATATGTCAGAGGAATAGTGTGTCCTCTCATTGAACTGGTGTAGAAATGAGGAGAGTGCAGTTCTAGTTTAGAGATCGTCCTCCTTACTTGATCATGTTTTAAAATACGAGGTCCTTAGATAATGTCTACTGTGTTGTTTCTGGATGTGACGTAGATAAACGATCAATTTACTTTTGATTAAGTCAGAAATTTGCCTTATAAAGGGGTTTTAAAAGATATATGAGTGTCAGGTGTTATGGAATACCATTTATCTTTCTAAAAATAACTTTATCAGTTTTTGATAAAAATCTCCAAAATCACTATGGAAACATGGCTATATACAATGAATTATTGTAATGAACTATCGCTCTTCAAAAAATAAGTAATATAAAAAAAAAATTAAGCCAATTCCTAATTAGATCAACAAATAAAAAGTTTATTTTAGCTACTTTTTATTAAATAGTTATATTTAATATAAATATGTATACGCATATGACGAATCACAAGATTAAATGGGTTTTTAAATTTTTTTTAAATTTTCATTAAAGTATCGTATTGTCATCCAAAACAATCATGTATACAAAATATCAGTTCAAAAAGAATGCTTTAAAAAAGGAAAAAAAATTTTAAAAATTTTGACCCAAGTCGCTAAAATGAAGCCAACGTGACTGTATCTGTAATTCTTTAAATAATTGTTTCAGTCAATTAATTTTAATTAATTATAATTAAATTATCTTATTTTTACAAAAACAATAGTGTATAGAAAATTTCAGCTCAAATGAGCGCATTAAAAAGTGAGAAAAAAACCCTTTTCAAGTTTTGACACAAGTCACCAAAAATGATGCCAACGTGGTTGTATTTTTAATTATTTAAATAATTAGTTTTAATCACTTAATTTTTATTAATTATACATAAATTACTGTATTGTCAACCAAAATAATCATGTATATAAAATTTCAGCTCAAAGGAGCACTTTAAAATGCATTTATTAACGATTGAAAATTTTACCAAGATAAATAAATAAATAATAAAAGCGTGAGTGATGTAGGAATTTAAAAAATAATATTTATTTTGTTGTTATAAAATATATTTTTTAAAAAATGATAAATGGAAGGTGGATGGAATAGGTGGTTTAAACCATTGAAAAACTTAATAACGTTTCCTAAAACATAACTATTTCTTTATAAAAGACATATTTTTTAGAAAACGTGAAAGTCATTTTTTTCAATTTATTAAAACAGAGTCAAATTTTTAGGACAGTATTTAAACTAACAAAAACAGCATTAAATCTTAAATTTTCCTTGATGATCTTCGGGGAATTTTCCGTTTGAGAAGATACATTTAGCGTCTTAGTTTCCTGTTTTTTTGTTGGGAATGAAAATTTATTTCAAAAAATACATCAAAAAAGGGTGTATGGGATTTTGGAATATCTAGTATTCCCTAATACCCCTAAACTAAGTTATCCGACTACTTCGGGAACCGGGTTTAAAAAAACGCATAAATGTATAATTTTAGATATTTGTGTCACTTAGATTAGAATACATGTATAAAATTGTTTTAAAGGAATTTTTTATAAAAAAAAAATTTTTTAAAAAATATTTTGGCAAAAAAAAACTTAGAATAATCTTTTTTTTAAAAAGTTCTCCTTTTTAAAATGCTTCTATTTATAAAAATATTTTGCCTGTATATGCTCCGGCATCTGTACAGAGGTGAACTAAATTTTCGAAAAATTTAGATTATTTTCCAGTTACCACCAATTGAAATAATTATTGGGGTTTTTTTTTTAAAAATTTCTACCCTCTGTTGTCGTAAAATATGGATAAACCCCCTTCTAAGTTATATATGTCAAAATTCTGGGTTTAGCCTCTATAGAAAGGGCG
>BMAV01024589.1:0-28296 GCA_019973955.1 Trichonephila inaurata madagascariensis
TTTTAAAAAAATTGAAGGGGGGGGAAATCTTTTTTGAAGTACCTCAGTAAATCGAGATTTACTCTAAAACAAGCTACCTAATACTTAGGTGGACCTTTTAGTATATATAGAATACAACAATTAGGTGGACCTTTTAGTATATATAGAATACTACAACAAAATAACATAATAAAAGAAAAATTGTAATTCCTACAAAGCTAAGAATGGATGGAAATGAATTTTAAAACATGTAAAAACCCGCCAAAATATAAGTAGGCATATAAAAGTCAATAGACCAAAGTGGAAAACTATTATATTTTATAAAGTTGTCACTGATTTATGACATTGAAATCTGGTTAGGCTGGATTTACATGATCCAACATTCCCCATACCTCAGGAAATTTCGACATAATAATGGAACAGAAAGTGAAGAAAAAATTTGGAAAAGAATAATGAACACAAGCCTAATTCAAGAACGTGTACGCTATATTACAATTTATAACAAATAAACTGAGATGAATGAATATTGTAAAATTGTAGAATGTTACGTATTGAAACAAACAATAAACATCTTAAAGTTCTCAAATAGTAATAAAAAAATAATAAAAATATAAGAATGTATGTCTACTGCAGTAACACCATCCGCAAAGTAGTGTTACTATGTGTTAAGTTTGCCTATCCAACTCTGAATATAACTATGGCGCCATCTACATGACTCAATAGTAATAAATAGTAAAACCCAATTTTAAGTAAATAGAACACAATTGAAGAGAAATCGATGGAAAAATATAATAAACCTTTTATTTTTATTTTTATAACTATATTTGAAGAGACAGCTATTAGGATATTCACACATTGTAGGCAATATTTATAAAATGAATTCAAATTACAATATTTTTCTGATTCATCTGAAACTAAATCAAAATTCATTTGTACAAACTTAGTTACTATACATATAAAAATAGAAACATGTTAATTGCTAGTTAGTATTAATTGCTTTAATTTTAAAATTAAAGGCTTCTCTTTTATCATTCTTTAAATAATTATTATCACATTGAATTGCAGGTCTAAAAAGTTTGCTTTTCTAATTCAGAGTTGGTTCTAATTAATTTCCGATACTGCGGATAAAAACTTAAGTTAGGAATATATAATTTAATTTATTATTAAAAATAATTAACTTATCTATGTTTATAAAAATGTAATTTAATTTGTTATCTATATTTTTAATTTCATAAAAGTGAAGGTAAATATTAACTAGACTATTACTTGAAAGCCCCCCTTAATTTGCTTATAATAACAAAGCTCTTCAAAACATAATAGTTTTCTATTTTAGTCTATTGACTTTTAACATGTCTACTTACCGTAAATTCCAGCGTATAACGCGCACCTGTGTATATCGCGCACCTATACTTTCAAGCTGCATTTTTTAATTTTTAGGTTTATTCGCCGTATAACGTACACCCTTTTTTTACGAACTCTGAAATGCTAGTATACAATGCTCTTATGTTTTGAAGTCATTTGTTCGAGGAATTATGCCAGACCTTTGAAAAAAACAGTATACTTCTGAAACTACTACTCTTTTAGTTCATAAGGTATATCGTTTCTTTTAAATAAACAATACATCGATATGTGTAGAAGTAAATGTTTTTATGTTCACCCTTAAATTTCGATCTTATTTTTTGTGTTAAAAGTGCGCATATACGACGGATTTACGGTATATTTGGCTGGTTTTCATATGTTTTAAAATCAATTTTCATCCATTCTTAGCTTTGAAGGAATTACACATTGTCTTTCATTATACTCTCTCTCTCTCTCTTCTATTTCTATATATATATATATATATATATATATATATATCTTTTTGCCTCAAAATAAGATATTGTTAAAGTAAATATTGGTTCTTACTGTTGTTGGGGTTGATGCAGATTGTTCAGGAATGTCAATCGGCATACCAGTTGATTTAATGCTGAAAAAAATACCATTAGAATTTTTTAAGAGATTATATAGAAATAAATATATATATATATATATATATATATATATATATATACTGAAGAGTCAAAAAAACTGGTACAGGCATGCGTATTCAAATAAAGAGATATGGAACCAATCAGAGTACGGCGCTGCAGTCGGGAAAGCCTATATATGACAACGAGTGTCTGGCACAGTTGTTAGATGGGTTACTGCTGCTACAATGGAAGGTTATCAAGAACAATGGCAGGTTATCAAGTTTTAAGTGAGTTTGAACGTGATGTTTAAGTCGAAGCAAGAGAAATGGAACATAGCATCTCTGAAGTAGCAACGAAATTTGGATTTTCAAGTACGACCATTTTACGAGTGTACCATGAGTATCAGGAATCCGGTAAAACAAGAAATATACGACATCGCTGATTCTTGGAAAAGATCAAGCAAGAATGGGATCACCGACGATTGGAGAGAATCATTAAGCGTAAAAGACGTGCAACCCTTCGGCAAATTGCTGCAGATTTTTAATGTTGGGCTATCAACAAGTGTCACCGGGCGAACCATTCATCGAAAAAACCATCGATATGGGTTTTCGGTGACAAAAGCCCACTAGCGTACCCTTGTTGACTGCACGAAACAAAACTTTACGCCTCGCCTGGGCCCGTCAACACAGACATTGGACTGTTGATGCATGGAAACATGATGCCTGCTCTGATGAGTCTCGTTTCCAATTGAATTAAGCTGATGGACGTGTACGGGTATGGAGACATCCTCATGAATCCATGGATCCTACATGTCATCAGGGGACTGTTCAAGCTGGTGGAGGCTCTGGGATGGTATGGAGCGTATGCAGTTGTCGTGATATGAGACATTTTATGCGACTAGATACGACTCTAGACAGGTGACAGGTACGTAAGCATCCTGTCTGATCACCTGCACACATTCATGTCCATTGTGCTTTCCGACGGACTTCGGGAATTTCAGTAAAGTGGTCAAGGTAGCGGATCATGGCGGCTTCCCTGAGTTCGGAGCCAGTATCTTTAAGACCAGCCGTGTAGGGCACTCCGCACTTAAATCTTTCGGGGCTGGAAGCGTTCTCCCTTTGGTGTGGTGTGGTAGTTAAAGAGGGAGTGCCATCTCAGGTGTCGTCAACGCCTGACCAGTTCAAACCGTGGCCCTCGCCAAAAGCCCTCATGTAGCTGAACAGTGCGACGTTAATATTCCTCCCACTGGGGAATTTCAGCAGGACAATGCGATACCCCACACATCCAGAATGGACTAAATTCATGTGACGTCACGGTCACATGATTCCCGTGAGCTCTTGCGCACGTGCATACGGCGTCATTTGTTTACGACTCTTTTGCTCTTAAACTCGTATAGTTAATTATTTTTTTTACGTTCAGAAATGACATACTGTGCTGCATATGGATTTTTTTTGAAAAAGGGTACTTTTTAGCTTTAAAAACAAAGTGACATGCCAATTTAAAAAACAAAAACAACTCAATTACTGGAAATTATTTGTTATGTCTGGTTGTACATTTTTTCTTGGTTTGAAAATTCTTTTTTTATTCAATACTGCGGCTTAAATATATTGAGTTACTTTTATAACCTGAAAAGTTTGTGGAATGTCCAATGCAACAATCTTGTGATTTTTTTGTTTTAAATTCACATATTTTTAAATATTATTATTCATCATTTAAATTGTTTAAAAATATTTGTTTTGTCTACATCAAATACATTTTTAATTTTATTGTGAATAGATATTTTATGCGACTATTCATTTATATATAGTATATATTGTATTTTTTCAATCTAATTTGCAATTCATTTCTAAGAAAATAAAATTCGTTTCATCAATTCATATTATTTATTAATAAAAAACTTTCATATTAACTCTCTAATATGAGGGTAAACAATGGTTTTTAAATCATATACTTTTAACTTTTACAAGTATTTGGAACCCTCTATTTATAGATAAATCACGTATAATTCAATAAGAAGAAACATATATTTAAAACTGAGGATAATTAAATAGCATTTCAGAAAATTTGCACCTTTTCTGATGATACATTCCCTCTCTTTAAAATTGTACAATTTTAAAATTAGATCTACATGTTATAGGCACTTTATATGAAGAAAAAAAAATCGAATGTGTTATTAAAATTGTAATGTACATTTTTCGTTTATTGCCTATGTTGACGCATCATATGTATGCGTTCCACATTTTATTTTATTTACTGAAACACATTACATGAACCGATTAATTTTGGGTTTTTGGGTTTCATATTACATGGCTTAAATTAATGGGAACATAACATTTTAACATCCCATTCTATGTTATCTGATGTGTAGAGTTCAGAATTTGAAACCTGTTATTATATCCTCATTTTGCGAAACAGTCAAGTCTGCAGATTGTTTTCAATTCAGAGATCTCAATAACAATGTTTACGATAAAATTTATATTTTGTAAAGAAATGTCAAAAGTTTCATGTGAAAGAATGCATTTAGCTTTTGATCATGCGGAGCCCCCGTGCATTTGCATCCCTGCTCTCCCCCAGAAGGCAGCCCCTTTTTATGTACTTTATATATAATTCAATAACTTGTAATATGGGGTAATCACTTAAATTTAAATTCCTATAAATTATACATTAATATAAGTAATTTTTAAACTTAATGGTGAAATAGTATTTTCTTTTTATTATCTTAAGTCATTTCAAAAAAAAATTCAGAAACACTTTTAAAGGATATTAGTAAGTAAATCAGACAGTCAAAGATGGAGAATGTTATTTTATTAGAATAATTTTCAAACATCTTCAAATCTTTATAATATTGTAAAGTATTTATATGCAACATATTGTAAAAATGAAATTCATTTTCATCAAATAACTAATCGACAATTAAATAAAATATTCATTTGAACTTTAAGGGTAGGTAGGTAAACTTGATGTAAATATAATATATTGTATAGAAAATTGTTACTTTTTATCTCTAAATAACACTTCGATTTCCAGTGGCACTGGAAAACTTCACACTATAATATAATATATTTCGTGCAAGTTGAAGTTTTTTAAAAGAAGCGGTCTCGAACCTATACTGTGAGCCATTCTTGTGAAAAAATATGAAATAAAAAGAACAACAAAATTAATTAATAACTAAAATAATTAAGAGCTGTATCTAAGTGCATCAAGAACTATAAATAAATATCTCAACTAACACTAACCAGATAATACTAACGAAGCAGACGAATACCTAATTAGATAAATAATTTAGAATAAAACAAAAATTATACAAAAGAGTTGTTAAAAATATTTCCTAACAAATATATATACTAGAATATGCAAAAATACAATGATATCATATATTTTAATTAGATAAAATTAAGACACAAGAATGTATCACAAAGATATGGAAAACCATGTTATGAATAAGCACGTGGGGACATTGTAGCCGGAATCACGTGATTACCCGATTGAAGCCTACTGTCTCCGCAGATACTCCATTGCTACAGAGTGGCTCCAAGAGCACTCTTCTGAATTTAGATACTTCCGCTGGCCATCAAAAATCCCGAAGCATGAACATTACTGAATGTATCTGGGATGCCTTGCAACGTGCTGTTCAGAAGAGATTTCCGCTCCCTCTTACTCCTACTGATTTATAGACAACCCTGAAGGATTCATGGTGTCAATTACCTCCAGCACTACTTCAGACATTAATCGAATCCATGGCACGTCGTGTTGCGGCAATTTTGCGTGCTCGTGGGTGCTCTACACGATATTAGGCAGGTGTAACAGTTATTATTATTATTATTGGCTTTTCAGTGTATATAAAATGCATAAGAACTTTTATATTGACAAAAATTATGCTGCACGAAAAGGAATTTTAAAAGCAAAAATAATTCAATTTTTTTTATTTATTTATTGGATAACAAATATAATTTTGTTTAATGAGTAAGTTTCACACTTAGGAAATATTAATAAATTGAACAAAAATTTATTTTTACAAAATGTATGTACATATATGTGCATTAATCTCGAAAGGTTTTTGCTAAAACAAATGAAACATGAATTAATTTATAGCATTTAGCTTTTGATCATTTATTTACTAAAAACACTTTTTAAAAACAGAAATCGAAGCAGTTATGTGACGTCTAATATAGAAAAATGTCATGCACATGATAGTAAATTCATAGGTTTAGTAAAATGTCCATCCTCAAAGCTATATTTGCGTAAATTTATTGAGTTAAGTAAAAAGTGTTAAAAAATTAATTCGGTTATAAAGATACCCTAATAGTAGTAATTTATTTTGGCACCAGGCATATTGAGGAGAGTATAAGTATAACCATATCCTACTTATGTATTTATTTTTCCCCGTCTAAAATTTGCCCTGTATTTTGTCCCTCTGTTTATTACATAAAAAGGGCTTTTATTCGTTATTAACTATTTAGGAATCCCAAATTTATTTGTGAAATACATTTTTCCATATTAATATCAATTACACAAAATACGTACATAACTACAATTTAATTAAAATTGAATAAAAATACTTATAAAATCTATAAATTTTTTGATTTTCGGTTAAACATGACAAGTAAAAATGTGTCTGTATATCTGTATTATTGCAAATAAACATTCTGAGTTGTTCCATGAACCAAGTATCAAAGCCTAAAATGTTTTTAAAACAAAAAAATCAAACATGTTTTCAAGTACAGAAAAAAATATATCAGTGGAATTTAAGTACAAATATTGCTCAATAAAGGAATAAATCAATTTAATTCCCCAATTAAAACTTAAAACGAATCACTGTTTACTGAAAATAAATTCAGTACTAAGGTTATTCAAATACACTCACTTCCAAAAGTTAAGCACGAAGATGTAAAATGCAAAAAATTTGACAAATATTGCTTTGATTGACACAAAATTTGGCAGTAAAGCAGCACATATATTTATACATAAAACAAAATCAATAATTATATACAGAAATGAAAATAATATTAAATTTTTGTAAGTTATCAGATAATGTCATACTGGACACTTAAACAGAATTATGTATAAAGTGAATATAAACAGCATAAAATGAAAAAAAGGGCATTAATAGGGTATGTGATCCCCCCACATCTGTATGCAAAGTTTACACCTTCTGACCATGCTTTGAATTAGGTGGTCAACCACCGAAAAATTAAGCAATCGCCATTCTTTCTGTAGATAAGTTTCCAGCTCAATAAGAGTGGCTGGAGTTGGGAAACCTGAAGATACAGCATGGCCGAAAGCATCTCAAACATTTTCAATGGGATTAAGGTCGGGCGAATATGCTGGCCATGTCATACGCGCAATCCCTTCACTCTCCAGGTAGTCATCGACGATGTCAGCTCTATGGGGACGTACATTCTCGTCCATTAAAACAGAAGTAGGCCCAACTGCTGCAGTGTACAATCTCACAATGTGCTCTTTCATCTCGATACCAGACAGCCGTCACAGATTCCCGTTTAAAGCTGTGCAGGTCGGTGCGGTATCCTAATAAACTCCCTGCCAATACCGTAATGCTTTCGCCTCGGAATGCGTGATGTTCGGTGATGTTGTGGGGCTGATTGGTTTAAGCCATATCCTTATACGCTTGTTATCTGGCTCAAGAGCAAATCTTGATACATCAGTAAACATGGCATTGCCCCAGTCAGACACAGTCCAATTGCCATGTTCCTGGCACCACTTTAATCGTGCCCCTCTTGATTGGACGGATACAGAAACACAAACTCGAGGTACCCGGGCATACAGTCCATTCATATGTAATTTTCGGGGCGTACAGTAGCTGCAGATATAGCCTTTCCAATGGACGCTGTAACCATAGATGCCACACGTGTGACGGTCACTCTGCGATTCCGCTTGCCTACAATAGCAATATATCGATCTTCCGCGGGGGTCGTAACCCTTGGGCTTCGGATAAATGTCTGAGTGGTTTGGAATTGTTTCCATAAACGTAAAATTACAGAATGATGAAAGCCGAAGAAAAGAGCTGATCGACTGCCCTACTTCAATATGCCCCACATCATGCCAGTGCTCGGAATCTTCCATTCGTTTTCTGGAAGTCATAAAAACACGTATGTCTTGAAAACAAATTGTACGAAAGTTTTAAACACCTTACAATCAACTTCTGTAAACCTTCATAAAGCTGGTTTCTTATAAGACTGCCCTTTTTGCATATTTCTTGACGAAAGCACGATTGGCTGTTACCTAACATATTTGCATTCTTCCATCTACCTCTGCATCGAATTGCATCCTCTTCAATTCTGATTGACTTCCGGAAATTAGTATTTTCCTCTTCGTGCTTAACTTTTGGAAGTCAGTGTATATATCACGAACACACAGGTGCAATCCAAACCTCACATCTGTTACTAAGGGTCAACTGCTTTACTTTTTATTTAAATTTCGCAAGCTCAACACTTAACTGTTACAACCATTCTATGGATAAAGAGGTGGCTTAGCATTTTCAAAATTTGCCCTTATTGCAAAATATCATCTAACATTACAACTTTACTTACATTTCATCATTTGTTTTCGCAATCTTCTCTTTTTGATATCTGTTAAGTCTTTCTTTTATTCTTTTCATATTTTCATCAAGGTTTTTACCCTTGAGGGGAAAACATTCATATAACATGTATCAAGAAATAACATAAATCAAATTCTAAATGAACATTTTAATTGCATTTTGTGATCAATATGTTTTTAAGTAAATATGCTATATGTAATATTTACTTTCTATTTTGGATTATTACCTACAGAAAATTTCTAAGAATGTTTAAATTTTTTTAAATATAATTTAATAAATAACTCGATAAAACACTGGGGTGTACTCGGGGATCACACTGTGGAAACGGAGGATACTGGAGTGTCACACCTTTTTAAAATCATTGCGTTCATTTATTAACTACTATTTCAGAAAAGGTATACATTGTGCAATATAAAGCAAATAATAATTTTAAAAAATAGCGGCATCTAGATTAACTTTACACAGACAGAAAAAAGACCCAACACCAAAAAAAAAAATCACTGAAAACTAATGAAATTTCGACAACGCAACTCTTTAGTTAACATGTTTAATTGATTACGTTTTCAAGATCACAGGTTAATTAAACTCAAGAAAATGCATTTTAAATATGTAAAATATTGTTACATTAATAGCCAGCAAACTTCCAGAATATTGAATACAAGACTGCAAGCTTGCTTGTATCGTGTCATACAGGTGCCGAATGTCACTTTGTGGTATAGAGTTCCATGCCAGTTGTACTTGTTGTGTCAATACTGGGATGGTCAATGCTGGCTGTGAATGATATTGGAGTTGTCAAACAGTTATATACCATACGTGCTCAATTAGAGACAGATCTGGTGATCTCGCAGATAAAGATAACATGTAAACACTCTGTAGAGCACATTGCGTGACAACGAATGGTGTGAAGGTGAGTGTTGGCCTGTTGGAAAACTCGCCCTTGAATACTGTCCATGAATGGCAGTACTATTGGTAGAATTACCAGACTAATGAACAAATTTGCAGTCAGTGTGTTTGGGATAACCCCGACAGTGCTCCTGCTGTCACAGAAAATTGCTTCTCAGACCATGACTTCAGATTTAAGCCATGTGTATCTAGGTCTCAGAATATTTTGATGCAGGCGTTCCTCTAGCCTCCTTCTGACCAACACACGGCCATCACTAGTACCAAGGCAGAACCTGCTTTCATCAGAAAAAAAAACAGATCTCCACTTTGTCCCCAATGAGCTCTGGCTTGACACCACTGGCGTCGCAAACGGCAATGGCTTGGAGTCAGTTGAATGCACGCTACAGGGCGCATGGCTTGGAGCTATTTTTGAAGTAACCGATTTCTAACAGCTCTTTGTGTCACTGTAGCATCAACTGCAGCTGGAATTTCTGCACTCAAACGCAGTACAATGCGCTACAGCTGCATGCTAAATATGGCGGTGTTCCCTCTCAGTAGTGCCACGTGAACGCTCGGAACCCGGCTTTCTTGAGGCAGTACCATCTCTTGACCATTGCCTCGAACAATCAAGAACAGTAAATAACTTTCTGAAGCTCTACTAGCGCCACACTTAAACACGAAGTTCAGATCGATGTCATCCTTCAGATGTATAAACACGCCTGCCAAACATCTTTTATCTAACACAAGTCTTTCTTGGCGTTGGGATTTTTTTCCATCAGTGGGGATGGGGGTATTTACTCTAGTCGGTCTTCATGTAAGAAAAGCTTTGCTCAGAAATATATATCGACCTAAATACAAAGAACATTTTTGGCTTGTTTCGATATCCTCTTATGTATTGATTTACTTTCATTATTAATAGGAATAACAAAGTCAGAAAAAGGAGTCAAAATGCTTTTCTCGGGAGATGTTTGACAGTTAATGTTCTCCAACGTAGGACTTAATAATTTCAGAAAAAAAATTCGCACTTATGAATGACGAATACTAAAGTATTAAGAAAAATTTAGCCTTATATTGAAAGTTAATAGAAAGAAATATATATTTATAATTAAAAAAAGATTATTTAAATTAAATATACCAATAGTTTTTTTACACAATTCACCACTAATTCAAGGATTACCTTCCCTCATATTCTGTCACCTTTTCGTTTTTTTTTTTCAACATAAAACATAACGTACTAAATGTTAAAAAAATTAATTATTTAAAAAATAATTCAATTCATTTATTTAACAATTAGTCTTATATAAAATAAAACGAATAATTTGTGTGAGTAAAATATATAATATATATATAATTACCTGTAAATCTCAACATAACCTCTTATATAATACATTTTTTGTGTTACTTAAGTCACTGGTGTTTAAAATTAAGAAAGCATACGCATATTATTTATCTTTTAAGGAAATTTTACATTTCCTGACTGTTTTTAATGAACAATACATATTCTTACTTATCACATTTTGTCAAAGAATTTTTGGAAAAAAGGAATTATGATTCTTATTCTTTCTGACCCATTTTTTGTCTCATTTAGTAAAATACCTTTCTGAACACTTGCAAAGACTCCCTTACTTATAAATGTTAAAAATATCATACCCAAGTCACAGTTTTCTTGATTATGCGCATGAATATCTGAAACCAATATCAGTCAAATGCATTTAGCAAATCTGAGTAAAATATATGGTTATATCTTCCTACGAAAACCTTTCAGATACTGTTTTCATTTTAATTCACAAAAGTTTTAGTAACCAAAAACTCCTTGGATTTTTAAGCAAAAAGAGATTAAATAATGCATTTTTTAATGGAAAAGTATTCATACTCAGTAAATGTATTTTTGATAAATCAAAACAATTTAGTGATATAATTGTTCAAAGTTTAATTAAACTAAATTTAATTTTTCTTTCCAAAGTTTATAAAAATGCACTGCATGAGTAGCACGCACGTGCATGTGTGCTTATGTATGTGTATGCGTGTTATATTGCAATAAAAATAATGTAGTAAGTTATACTACTAGCCATTAAGATTGCAGTACCAGGAAGGGATCATGTGGCGAACGTCAAAAACACATGAAAGGAAGAACAGGTTGAGATATGCTAATGAATAATATTTCAGCGCATTTTGACAAAGCATAAGGGAGAAACGATATCTGAAACACTGAATAAAAGAAAAGTTGTTTGGTAGATTTCTCATCGGAAAGCATTTTGTAAGGTCAGAGTTTGCTCGGAATATCGTGTTATGGCCTCAAATAAGAAGAAATGTTTACCAGTAAGTGCAGGAATTCTGTGGAAGAAGAGTCGTTGCCTATCGAAAGTGTCGATTATGGTTCTGTGATATCGCCGTCACATTGATCAAAATCCAACCACTGCCATGCGAATAAGGAATCAATGGATTGCTGAGGGTCAAACTAAACGGCATGCAGTACCTTCCATGACCAACGTCCGAGAAAACGGACATATTGTGAAGTCCGCCCTGCAAAACCATACACCCACTTCATGGATCATTATTCAAGAAATGAGCATTCTGGCAGCATTCTCAGGAATTTGGTGTGAAGACGTTTGTAGCAGCGTGGACTGGTCAGCAGGACGGATATTAATTCGACTTTCATTAAAAATGCAGCATCGAGAAAGACGGCGACTCTGGATACAGGACACTGTATACAGGAGTTTTGGTTCTGCGTGAAGTATTCTGATGGCCGTATACATGTCTGATGGCCTCGAGGAAACCGCTCGTCGCCTGCTTGCATTTGATATCAACATACTAGTCCTGCACATGGAGTGATGATTTGGGAAATCATTGATTAAACGACACGCATTTCTCTACTTTGAATCGACGGTACTTCAAACGCAGATGGGTACAATTGTGACATCTAACTTCCACAGTGCCAAACGCCTTCTAATAAAACATCATCTAAGATCACATGTTGCACGTCGTGTTCTAACCTTCCTGGATATATAGGGTATTCATTTGTTTCCCTGGACCTAAACGTCTCCGAATCCATCACCCACTGAAAAGATATTGGGTATCTGAGAGACTGGCCTACCTCCTCTCTCAAGCTAATACTTGATGAAGTGTGGTATAGACTTCACATTCAGCACGGAATGTTTTCCATTTCTATCATCTAAGCCCATGTGGTCTCCATGCTTAACCAGATAAATGCCGTTTTGGTCTGCAGGGGTGGCAGGTGTTTCCACTAATATTGCACCCCTGTAAGCCCCCAAACTGCTTGCAAATTTAAACATTTTATCTCCATGGCAAATTGTTTACGTTCACTAAATATCTCTTTTTTTAATTGCTTTCATTCATGGTGTTGCAATTTTAATAGCTAGCAGTGTATTATACAGTTTTTAACTGAAATTTTAAAAAAAATATTTACATTACAGTAATATTTGTATCAAAAGAAGGATTTCTTAAAGTAAATGTTGCTTCTTACTTTTACAGCAAATAATGCAGGTGTTCTAGGAGTGTCAATTGCCCTGCTAGATGATTGAATCCTGAAAAATACCATTACAATTCATTAAAAGTATTTTAAGAACATTATAAATGTATATAAAATAGTATAATAAAATGAAAAAAAACATAGTGAATATATTACAAAACAAAAAAAGGATAAAAAATGGATTTGATATCTAAGATCTACAAACCAAAATATAAGGTAACATATTAAAGTTAATTTACCAAACTGGAAAAAATTATGTTATAAGCCATAGGGGGGCGAAATAGGGTTAAGCTTACTTTACAGGATCCTAATTTTGCCTTCAGAAGAAAATTTTGATATAATAGTGCAAGAAAAATTATGAAAAATGCATTTTCTAAAAATGGAGTTCAGCAGTACAGTACTCTAACAAACAATTAATCTAACAGGAATGACAGTCGCAAATTTGTTCTAAGCTACATAATGATATAACAATAATCCAAAATAAATACCATAACTTACCAAAAATTGTTTTCCATCTAGTATAATATAATCAATCTGAACCAAATACAGACGACATACATATAATATGAAGCAGTTATTTGTGATGTGAGACTAGTATATCGCTAACTTCAACTGTGGCGCCATCAGTAAGACAATTTTCCAATTAATAGTAAGTAAACTAGGTACAACTGTATCAAAAAATTGAAAAGTTGACGAAAATTATAACAAATTATTTGCTTCTACTTTCATAAATATGTGGAATAGAAATCTATTAGGATATTCACATTGCAAGCAGTATTTATAAAATGTTTCCAAATTATATATTTTTGAATTATTATTCAATATATGATCTGATCATATGTGAATATTTATCTGAAACAAGAGCATTATTTCTTTTTATATAATTAAGAACTTTTCCAAAAATAGATGAATGTAGATTGCTAGTAAAGTAATGTACTTTTTATAAATTTAAAATTAAAGGCTTCTCTTTTATTATAATATTAGTTTTAATACAGTTTATTACCTATATTTTATTGTTGATCTAAGAAGTCTGCTTTATAAATATCAGAGGTGGTTCCAATTACATTCAAATACTATGGGTGAAAACTAACATTCGGAACACAATTGAATTTATTATTGAAAATAATTAAGTCATCTATATTTCTAAAACATAATTTGATTTATTGTATGTATTTTCATATTAACTAGACTATTACTATCTGGCCCACCTAGAGGGACCCTCTAAAATGCTTATAATAAAATCCATTGTAAAAAATATAGGATTTTTTAAAAACCAATTGTACAATTGTATGATATTGTATAATTGAAAATTGTATTATATTGTATAAATGAAAATTGTATTATATATAAATAGTCAGACCTCTATAAAACGAAGTCGCAAATTCCCAGAAAAAAAAAGTTCGTTATGTGGAAAATTCGTTATATAGAGGTTCATCTTTGTATATACTTTATAAACTACATAAAACAAATTTTAAACTACATAATACAAAATTCATAAACACTATAAATTAAAAAAAATTAATCATTCACACCTTTTTTTAAATTAATATATGTTTATTTTATATATCATACTCATAAAAAAAGAAAGAAAAAACTGCAAGGAAAATAAGAAAAAGAATGTCGAAGAATTCACTGTATCTTCAATATTAAGAAAATAATTTTATACTAAAATTAATGAATTTTAAGGACATTTTTTTTTAATTTAAATCATACAAGCAATATTAAACATGCATTTTTTTATTATTTGTACATGGTACAAAAAAAAAAAAAAACTGGGAAAAAAAGGGGGAAAGGGTTTATTGGGAAAAATGTCCAGAACTCAATTTTTTGGGGTTTAAAAGGTTCCATTAAAAGAAAAAAACCAGAATTTATACCCCATAAAATTGTTAAAAAGAAAACTTAAATTTTTGAAATAAAAAAAGGGGAAATAAAAATTTTCCAAAAAGGCGGATAAAAATACTTCCATGAGGTTTTTTTTTAAAAGAAAATCGTGTTAAGGGTTTCCCAGGAAAATGTTCGCTGTATAAAAAATTCACAATATAGAGGTTATATTGAAAATAATCATATTTGCCAATAACATTTTATAAATTTGATCTTGTCATCCTAAATAATTAAATATAGAATTAATGACACGTATTTTGCCTACTTGAAATATGTGGTTATATTTATTGTGTGTGGAATTGGATTTTTTTTTAAAAAAACTCTTTTATAATAATTTTTTGTTGATTTTTTAAATGACGAAAATAATGTTTTTTAAGGTATCGAAACAGCATTAAATTGAAACGAATAATTATAAACTTAGTTGTTTTTTAAAAAAAGAATTCAAGACATACAAATTTTAAAAATTTTTATATATATATATATATATATATATATAAGTGATTAATACCATCTTACTTTCCCTTAATACCCAATGGAGGATAAATAGGTTAGCATTTCATAACATCTAATATATTGAATATTCATTTTTATTGAGCTATTAGAGTTTTCATTATTATTTTTATTTTAATTTTTTATTAAAACACTTAACAAATATATACTTACGCTTTAGTAGCTTTTCTGTATTTCGCCTTTCCTTTCAAATTTTTTTGCTGGGCAGTTCCCTAAGAAAAAAAAGGTACCATTGATGAAGAAAATATAAATATTCAAGTTCGGAATAAAATATTTAATGCACAGTTATTGCTTTAAAACCTGAATTATTGTTCAAATGTTAAAATTATTCTGGTTATTAATGCTATATGGACCAATGAAATTAAAAATAATAAAAAAATTCCCTCTCCTTCCATGGAACGTAGACGGTACCCGCATGATCCGTGCGTGTTGGGCGTTATCTGTGAAACAGGTCACCTATGACGTTTTACGAGTTATATATTTTTAGCTCTAAGTTGATAGAAGAAACTATCTTAATTCAACTAAAATTGTTACAAATAAGGAAATTATTGATGTATAATTAACTCTTTTATTTATTTATTGTTTATTTATTGTGAAAATTTTTTGTTTTGTTTTTGACAAGTAAATAAAAACATTGCATTTTTCATATGTTTTCGAACTGCTTTCGTAGTTTTCAAAACTGCACTTGTGTGCGAGGCCTTGAAATGCCTTCAACACATTTGGGGGGGTATAAGTCGGCCTTTTTCCTGGAATGGCAGGATAAAAACCATTTCATGTATAGCAGGGTTTAAAGCTTCGATCTTTTTTTGCGAGTGGAATTACAACACTGTTATATTCATCATCAGTAAAAATACTTTTGTTCGTAGTGGAGAGGTAATAACTCTTCAACTATCAGGAATTTTGCAATTTGTACAAGTTTTTAGTAGTATTTTAAAGTGTACAAAAAATTTCTTTTGATTAATTTTACATTAATTAGTTTATAATTTGTCATGGTAAATTTGAGTCCTCGAAAAAAGATGATTTGTTTTGGGGAAGCACACAGCCTTCCGTAAACATCTCAAATAAAAAAAATCAAAGAGATTATTGTTCTGTAGACTTGATTCAAATGAACTAACCAATAATATGTATATTTAAAAAATAAAAAGAAATGGCAGATTTGTGAAACAAAGGTTCTCAACATTTAATTTTTTTCCGTTGGTAAATTGTTTGAAAAATTAGTTTCTCTTTACAAAATTGAAAGTTTCAAGAGTTACGTATTTAGCGATTATGTCTAGAATAACAAATAAAATTTTTCAGGACAAATCTGTTGAATAGTTAGTGCTTCCCCGAAATTTCAAAAACTTTATTTCGAGAAAAACGAGTTTAGAGGTTTAACAGTACTTACATGAATCAGCTATACCTGATGCATAGGTCAATCCTTCCGTTTCCTAACACTTATCATTTTCAATGACTTTTGAGAGAGCCCTGCGTAAGGTTCTGGCCTCTTTACAATTGGCTTCTGCAGTTTTCTCTGCCCTCAAAATTTGGGTATTATCAACAGTGTCAGCGTAGTTCCTGGTTGTTTGAACTATTGTGACGCCCATCACATCTATAGCTTTGAGTACAGGTAAAAAGGCTCCTTTAAAAATGCAGACAGGGGTATAGGTGAGTATTTTCAAAATGTTTTTTCCAGCTACAGTATGCTTCGGAGCGAAATTCCATACACGGTGATTGAAACTTCCGTTTTTATTTTGGCTGTTCCTCACACCAAGCATCTTTTCAACAAATCATCAGATGTTAAAGTTTCGTACACTGGTTTTATAAGATTTAAAAATTGCTCGTCAAACGTTAATGGGGGTGTTTATATGGTGCTCTCTTGATTTTCCGCTTTCATTTGTTCATATTTTTACCGAAAATCAGGCCCAATAAAAGTGCTGAGGGTTTTGTATACAGTGCAAAATTCTTATATTTTGTCTTTGTCAATCGAAAAGGTTCGCTGTAATACACATACCTATGTATCCTAGAATAACAGGGACAGAAGGACAATAAAAGGAGAAACGATCAGAGCAGCTGCCGCGTCAACACACTTTCATACACACTACGGCATGCTCTTTTCCTTTGGCTTTAACTTTGAAAATATTAAAAGTTTTGGTCTGAAAATTTTAGGGGTTTTTTTTTAAGATGTTTTCCTCCGAAAAATGTAAAATAAAAAATGTCGACTTTTTGAACCCGTTACACCGGATTACTACCTTAATAGCTATTAAGACATACTTTAAGAAAAACCTATAAATAAATATATATTAAAGTTATTAAATATATATGTATTAAAACAATTGATACGTTAAATTACCTAAAGAGGGTACCGTAACTCTTTTAATATCACTAATTTTATAACTTTCACATCTAATTAAACAAGCGTTACAAAATTGTATTCACTAAAGAAATATTTGTATAAATTTAAATTATTTTAATGGGAAAATTGTACTTCTTACATTTATAGGCGTTGCAGGTGATCCAGGAATGTCAAAAGACATTTCACAAAATATATTACTTGACTCAGCCCTGAAAATTTAATTGTATTTTATTTATAACTGTTAAAGAGCATTTTTTTTATTATTATTATTATTACGGAAAACAATTTTCAAGAACCTTAATTTAGGACAAAAATGGTGTAGCTCAAAAAACAATTTAAAAAGAATGAAATAATAGTTAAATTTATTCACGTAATAAAAACGATTTTGTGTTAAAAAATAGATATTCTTTTAGGATATACTAATATATTGCCTTAAAATTAGATTTTATAATCTATGTGAGAGTATATCTCTACATTATCCTCAAAATTTGATCAAACATAAGAAAAATTTTAATTACGCTTGTAATTAAATTAAATGGTGTCTCGAATTGGCAATTAATAGATCAAACATTTTTAGACATTCATTTCTATTATTTTGAAGAGGAGGACAATCCTTATCATCCGATTTCACAATTTTAACACTTATACCAGATAAAAAGAAAATGTAACAAATGCTAAAAAGGACGCTCAAAATATCCATTTCATGACCTTTACTAGCATGTCCATAGGAAAGTATGATTTTTTGTCCACACATTTTGCATACAAGTGCATCACTCGCTTTTTTTAAACACGCACAATAATTATAAGAAATGAAAATCTCTTTCGTAAGCATGTCTTTATCATGTTGGTTGAATCCACTATCGACTATAAACCCATCCACGTTTTTTGAAACAGGCTCTTTTTCTTGAAAAATCTGATTAGTTTCTAATTTATTCATTTATTGGGCACTCTCTTTTTCTTGCTATTTCGTTCTATTTATGTCTTTAGCAGATCTTTAGGAAGAAAAGACGTCGGAAGCCCAACTTTCGGTTCGCAGCCAAAAACAGCTTCGCGCATGATGTTCTTTTGATAACCAGAATGATAAGCTTCATTTTTCTTGAGTTGAACGAAACATAGTTATTTACTGCAGTGGGCAGATTTGTTGTCCGGCATCCAAAAACAGAACATATTTTCGATATCTTCATTAGCTCCTTCCATATACAACTCTGGCTTTGTGAATGGCGAGGGTTCCCATGGACGATCTTCAGGGCTCGCCACCACATTTTTGGCATATTTCCTGTCATTGTCAAACTGTATTACAGATGCCCCTCCAAAACCGAGAATATGTCCACTAAGTCATAGGCAACTTCTTCAGCTCTTTTTGAAGCTAGAAACTTGAAAGTTATAACTGTGAGATGATCTTGGTAGAAATAAATAAATAAATTCGTATTTTCTATATGGCTGAAAAAATAAAGATCTCTACCAGGAAAAGGGAATTAAATACGAAAAAATCATAGGTTTCGTAACAATATCCTTTTTAATACGTTACTTTTTTTTGTATGTACCGCTAAATATAATGACATATAAAGTTTTAGTATTTGGCTGGATATCCTTTCCACACATTTTATCATATCCTGTGTGTCCAATAGCCAAGTGAGCATGAAAGATGTGAAATAGCTAGGAGTTCATCAAGAAATAGTGTATAGTACTGACGCCTAGTTTAACTGGAAAAATTTTTAAAAAATTTACTTTTTTATTCCACAATCTTTACATAATAGCGATTCAACAACCTTAAGTCCCTGGATTCTTTCTTAGTAAACATGTTGACTATTTGCACATCATTTATTTATTCCTAGTAAGTAGTTTCGGTTAAGAAAAACTTCTTTTTTTGCAGCATCAAGTCGTGTTTTTGGACAGTTCATAAAGTTCTTCTTGAGAGTTATACTTAAGTCACACTATCAGCTACACGAGACAAATTGACGAGGCACCTCCTACTTTTGAACCATGATTAAGTTGACACCTGAGCTGCTACACCTTCCTTATACTACCATACGACACCAATGGAAGGACGTGCCACACGAAGGACGTGCAGAGGTCCCCTCTACACGTCAAGTCTGCAGCGGCTTTGGCTTAAACTCATCACAGGCTTTCTACGAGTCCATGACTTTGATAACTAGGCTACCGCGGCTACAGTTCAGCGTTGAATTGTTGTTTCCTGCCCATAGACCATAATAGCTTCTCCAACACTACAGCTTGCTCCTCCATTTCCATATAGCACAGTTAAAAGTAATTCTTCAAAAAAAAATGTAAGCAAAAATTGCGTATTTCGATACTACCGAACAAACCGCAAAGTTCAACTGACAAATTCTGAGCCTGTGAAGCGCGTTAAAAATTCACCTTGCCATATGATATTCGAATTGAATCGGAGATATTTTGCCCGTTGCTCAATTGACATTCAAATGTGTGAACTATGAATCGTTCCGTACATTGCCAGCTAGTTGAGGAATTATATACAATGCCTAGGCATTTAATAGAATGCCGGTTTTCATAATTTGCCGTTAACATGTACATGAAAACCATAAAGACTTAAAATATCCCTTTGTCTCCACCAAAAGACCCATTTCCTGTTAGGAAACTCGTGACGTCTCAATGGCAATTCGTGTGGGAAATTATCCGAGGCTGGACACTGTCGCTTAGGCTCTTAAGTCAATCTTTGACCTCATTTTATGCAGCTGACAAAAAAGTGTCCGGTGAAGTTCTCGCGCTAATCTCCAGCTTCAAAGTCCACCACGTGAGGGATGACAAGGACTAATAGACGAAGTGTAACTTTGGCTAAGGCCAAACAGAAGCGATTCTGCATCACAGGAGGCCTTGAAGGACGTAACGTATTCGATGTATAGAGAGACACGAAAAGGGGAAACCAAAAAGTTTCACAGATGCTAGACAGACACTTTTACAGGCTTCAAAACTCTACCATACCCCCAGCGCACTCCAATGGCCTCTCTCTCCGATTGACTTCCAGATTTGCTTGGACACTCTCATACTTAGGATAACTATCAAGGTTCACCCCTACGCGAACATCTTAATTTCGCTCTAAAGCCACCCTTCACAGAAGTGATCCGACCTTGACAGCAACATCAACATCGCTGCACATTAACACTTTTTAAATCTCATCAAACATTCTTCCAAGCAAAAATAAAAGCGGCAATTAAAGTTTACAATAAAATATATGTATTTAAAGCTGACACAACAAAATGCATTTATAGATCAAATATATAACGAATTTCTATTCAAATAACAGCAAAAAAACTCCCTGTTATGGTTATTGAAATATAATTTAATAGTATTTACTTAGAACGATAAATCAGCACTTGTTAATCCTCAAAATTTTTCTTTATTTTTTACGTAAATATGATAATACACCATTTTTTAAACATGAATTAAAGGTTTTCTAAAGTATAGTTTAGTATTCATTAAAATACATAAAAAGTAAAATCAGTTTAAGATTTTGTAAATAAAAATTTTAATAAAAAATACCTACGCTTTTACAAGAGCTTCTCCAGATATTTGACAATTTTCCATTGTTTTCTGTCTGGCTCTTGTCTATAGAAAAAAATTGATCCAACTTACACTAATATTTATATATACATGCAACGTTTTAATATGGAATAAGTTATCTTAAGATTAATCTCTTATATGTGTATTTCCTTTGCCACTTATTTAGTAAATTAAAATTTTGTGTTTGAAAATTTTTCCTACAGATTTAAACGATTTTGAAAATAAATCATGAAGAATAAATTAAATATTTTAAACCTATTGAGATGAATAAATCATGCTTATTACTAGAAAGTATTCGAATAATTGTTAGCAAGAATGGTTAGTCGAATGGCTATGGTCAAGAATCTGGAGATTACTGATGGCCGAGTCTTGATTTCAGAAACAAACTTAGCACTCACTGAGATATTCCAGCGTTGACAAAAGTAATAAGCTCTCGAAATATTGCTTGACTTTAAATGTTGAAAGACAACAAGTATTCAATACAGATTCAATCGAATCACACAGATTTTTAAATATCATATCAGCGATATCTTTCTTATTTCTATGTATTGAAACTGCATAAGTGGTATATGTTGATGACAACAAATTTATTTACTTTAAATAATATTCAAATTGTATATTATTATATAAAATTATAGAATATAATTAGAATGTTTATGCAAAACAGATACACTTGGACAATTTATTAGAATGTTTATGCAGAACAGATGCACATGGACAATCTATTAGAATGTTTATGCAGAACAGATGCACATGGACAATCTATTAGAATGTTTATGCAGAACAGATGAACATGAACAATCTGAGTGTTTTCACAAAAACATTCTTTATTCGCTCAAGAAATCTCAGATTTGTACTCGTTTCGTCAATTCGGAAGTTTTTAGAATCATATGATTTCGGGTAAAGATTTAAATGATTGGTCAGAATACGCGTATGATACAAAATACTCGACCTACCTCAGACGTTTTAGTAGCCCCACGGAAATTTCCAGAAGTGTCGATTTCAGAGATGTTATTGTTTCCTTGGTGATATATTTTTTCGCCAAAGCTGTTGTAAAACATTTCGCAAAGGGCGTTTAAGTCGCCAATTGGTAATCCTGCTTTATGCTGGAAAAAGTACTTCACTGTAAAACTTTTTTTCCACAAGAAGAATAGAGTGTTGCAGGGAAAACAAAATACTTCGTATGTTTCAATATATATGTTACCGTGTTAAGGTATCCGACTACGTTCGGAACCGTGATTTTGCAAAAGCGTGTAAATAGATAACATTTATGATATTTAGTATCACTAGATTAGAAAATGTATATAAAATTGTTTTAAGAATAGTATTACAATAAAAAAGTATTTAAATACAATATTTTGACAAAAAACGAACAGTAGAATGACTCATTTTCAAAATATTCTCCTTTTGTGAAAAATAATTCTACTGTAATAATATTTTGCCTGTATATAGCTCAGACCTCTGTACAGAAGCTCATCTAGAATTTTTGAAATATATAACATAGAAATGGGTTTATCCATGTTTTACAACAACAGAGGGGAGAAATTTTAAGAAAAAAACGCTGATAATTATTTCAATGGGTTGTAACTCTGAAAATAATGTACGTTTTTTCAAAAATCATAGTTGAGCCTCTATACAGAGAACCGAGCTATAGGCAAGCAAAATATTATTATAATTGAAGCATTTTTCACAAAAGGAGAACATTTTGAAAAAAGGTTATTCTAAGTTAATTTTTTGCCGATATATAGTATTTAAATAAATTTTTGTCAAAATGTCCTTAAAATAATTTTATACATTTATTCTAATCTAAATGACACTAAATATCATGAAAATTATCCATTTACACGCTTTTTTAAAATTACGGTTCCGAACGTAGTCGGACACCTTAAAGTGTATTATTCAGTTATTTCAACGAACAACTAGGTATTTTTATAAAAAAACAACACAAGCCAGTTAAAGTATATAATAGATAAACAATTTCATGATTTACCTAGTTATTTTATGAAATAAAAAATAATGGACAAAGTGAAAAATAAACAATTTCAAAGTTATGTTATAAATTATTAGCTATTTATAATCATAATAGCGACAGCCTCTCGAAAATGCATTTTATCCCTATTGCGGATGATTAATTGATAAATACTGCGGAAAAGCTGATGATATAATTTATTATTTTTTCTTTTTGCTATCAAAGATAGTAGTTTTTCACGAGTAAGTGCAGCACTGTTTCCTTTATTCCACACTTATTTAAGAAAGATTCAAATCTCTCTAGCATTATATATTTTTTTATGTACAATTTGGGTTTTCCCCATTCCTAAAATTGTTGAAACCACGGGTTTGGGAAAAAATATTTGATAATAATCCATAACATAAAACGCTAACATAAATAGAGCGTCTAAATTCTACTTTTAAAAAAAATGGAATGAAGGATACACACACATACGTTATTACAAAGCCGCAAAAAGTTGTTCAAAACTGACTAAAAGCATCTAGAATTGGTTCAAAGAACTCTCAAATGCGGTATTTCATACTGTAATGATCCAGTAATCGTTATTCTATAGAATAATTAGTTAAATCGTAGAATTAAATCATTGTACATACTTTAGCTGACTTGTCTAGTTATTTCATGAAATACCTAGTTATTCTATTAAATAAAGGATTTCACACACTCTTTAACAATAACATATATATATTTTAAATAATGTATTTTTTTAGGAATTTGGAGGATGTATAATTAATAAAGCTTAGTACCTTATTATCTTACAAATTTTAACCGAACTTTCTTAAGTGAAATTCAACTTATTTGGATATTGCAATTAAAAAATAAATATTCCTCTTTTAATTTCACAAATTTTATAGCTACAATACGATTTAAGAGAACTTGGTACCCTTTGAGTAACTTTCTTTCTTTTTTTACATACTATTCACAATTTTAAAAATTTAAACTTATTGAAGAAAATTTGGAAAATTTTAAAATCCTACTCCTGTAATTTAATTTGTTGACCTAAAATTTTTGTACTAATCTTATTGATGCCCCAAACAGCTTTAGGGACCAATGTAACAATAATTTAATTGGTTTTTTGAGAAAAAAAATAAAATGTTGAAATGCATGCTAAAATTCAATGAAAAAGCCAGTATGTCCTACCTTTTACTTTTTCTTTAAAAAAAAGTATTTAGCTTATAGCAAAATGGATACCTAATTTTGTGACATGCTTTGTATATAACATACAGGAAAAAAATGGAAGTTATTGGTAAATAATTGTGGAAGATGTAGCACTTTGAATGCACTAATGTATCAAAAAGCACAAACTCAGAAAAAAACACTTTAAAGTTTATAAATCTGAAAAATAACTATAATAAGCTCTTAAATAAACTTAAAAAAACACTCTAAAACATTAGCTATATATTTTTCTTTAAAATAATAGCATTTTCGTATTTTTACAACCCATACAATTTTATAAATAATGGACTTTTAGAGAGTATTAATTGCACAAGAAAATTTAAGAAAAATGTTAATTTTTTTTTTCTTTTTCATGACAAATATTTTACTTTTTTTCTTCACATAATATTGAAGTATTATATTTATGTGAAAAACATTTGGTTAATTTCAAAAATTCTACATGTACACATTTCATAAAGAAGAAAAATTACATTATTGTAATGCCTCCCGAAGATCCTGCTTTATATAATACACCTTCTTTTTTTATAATTATTTCTCTTTCGAAAAAAAATTTTTTTTCAAAAAAGCTTTTTTCCTAAAAAGGGGTGTGGTCAATGTAATTTTTTATTTACATTGGTCAAAAGAAGTTTTATCCAATTTCTCCCTTTCCGACATGCAAAAGTGATGCATAATTCGAAAGATAATATTTCAAAGAATAAGATTAAATAAAAATAAACAAAACGATAATTCAAAAATTTTTGGGGTACCAAGTCCTCTTAAACAAATGTTAAAAATCTCGTTCACAAAACAGAAATCTTTGAATGAATATTAAGATTAATGATTTTAAAAGTAACTTTTCTTCTTACATTTGTCGACATTGGTGTACAATTCTCAAGAGCAGCATTACTTGACTCGAGCCTGAAAAATTTAATTACAAATTATCTAAAAATGTTCAAGAACATCTTTTTTATTATTATCATGGAAAACAATGCTTAAGAACTTTAATTCAGGACATGAATTGTGTTGCACAAAAATCAATTTGTAAAAAATGTAATAAAAAATCCTTTTGACTCAAAAATGAGTGTGCAGTTAGGATATATTAATACATTGTTTTGAAATTAAATTACATAATTTAAATGTAAGTATACCAATAGTATTCTCAAAATTTGATCAATATTTAAAAACATTGAAGTAATACGTTTTTAACTAATATTAAACGAGGATCGAATGGAACAGTCTCTATTGGTACATCAAAAATATTTAAGACATACACTTCCATTATTTTGAAAAGTACAACAAGCTTTATTATTCGATTATACATTTTTACGCAAATCTCAGGTATCAAGGAAATGTAATCTTCAATAAGTGCTAAAAAGGAAGTAAGCAACATCGGAACGTCGAAACTGAAAAGATGGGAGTGAATAATGTTGAATTCGATGTAACTAAGACATTGGCCTTGCGTCTATGATAGTAAGGCATAAGGAGACTAAAGTCATACTGATTCGTCACAAAATAGTCAAAAAGGCAGGAACGAGAAAAAAACTTTTTTTTTATCGAAAGAACTGCATTTTTTGCTTTAAAAACCCTTTGGGGAAAAGACCAAGTTGGGGTCATTTAAAATTTGGCACCTCTGGGCCCCTAACCAATTTTTTGATCACAGAATTTATTCAATTTAAGCTCTTGTCAAGTGCTAAATATTGCCGAGATTTAATTTTCCCAGAGTTCCAGAGCTAAACTGACACTCAAGGGATCCCACACAAGCCACATAATCATATGACTTCCTTGTCAACGATTTCCTAATCCAGAAAATTTGACAACACCTAGGATCGAACGAAATAACGGCTGGCACGCTACCTCTAAGCCCCAAAGCAGAATTGAGAAAAAAAGAAATTTTCTAAAACCCAGATAACTTTCCACTAAAATGTGAAACGGAATTGAAAATCAAGGAACTGATAACCTGTTAGACACTCTTTCTTACCATCTTTTATAAATTATACTAATGTGAGTACAAAGTTGTAACTTTTAAAAATGTAAATAAACCTTAAATTCTATTTTAAGTAAACAACTCCTTTAATTCAGAACTGGGTAACTTACTCAAGATTAATTATCAACTCTTGACGATTTAAGATGTTCTTACATCATTCATTTTCTCTAAGAGAAATGAAGCTTCATAACTGTGGTTTTGAATTTCCAATATTTTATTTAATAGAAATGCATCATTTTATGTGATGAAAACTTTGTAACTACAATTTTTTGATGATTTAACGAATCAATACTTTATTATCATTAATCATCTAGTGGGTAAAATATTTATAAAAAAAGAAATTCTTAAAATCTACAAATATATATATACTGATCAGAAAATTTAAATTATTCTTAAAGAATTAATGGACATTTACTCACGATTTCGGGGGTCTTTTTTTAGGATTCAAACTTTTACGTTTCGAACGGTGAACACTTTCCTACAGAAAAAAAAAATCAAGCAACAAATTAATCAAATTTTAAACAGATGTTTTGATATATTGGGGTAGCTGCTTTAATTTTTAACTGTGTGTAAGACTTTTAATATAGAGATTAAAACATGTCTTTCAAAAAAAATTTTCAAAAAATTTTTAGTTTTTGCACATAAAATAAAATATTTAACTTTATGGTTTCCATTCATGGAATTTAAAAAAATATTAATTGTTTATTAAGTAAGAAACTAAACTAAGAAAAACTCAAAAAATAACATTAAAATTTTAACTGATGTACGAAAATATATTAAAAAAATTAATGATTAATCATTTCATGCAATGTCTAATAGTATTAACATTATATTAATATCATCTTTATTTTTTTAACTAAAGAAAAGTAATTGTAAAGAGAATTGAAAAAAAAATAATTCGATCAATATACATACATGCATACATACGTTCACACACACACACATTATGTGTATATATATAGTGTGTGTGTGTGTGTGTGTGTGCAAATTTTAAACATCTTTTTCAGATTTTGCTAAATTACAACCAAACAGATTTAGCCAAACATCAACTGGGTGAAATGAAATTTACTCTAAAGGGGTGCAATGTACGATGAAACACTTACGGTTGATGAAAACATAGTACCACTAAATATACTATCCGTACACATTATGAAACGAAACAGAAAAGTGTCTTGATCAACAGAATGGTATTAGTAAAAATTATTGTCTGACCATGAAGGACAATAAATCGAAGCCTTAACTAAGGTATGTCCTATTCCCTTGCTAAAATGATCACGTGCCACAGTCGGTTTATTCAAGACTAAATCATTCAGTAGTCCTAGAGGTAAGAGCTGCCACTCTGCAAGGAGCATCATTTTGACCTCCACAAAAATGAAATCTATACTAATGGGTCCACGAAAGAGACACGCACGTGTGGGAGGGTAATTCCACCAAAGTAACAATCTCCTGTAAGTGAGCCACTGTCAAAATTTGGAGCTCCGCTGGTACGTTCGACATGATGCCTCCCAACAAAAGCACTACAAGAGTTCCCAATCGTCTCTTTCCTTGACGTTAGAGGGAACAAACCGTGTTTCTACTTCTCTTCATATCAAATGGCACTCGTTGCTACAACTGAACAACTTTTATCAATAAACAGAACAAGACCACATTGATATGATGGCATGGCTTGAGTTATTGACACCACAGTAATGCCACCAAAGGGCTGCTGTTAATGGTAGGCATCATTAATGCCGACAAGATAATAGGGAACCTTTATGCAGACGTCTGGCCACAGTAAATCATTACACCTTTGAACCGGTTGTTGTAAGCAGTGCTGAGCAATGTAACCCGATGTCTGACTTCAATCATTTTTCGTCTGCAGAACAACGTGTTCAACACTTGCATGTTCAACATCTTCCTTCGACCTCCACCAACCGTTCCTACAGCTATATCTAGCATTTGTAAGTATTTTATCTCCCAAAATCTCTTGAAACTACACTTGTGTCAAATTCAAATTCTTGTGCAACACACGTCAAATTACGCGCCTCTTCAAAAAC
>BMAV01024590.1:9917-27678 GCA_019973955.1 Trichonephila inaurata madagascariensis
CCCCCCCCCCAAGTACCATTGGTACCAGTGTTCTCGTCCTCGAGGCTCTCTGGCTCACGGTTTTTTATTTCAAAGAACAAATAAATAAATAAATAAATATAACGATCAAAAATATGAATGAATATACAATCATATATGAAGAAACATGGTCAAGTAAGAGATTTTTTTTATTATTTATTCTATATTCAGGCGATCTATTTCAAGCTGTTGAATGGAGGAAGCATATTTTGTAGTTCCAATTTTATTTTCCTTTTTGTCATTTATACAATTAACAACAAACACACACATATAAGAAACGACGAGTAACACTGACACATAACAGTTACAATAAGCAGCAACGGCGTTTCATGTATTGTCAAAGACAAAGAGACAGAGAGAAAGACAGTTTTCAGTGTCCTGGATATTTATATGAAGCTGCAACAGGAAATCTTGGATCCGTGCGACATACGCGTATGGAGAATATGATTGGTGGAAAGATAATTTTCGATGGATTCTGAAGTAATTCAATTCCTACTATTAGCTCACAATCTCTATATATTTATTTATTTATATATTTATTTATTTATTTATCTTGGTGGAATTTTCAATCGTTAATAAAATACATTTTAAAGCGCTCAATTGAGCTGAAATTTTATATATAGGATTATTTTGGATGACAATATAATAATATAATAATAATTAATAAAAATTTTAATTGATTAAAACAAATTATTTAAAGAATTACAAATACAACCACGTTGGCATCATTTTTGGCGACTTGTGACAAAACTTGAAAAAGTTTTTTTCTCACGTGCTAAAGTATTCAGTTGAACTGAAATTTATATTGGATGACAATACACAATAATATAATAATTAATAAAAATTAATTGAATAAAACTAATTATTTAAAGAATTACAAATACAGTGACGTTGGCATCATTTTTGGTGACTTGAAAAGGTTTTTTCTCACATTTTAAAGCATTTGTTGAACTGAAATTATATATACACGATTGTTTTGGATGACAATACGATACTTTAATCCATACTTTAATGAAAATTAATAAAAATTAATTACCACTTAATGTTGTGATTCTGTCATATATATATATATACATATTTATGTTAATTGTAACTATTTAATAAAAAGTAGCTAAAATAAAATTTTTCTTTGTTGATCTAAATAGGAATTGACTTAATTTTTTTTATATTACTTGTTTTATTTTAAAAAATGCAAGCTGTTAATTTTCCAAGAGAAATGGTTAAAATAATCCAGGTTATGAGGGCAAGCAATAACTATTTTCGAAGGAGTCCTGAAGGAGAGGACCATTAAAAACTAAAAAATCCTTTAGGGAAATTAAATTTAATTATATGTATATATATTTATAATGACACATATACATATGTTATACATACATACACACATATATATATATACATGTTTTGGAATCAGTTAATTTTATCGTTGCAGTTGTGTAATGGATAGATGAGGAAACATGTTTGTTGAAAATGTATTATTTATTTATTTTTATTTTATTTTATATTATAAACTTTAAAAATTTCAGATGGCAACGTTAGTAATAAAATTGTATTATTCTTTTTCATTTACTTTTTGTATTTTTGCGAATGGCAACACCGGTGTTAGGTTCGACTGTTTATGTTTTAGAATAAAGTTCGTTTTTTTCATCGGTGATCTTCGAAATTATTTATCTCTTTTAATTCAAATGGACTCGATTCATCACCAGAGGGCGCTGCGATCGGTCTTGTATCACGTGATTTTCCATGTGCGATCAAGTAAACAATAACAGCCGATCATTTTACACTTGTGCGCTAACTTTCGAATTTGCTAATATTATTATTTTATATATTCTTTAAATTCTTTTTAATACTTTAAATATTTTTAATATATTTTCTAGTCTTTTAGTTTTTCCTTTCGTGACTAAATATATATAAAATATATATATAGTTTTAGTCGAAGTATTAGATTTAAGTTTAGTTTATTCTTCTATTCTTTAGCTTCGTGNCTAGTCTTTTAGTTTTTCTTTCGTGACTAAATATATATAAAATATATAGTTTTTGTCAAAGTATTAGATTTAAGTTTAGTTTATTCTTCTATTCTTTAGCTTCGTGTTTTTGTATACTTTTAGGTTCAGTAATTCTTTTTTTTATTAGTGCCAGCCACATTGTGATTTAAATAATTATGCAACGCTCTATTGAACTAAATTTTTTTGCCACTTAATATTGTGATTGCGTCATACGTGTATACAAATTTATATTTAATAAAAAGTAAATAAAGTAAAATTTTTCTTTGTTGATCTGATAAGGAATTGACATAAATTTTGTTTATATTATTTGTTTTAACATGTAAAATATTACAATGGACTAAATTCATATGACATTATGATCTAGTGATATTTGTTTTCAATTGTTTCCCGCCTAACACAAAACACTCTCGTACTTTGTTTTGTTACTTCGTATAGCTATATTATTCTTTTTGCAAGTTATTTGTTGCTTTTACTTCATATATATATTGTTACAAATTTTGTGCACGGAACGCTAAAAATGGTGTAAATAATTAGTTCTGAATGTGTAATTCGTTAATATTACTTTCTGTTGTATTTATTTTGTTAAAATCACAATATTCGCAAGCAATTCCGTTCGTTACATAAAAATGGTGATTCAATGGAAACATAGCCAAGTTGGCATCATTTTTGGCGAACATATTGATGCTTCTAAAAAGAAATCTACTAATATCACACAATCTCTGATGTAAACGAATTTTTGAGAACAATTCCAGCAGACTTTAATTAGGGCGTGGTTCTCGCCGAAACAAAGTATCGTTGGCTGACTTTTAAGTAGTCAAAACAATGTTATAATACTTCAGCTATTGAATAGGATGAGTGACTGCTAATGGAATACATTAGTTATTTGTATTTCTAGAGTTGTAATGTGTCTTGTGTGTGTTTCAGAGCAGATCGGCTGAAATACATTCATTCGTTCTTTGTAAGCAAAGCTATTCCTTAGCAAATTTTACTATATTTTTTTACATAGAAACTTCTTATAATTATGAAAAAATAGCCTGATTTAATTATTTTTTAATATTCATATAAAGTTTCCTTTTAGCTGTTCTTGAAAATCCATTTCAGTATTATTGTTAGGATATCAAAATTTTTAATATTATTCATTGATTTATTTTTTAAAATTGTATGGAAATATTTGTGTGGTTTACATCTATTAGACAATTTATATGTAATTCAATGACTCATAAGAAATAATTTGTAATAAAGAGAATAATCCAATTAAATTAAGTCATTATTTTTTAAAATTATGTATTAACATGATTCCTTTCTTGAACTAAGAGTATTTTCTTTTTTGAACTTTGAAGACAGTCATATTTAAAAGAAATTTCAAACCTTCATAAATAATAATTATTAAGTAAAGTCAGACAATCAAAGCTGGCAAATGTTATTTCATTACAGATTCATCATATATTTCAAAAAATCTTACTATGTCTTGGGAATTTTTATAGAACAGTTGTGTTTCAAAAATTAGTATATAATAACAATGTTTCAACTTTATATATCCATATTAATGCAAATAAAGATTGAAACTGACAAAAAAAAACCCCTCTTTTGGCATGCATTTTGCAAAAATACTCTTCATGATTACATAATGAAGCAATGTCACTGATAATCTTTCATCAGAATATGAAAAATGCATTTAATTACAATGAATTTCTTGGTTAAAAATAAAATTTTCATATGCTTCACTTGTATTATAATTATGTAATATTAAAATTAAATGTTGATAAATGATGCATATTAAATAAATTATAATTACTAATTTTAACTAGCTATCTTACAAAATTTTTGTATGCTCCTATATGGAAAAATTTTCACGAAAATAACTTAGGATGTTCACCTATAGTGTAATAGTTTGTTTCAAAGAATTCCTAANTAATATTAAAATTAAATGTTGATAAATGATGCATATTAAATAAATTTGTAATTACTAATTTTAACTAGCTATCTTACAAAAATTTTGTATGCTCCTATATGGAAAAATTTTCACGAAAATAACTTAGGATGTTCCCCTATAGTGTAATAGTTTGTTTCAAAGAATTCCTAAAAATAATCCCATATCTTAGTATGATTCATTTCTATTTTTTTTTCCAACTAAGGAGACAATGATTTATGAAAAATAAATTTCAAACATTTATAGGTGATAAATAGATATAGACTATCAAAGCGCCAAATGTTAGTACTTTATAACAGATATTTTTAAAGGCTTCACAATGTATTGGTACAAATCATACTATTTAAAGGCCACAGCTTAGGTTTTGGTTTCAGTTTCATTTTAAAGCAATTTTCCACTCTTAAATTGAATGAAAAATATTTTTCAGCACAATCAACTCTTGCAAATCTTAATCAACTCTTAAAATGGTTAATTATTTCAGTTAACATTACTAAAAGCATTTCTACTTGATTATGTTTTATATTCTCATAGTTACTTAATTAAGATTGATTTCAAGGCCAATTTTTGTTTTAATAATTGTTTATATAACTTAGAAGCTTTATCATTAATTTTTTCTTGTTGAGAAACAATATTTCAAAGAGATGGAACACTACTGAAAATGATGTATCTAAAAATCACCCTCAGCTGATAATGCAATTAGACTTTTGAATTCAAGTATTGCAGATAAAACTGAATGTTTTCATGATGTACCAAACTATATGGTAATATATTGTAGTACTATATATTAGTACTTTAAAGTTGTACAATAAAAACTCAAACTTGCTACACTCTGCCCCAATTTAAAACTGAAAATTTTTTTTTGTACAAACCTGGTGATTTTTAGCTAAAGTTAGTACCCTTATTATTTTGTACATAAATGCTTTGTGTTTCAAACAGTACTGCAAACTTAAAACTTATTTGGAGAAATGTATTGAAATGTTATTTTTTTTATCATTAATATGTATCTAGAGAGAGTATCCTTTTATATATAATTATATATATACTTAAAAAGTAGAAGATAAAAGATACAGAATTCTCACTCTGAAGTTTAACATGCAAAAATATTTTATTAAAGATTAAAATTATTACATCAACAAGTAGTTACAAGTCATGAATAATTTGTTCCATTCTAATCAAAATCACAGTTTCTACTACTTATGAGCAAGTTGATTAACTAATTATAGCATTGTTTTACCAAGACAATTCTAAATTTCAAGAAACTTCTCAGTTCTTCAAATTGTACTTGAGCAAAATATTAAATTACTGTAAAGTTTGTCAAAGAAATGCTAAATCAGTACTCATACCATTCCGAAATCTGGAACTTATATATTAAACTGCCAAATAATTTCTCCTAGCAAAAAGAGATCAAGCATAATATTACTACATTTCATGATCCTAATTCTCGATAAATGCCTTACAATTGATCAAGTTCTTTTCTTGGGTCAATACTTGTAGCTAACTCAACGCAACAAATTTATTCAGGACTTATAAGCAGGATAATATCAATATGCATGAGTCTTTTTTTAGACTTTTATATTTATGCAAAAATAAATCTAATCTATAATGATAAATTTACAAATTGTGCAAAAACCAATAAATGCATATTTGTTATATATAGTAAAAAAAATTCTACATTTGTATGATAGGTTTATACTACATTCAACGTCTGAAAAACAAATGTTGTGTTTATAAATAACAATACAAATATGTTGCAATTTTTATTTTTTTGTAAGAGAATTATAGATTCAAAAATGGCTTTATTTTGATCATGTAAGGATGAACAGGTTTTTTATATTGTATATATGGACACAAATTTATATTTTATTACACACACATTTTAATCTGAAAATTGTAATGCCTTAATTTATTACCATAATTGGAATTCAATTCTCGATTAATTAGTTTCAATGTTTGTATATATACATATAATAAGTATATAGTTAAAATGAAACATTATATTAAGAGCTTTCTTATGTTACATTTGTTAAAGGGTCATGAAAATTACACAACAAACATGTTATAATAAATACACTGTCAACATTGTGTAAACTTTTATATGGAAGAGCACCTTCAAAATATTTATATTGTTTGATTCTTGAAACAGCTCTTTCCACAGTAACTCGCTTGTCAGACAATTTGCAGTTACTAACAGTTTCAGAAGCGTAAAATTGAATTTTATCTTTAAAAAAAAGAGGGCTTTTTAATTTACAACCAATTTTTATCTAACTCTTCTTCAATTAAGAACCCTTTATCAGCCATAACAACATTTGGTTCAAGATCCATTGGCTTACTTCAAAGAAAAAATTTCTCGTCTGAAATTCTGCCACAATGTAAATGTGATACAAAGCAGATAATTTTTGTAATGACTAAATGTCATTTGTTGCTGTAAAGGACGGTTGAGTTTTTGAATTGGAAATTCTGTACAGTCAATGATCACTCTACAATCTTTATTCTCAAACAAAAAAGGTTTTGGCATTGTTTCCAAAACAGTCTTCTTTGTAGGGAAAGTGTCTAATAATTTAAATTTTTCATGAAAAACTATTGTAACAAGATTAAAAATTTAAGATGATATTGCGATGAAAATTTCTAATAATCTATTGTGTGTGTGTGTAGACATACCTGTCCTTAATTTTACCAAAAACATATCAATGTGTTGATATAATTAGCATTTATATAATTAGAATATTTCAAAACAAAGAAACTTGGAACATAGAAATGTTCTATAATGCAAACTACATCTAATTAACATCTTAGCTACAAAGTAAGAATTAATGTGCTATTCAAATAATTGCAAATAAACACTTTATGCAGATCAACACTATGCAATTTAAATTGTTACAATAAGCACTGCTTGGTAAAAATAACTACATATTAACTTTGTGCAATTCAAAGAATTTCTGAATAAGAATAGTATAATTCAAATAAATGAAAATAAACAGTGACGTACACAGACTACTTTCATGGGAGAGGTTATATTTCTAAAAGAATGTTGATGCATTACAAAACTAATGAATTTAATTACATGCTTACTACTAATATTTTTTAACAGTACAAGAGAGCTGGTTCATTGACACTATCCAGTCTGTGATTCTCATAATCACCACCTAAACTTTCTACTTTGTAGTGATTTCCTCGCTTAGCAGCCCCTCATGAGGGAATTTTGACTGTGCAAAATTATGTACATATTTAAATTACAATATGCAGGAATCAATTTAATCTTTTAAGCCTACTTTCCAACTCAATACATAATTCAATGCATCTAATTTTTTTTAATTCCTCTTCCACCCCCTTGTATTTGTACATTCTTTTTCCATAAGATACTTATAAATGTATCCAAAAGTTATTGGAAACAACAACTTTTTATTATTATATACAAGTACATGTTTTGTTTGCTCTCTGAACAAATGGATAGGGAAGTTTGTTCCTATTGCATGTTAATTTTTCATCATATCTAGCCTTTGACATTGTTTCCAATTCTTTATAATCGCTCGACATGGTCTACAAATCATATAAATTAAGATATTAATACACATATATTGTTATTTTTCTAAACATGATATTATTTATAAAATACAATACATGTTATATAGATTCAGTATACTGATTAAATAACTATAACAAATTATTGCTAATCTTAATTAGCATAATTAATCTTTATTGGCATAAAATTAAACAAAATTGAAATAATGAAAATTTTTCAAATATTAGTTTTTTAAGTACAAGGAAGAATTTGGATTTGATGTGGACGAACACTTAAGCAATTAAATACACTAATCCAACAGTATAATAAGAATAAAGAAATGAAAATACTTAGATGCATTTTCTATGTATTTTTCTATACTTTTCACTATAAATAAGCTATTAGGATGTAATAAGTGCATACAATTCAGACATTAAACACACTGATTAATCTTAAACTATCCAAAAATTAACAAAATGTAAATAAGTAATTTTCACATATTTATAACTATTTTTCTTTAGTTAAATAGGGGAAAAAATGTAATACAATATCTAGTATAATGAAGTTTTATATGTAAAAATAAGTACATGCAGTGTATCTAATTATATTCTAAATAATATAAAATTTAACAAACACAATTATTTAAAAAAATTTCCAAAATACTTGCCATTACTTTTCATTTGATAAACAATAAACAAAAAATCAAAGAAACCAATACAGTTATGATAATAGAAGTTCTGATTTTAAATATTCTATTAGTCGCCAAAAACCGCGATAATCAAGCAATTGTGTCACCCTTGCTCTAAATGAATCAAAAAAGTTTACAAGATATTTTTTGCAAAGATACTGAACATTACACCCGAAGTATTGTTGGGTTCCAGGTTAATGTTGTTTACAAAGTAGAACTTGTCCATAGTTATTATTAAAAATATTCTTAAAATGACAACAAAAAAAAAACGTTGGTGACTAACAGCATAATAACTCATTAGTTACAGAGCATTCAGAATAGATCACAGAAGTGGTACCGTGATCTGTGTGTTTCTTTACGTTTGCAAAATTAAAATTCTTCGAATTCGAAATGCTCAGAAATTATTACACATTTTTTAAAACTTAAAATACCGTCGGCGTATTTGATAAAAACAAAAAATATCCAAAATGAAATAATTAAAAAGTACTCACATTTCAGTCAAAATGTTTTTTGGAAATTTAATACATTACAGAATTTCGTTTTGTTATATGAAGTAGATGCAAATCCAAAAATGCCGCCATAATACTCAGTCGAATGAAGCACATGGCTATTTGTTTACGTCTTGTATCATGTGACTGTGACGTCAGGTGAATCGAGTCCATTACTTACAACGCAATAAATTTATTGTTTCAAAAAAATCAGAAAAAATAATAAACTATAAACATTTTACTAAAACTTCTTAATTGAAAAATACCCAATTAATTTTATTAATAGTTATTTGAATAAAGGAGTTCTAAATAGTAATGATTAAAATTCCTTAGAATATTAATAGTTTATTATTATAAATTTATCATTTTTCCTGGGTAGATATACGAGTAGTTACCTCCATGACCTATAATATTAGGTAAAATTACTTATTCTCTTAATTTTATTTTAACTGTTGTAATTTTTTAAGCACAATTATAATACTAGTGTCCCTAAAGTAATGGTAGCATGGCTAACTTTTTTATATTTTAATATTCTTTTCATATTTTTGCTAAGTGGTACTATTCAGCCATTCCCATGCTTTGAATTGGCGTTTGCGTCTGGAATCTGGCAATCACTTGTTTATTAACTTGTTAATAGCATGAAATCATCTCCACAATTTATGAACTATGTTATGTATTTACGAGGTATGAATTATATTAATAATTCTAAAAAAAGGGTCATCCCTTTTTTGGAATAGAACTCCGTTACTTGCACGCCACTTGCGTAGGCTCTACATTTTTTAATGCAATTTTTAGGTAAGTTAACTTTTTGTAATTTACTTAGATATTCTATCCATTGTTTTCAATAGGTTTTTTGTTCAGTATTCTGGTGACCAATCGTCTACCTTTTATAGGTTTCCTCCTTCGAAAAGTGTCCTCCTTTTCAAAATTTTAAAACTTATCCGTTAATCTCTATATTCAAGAAATGCCAGACACAACGGAAAAGTTTACCACAAAGTAAATGATTATTCGAACATAAAAAGAATAGAAAGATAAAAAGGTACCAGTTCCAAATGAGCGGGAAAAAAATATGTTCTAATTATTTGGAATAGATGGTACCAGGAGTGTGTGAACTGCATTCAACTTTTGATGCTTTAGTTAGGGTGCGAGCTCTAGATGCTTGTGTTAAATTTTAGTTGCTGTGTTGGTCTCATAAGCCTAACGTTCTGTGTTGGTCTCAATGTTTCTACTCACACTGTAGAAGAGGCGAAAGAAATAACTGTTCAATATCAATTTGTTCATGTTGGGCATGAACTGGAAGTCGGAAAACTTCATCTGTCTGAAGCATAAAAATCCAGTTTTGCATCTTCACTTTGTCTTGGAATTCCAATGTCTACAATATTAGACCAAATGAGAGATGAATATTCATCTACAAAGTGATTTGGATTAACTACACGAAAAGGTCTCCGTAACGTTTGCAGAGACAAGCAAATTGGGAAGAAAGTTATTCTACATACAGATGATGCAACCTCATTTGATAATATGGTTTAAAAAATGCAGTGATGCGAAAAATCCTGTATTACTATATAAACCAGTTGGTGGTGAAATGGATAATTATTCAAGAATTGACAAAAGAGATTTCTTGTTAGCACTAATGAATGACACCCAAGAAAAACTTCTCAAACTGTATGGTAAAAATTGTGTCTTGATTGATTCTACCCATGGAACCAATCAATATAATTTTCAGTGGACTAATGGTGCATGATGAAAATCCTGAGGGAATGCCCATTGCAACACTTTTTTCATCACTAGTAACAACTGAAATACTCATTCCAATTTTCATCGAAATTAAGAAACGAGTGCCCAACTTCATAACTAATGTGTTGATGAGTGATGACATAAATTCATTTCCAAATGCTTGGGAGGAGGCATTTGGGAACGATTTCAAGCATTTACTGTGTAGTTGGCATTTTATTAGAAACTGGAACTCAAATGTTAGTACTAAAGCTATAAAGTATGAAGAAGAAATTTTAAATTTGAATTAAAAAAATATTTTGAATGAAATACATATAACAACTTTCAATAAAATGATTAGCAATTTTATAAATAATTGCAAAGAAAAAGAATCAAATTTTGTTAATTATTTTATCTAATTATGACAATAGGCCAGAAAAATGGACTTATTGCTATAGAAATGGCTTGGTCATCAACACAAACATGAAGTTGGAGCAGTGGCACCGTCAACTAAAGTATGAAGAAGCAGAAGGCAAAGTAATGAAAAGGTTAGATAAAACAATTTCATTACTTTTAGCCGCCATTGCAAAGAATTTATTATCTTGTGTTAGTAGTATCGAACGTGGCAAGTTAACCTCTCGTGTTGCTCTGATTCTTAAGACACAAAGGGAGTGAAGAAATGGACAATAAATATGATTACATTCAATTTGATGAAAAACATAGTAACAAAAAGTGAAGGATCATCAATCTTCACTTATGACATTCTCGCTGGAAATAAATCATGTAGATGCGCTATCAGGTGCAAGGAATGCAATATTTGCATCCATTCTTTTTCATGTACTTGTGTAGATTATTGCATAAGATTTGTGATTTGCAAGAAATTCATTTTATACAGCAAAAGAACAAGTTAGTGAATTCTATTACAGAAGACTTGCAACAAACACAGCATAATTCTAGTATAGATATAAATCGTAAAACAACATCAAATCGATAAGATAGATGATATAAACATCAAATAGAAAAAAACGCAATAATATCTAATCTACATAATGCTTCCATGGATTCAGTAATGAATGCAATTATAACTGAATATGAAGACATTGGAACATTAATAAGGGAATTGAAATCCATTGATCAAGCACGAAATGTAAAAGAAGCATTTGCTGCCATAAAAATACATTCAAAGAGTATGGATAATGCTACAAATTTACCTAGTTTACCACCTCTCCAACAAGAAATTGCTACTGCTCCTTCAAATAAAAATATTGATCAGCAAAGGAAATTCATTAAAAAGAATAAAGGTTCCAAGAGAGCAAAACAACAATATTTAAGTACCATAGATACTTATATAACTTAAAGTAATGCATTCTATCACCACTCCTGCATCATGTCATGTCAATAAGGTTGTTGAACACTGAATTGTGAAATGTTTGTTTCTCGCCAAGAAGATTAAAACTGCTCAAAAAGAGGTTGTACGAGAGAGATTATATCTCAATTATAGAGGTGTTTTTCCACAAATGCAAAAAGGTGCATTTTGAACTAGAAAACTATTAAGTTTTGCAGGACATCGTGCTAACTAATGAGCACAAAATTATCTTGTGGGCTCCAAGATAATATAAACAATGGAATATTTACTATCTAGTAGGAAGTATATAAATATAGTTTAGCGTTTTAATATTCTTTTTTTATATTATAATAAAAGTTTAAAAAGTGTTGCAAAATAATGTTATTATATATAAATAAAAATTTTCAGTTTTAAGGAATAACAGGATGAGCTATAGATGCTTGTATCTGTACAAACTTCATAGAGAATGTGAATCCATTTTGCATACATGTTTATTACTTCTCTGCTTTTTTATTGTGAGTCGTGGAGCCCCAGGGTTCTGTGGAACACAGATTGAAGATCACAGGTTTAGTCAATACATGTGAATAAGAATGCTGCTAAACTTAGGAAACAGAAAACACACACCTAAAGGCATGTAATGAGAGAGAAACAATTTATTACCTTACCTTGATTCACATAAGACATTAAAATACTAGTTATATATAATGTATGAGTTCATATTTATTTTATCATGCATATGAGTCTAATTAAGGGAAAAAAATGAACTTCAAATTATTCTGAACAGGTTTGACACTCATTAAAGAACTCAATTTTTAGCATAAAAAGGTACCACCCAGATACACTATGATTCGTGCATGCCAACAAATTCAAATGTACTGAACATTCTTAGACAATGAACTAATAGATGATTTATAAAATATATTTTGTGGTTTAGTAAAAAGGGATTAAAGATGAAAAATTTTTTTATAGAAGTTATAATTCAATTAATGATACAAAATTATGCAATCCGTATGTATTTTAAGTAGTCTTCTTGTGAACAATTTCATCTGAAGTTCAATTTTCTTTGTAGTAAATTTCTTATGAAAAAATGTTACAGAATACGATTAAGAAAATATACAGAAGTTAATTTATTTAAAATGTATTTTGTTTTGTAATATGTGTTTTTAAATATTTACATTTGACATAATTTTTTAAAATACATTAAGCTTAATTCTTCTGTAAAAATATGTTTTCTTCAAAAGAAAAATTTTTTTTGTATAAATAAGTATTTATAACTTTTTCATAAGGCTCTGCAATAATTGAAACTTTATATTATCTGCTGGAAAATACTCATGAAATTTTTTTTATTAAAATGATAAAATATGCATGTTAAAAAAAAATTGCAACACTTTTAGAAATGAGTTGTGTAAAGTTAGTTAAATTTTACTTATATAATTCCAATTGTTTACAATGTGAAATAGTTTTAATATTGAAACCAGTAGATTAATTTATCCCTTCATAAATTTTAATGAAATTATTAAAAAACTAATTAATTGGTTTGACTCAATTTTTCCTTTCACTCTTTAAAATTTGAGGTATAAAAAATTATGTTACATATAGTTTGAAAGAAAAGCCATGCTTAAAAAATTCCTTTACTGGCATACAAGGCTAATTCAAGGGTAGTATATGCAATCAATTTATAATTACTCCGATTTTTTAGTTTCTATTTAGAAAATTGGGTTTTAATGAGAACATACATACTATCAATAGTTGCTCACCAGAGAAATAATTAAAAGGTATCTTGACTTAACCATCAACTCTTATGTCTACAGCTGTACCCTAGCTCATAGAGTTGACTAAATGGTTGTTATGTGACTAGTTAGTTGTGCTTCAATGAGAAATGTTCTGTCTCTGTAACATTGAGAATTTGTAGTTCAATGCAATTTATGTATTTAACTTATCTAAATTCTATTTATATGGCTGTATATTGCATTTTACATATTAATACATTTCATGTAAATCAATTTGCCACATTTCTAATAAAATTACACTTTGGGGAAAATCTTTTATCCAGCTACTTTCAGAGTAACAAATATTCTATCTATATTGTTAATATCTTCCTGATATTAATACCTATTCACAATATTCATCAGAATGTTTTATATAAGTTACCCTATAACATTAGCAACAAAATTCTGAGTGAAAATATTGATAAGTTGACTATTAATAATAATTTTTTAATTAAATAACTATTTAAATATTGTACGTAAAATTCTTTTTCTTTCTTTAAAAAAAAATTGTAATGTATACTTCGATAAGGGAAAAGGAATTGTAAGGTTGTAAAATTTGCATGTTATAGAAAATATGTGTATGAAAAAAATGTGGAATTTTTTAATGAAATGGTGCTGTTTTCGTAAAAATGTTTCAAACAAATCATTTACAGTTTTTGTAACATGGGGTGATTAAAAATCCTTACCAACTTCATGGTGATACTCTAAATGCTCAAATCTTTGAAATATTTTTAGAAGGTTTGGAGCAAGTCTAAAATTCTATTAATTTAGGACACATACATTCCATTACATCTGTTGACTCATTCTACATTTTGCTTTAGATTGCTAAGCTATGTATGTAATTTTCTACTCTAACTATCATGAAGAGTATCTAGCATTGAAATTATTTAACCTTGAGGCATGGTGTGAGCACATTTTGTCCCTTATTTATAATTTTTAAAGTAGCATTGGATCATAACATTTTCATTAGAATGAAGATTAGTTGTAGCTGTCTAGTATAGATGAGATTTAAAAATGTTAATGTGAATGCTAAATATTATGTTAAATATATATATATAACTGCAAAGACATTTTTAAAAACTTATGCAGTTGAAATTTCAGCATGATTTTTTATCCAAATTAGTTTATTGCAGTGTGCAGGCCTTTCTTTAACGGAAATGTATTTCTCTTTTACTATTCAAAAAGTTTTTACACTGGTTTTTTGAGGAAAAGACATTGGGTGTTAGTTGAAACTCTCAAAGTGAGTTGGGTAAAACACAAATACTTCTGTAATGAACACTGATAGATAAAATAAAAATATTACTCTTTTGAAAGTTATACAAGTTCAATAATGAAAATTTTAAAAGTTGAAATTCCATGTAGGAAATAATAGGGATTAATGACTCATGCTACACAATATTTTTGCATATCCGGGAAACACATCAACTGTTGCTGAATTTTTTAGATGCCTCCCATTCCATTATTGTACTTAATCACACAAAAACCTGGTTTTAAAACATTCTTGAACTTTCTCTTTTTTCCCTATATCCACGATGTCAACATTGCAATGTTTGCTGGTATCCCCCTTTTGTCAGACCATCTCAAAGCTAAAAAAAACCTCAATTAGAGAGACTTCTAATGAAACTCATTATAATTAGTATAACATGAGGTACTTAAGAAAAAAAGAAATTTCTTAGACAATATTCAATTTCAAAAAAGCATTAGGAATTAAAAATTTAAACTTTAATGTTTTGTGGGGAATATTTATAAATTCTAGAATATTAGCTTACATAAAATATATATAAAATTCAAATACAAATTTTTACAAAATGTTTTAACAATATTTGTTCAACAAAATACATTTCTCCAATTTTCAAAATATGACATGTCTCAATATTAATAAAATAAAAATTTATTATAAGCTAAATAAATTTTCATTGTATGAATGTAAAAAAATAATGTAAGATCTTACGCCAGTGTGGATTTCTCACACACGCATTCAAAATGTTCTCACTAAACTATAGAATAATAAGTCATTTTTTTTGTCGTTATGCATTCAATGAAATGAAATTTTGTTCCCAAGCAGTAAAATTTTTTCGAAGACTTTTTTTTAAAAAGTTCAAACATACATTTCTGAATCATAGGACAAAAATAGATAGAGAAGCCAATTTTTATTCAATTTCTAGAAAATCAAATTTCTTTAAAAATATTAGATACTTAAAATAATCATACATCCATTGTTTCTTTGAAGATTATTTTCAGATAAAGAAAAAAACTAATTCATTGTTAGAATTTTTTAACGAATGCCACATGCTGATGAACTATTATTTTCCCCTACTTCTTCAAAGTAAAGTACAAATTTTGTTACGTAGAAATGAATTCTTTTCAAAACTATTGATTGCAAATATAGATAATTTCTACTTAAAATATATAAAATTAACAAACAATATAGCTTTTCAACTTGTTACACGACATTTCTTCTGGATACACATCTAGTTATTTTCACTTTGTAAACAAAGCTTATTCAAACCAACGCAGCTTTCATTCATATTACACAACACAGTATGTTCTCAAATCCAATACGGCTGGGAGAAACCCATGAACACCCAACACAGCTGCCAGAAACCCATTTCTCCNACATAGGAGTCATGTTAATCAGAAAGGCGCGAGAGACGTCACAGATTGAACTTCTAATTTTGAAACTATTACTTAACTTTTGATATGGCTTCTCTTAATAGTACTCCAATTGTAGATGTCATCAAGAAATACCAAGAAATTTTAAAGCCAACAGTGAAGGGAAATTTTGGTAGACGAAGATTCATGCTTGGAAAGCATGGAATTGCAACATACTATTTCATCGACAAATTGGTCGATAACAATTTGCATCTGCTGGAGTTTTTGAGGGAATCAGGCCTCAAAAAAGAAAGTTAGAGTGTCAAAAATGCAGGCAGTTCATGAAACTACGATCAAAAAGGGCATCTGACCGAATAGTATGGGTATGTAGGAACAAAATAGAGAACAAAGAATGTGGCAACCAACGCAGTGTGAGACATGGATCCTGGTTCCGCTACAGTAAATTAACATTAGGTGAAGTATTGATGTTAACTTTGTAGATCCAGTGAGGAACGCCCACACAAATACCATCGAAAGTATGTGGAGACATCTGAAAAATACTTTACCTTCTAATAGACAGCGGGATTTTTCTTTTTATTTAGCATCTTTCTTATACAGAGCATCGTGTAAAGAAAAAAAGGTAGATGCTTTTAATTTATTTTTAGAAATAGTGAGAGATAAAGATTGGGAGAACTTTCAATATATTGGTTGAATAATCCATAAATATCTTACAGAGAAAGTTACAAAGTAAAATTTGCATAATTTTTTATTTTACTTAAATCAAGTAAAAAGTTAATAGTTAATCAGTTATAGTCAGTTTATGAAGTTCTTTACCTGTATGATTTGCTTGCTATAAGATATATTGTTGATTTTTGTGAAGCATGAAGTTATAATTGTTGATTTATTTATTGAGTTAGTTGTTTCTCATTACTGTTTAATGATTTTTAATATTGATTTATTCCTTATACTTATATATAATTTTCCATTTTTAATGTGCAGTGCATTTTATACTTGTGAAATATGTTTTAATGCTTCTCTTTATTTAGGCTAATTGGTAATGATGAAAAATGGGATGTTAACATCATTTTTGACTGTTAACATCATTTTCTGAACCTATCAAAAAATTAAAAAAATTTTCTTTCGTCCCTTGATAAGATTCATCAGATTTTATTGTGCTCAGCATATGATTGGAATTGCTAGATATCGTGTTTCTTTACTTTTTTCGTTTGTTACGTTTAAGTTCGGTTTCGACTATCGCTACACGTGTTACATATTAGGCCTAACATGTCCGACATGTAAACAAAAAGTTAGGCCTAACATGGCCGACATGTAAACATAAAGTTCGGCGATTTTTCGATTCTCGCCTTGGCGACAATCGAAAAATCGCCAAAAAAATGGCGGCCTCCGGGCGCATAATACATCTGTTCCAAAAGTCACTATATTACTGGTCAATAAAACAACTATAATATACTATACTCTCTTAATAAATTAATAATTCAATAAATTTAAGTAAAATTCTTTGAAAACACACAATATTTCATGGTGAAACTCACCAGGGTGCAAAATTTTCATGTTAATATTTGATACATTTTAATTATTGTGGAGTAAAGAAAGACAAACTGAAACACAATTACAGATTTTAGGCATTATTCATTTTAATTCAACATACTGTGACGTCTCTCGCGTCCTTCTGCTAACATAACTCCTATGTTCTTT
>BMAV01024590.1:38743-52563 GCA_019973955.1 Trichonephila inaurata madagascariensis
CCTACAGCCATCTGGCATCTAAATCGTGTAAATTTGGGACATTGTTTTGTACAAATTTTCAAAATTCAAAATAATGTGGATCATTAGCAGTTGAAATAAGTTCCTAATGTTTGCTTTTCAGTGCAGTATGGTGCTGTAAATCAATAATTTTGATTGAGATTTCGGGTAACAATTAATGCCTTTCAGAGAAATTGAAAACGAATTTGTGAAAAGATTAGCTTTTATCATCTTGAAAATCATCAAACATTGAACTGAATGAGTCATACGCTGCCAGCTTCATTGGTGAAATTTCTGTTCTTTTTTTAAAAGGTACAAGAGGTATGTAATTATTTTTCTGCGTCCCCATTTCGATGGTATTTACCAAGAAAACACGTGAAAAGTCTAGCTTTAAAACCGTTAAGGGAAACAATGATTGAAGCTCGTATCAATGCTATTAGACCTCTTAAACAAGACCTAAAAATATTATTACCGCATTAAATACCTTAATTGAAAATACCATTAGACACAGGAAAAAAGTAACATTTAAATTTTTGTATTCAATTTTAATTTGGCATGATTTATTATCATGAATTGATGTATTGAAAAAATGATTCAAAATCCTAAATTAAACATCGTGGAATGCATTGAAGGCTTAGATAATCGTAAAAAATATTTCGTTTCCCAAAGATTTGATGATAACTTTAAGATATCTGTCGATTCAGTAACAACACTTGCTACAGATTTAGGTATTGATCCCTAATTACCCATCTCGAAGCTCAGGAAAAAGGTCTATTTATTTGTTTATGAGGGTAGTGAGAGAGAGAGAGATGAACCAGCATAAAATTCCTTCCAGAAATTCGCAATCTCTTCAGCAAATGGACGATTTATCTTATTATCTGAGTATCATTCGATATTCTGCTTTCTGTATGAGTTTCACGACATTTCTGATGATGATCTCATGAAAACCTGAAATGGACTTGAAATTAAGTTACAGGTACAGGAGGAAGGAAGTATTGTGAAAGATGTAGACGGCTTACAACCTTTTAATGAAATGACTTCATTCAAAGATATTTTTCCAGGTAAAAGCAGCCAATTGAGGTATTAGAAATTATAGTCAAGAATGACCTCCAAATTTTGCTCAAGCAATAAGAATTTTTTAACCTTACCTGTTTCTCTAGCTTCAGGGGGGAAAATTTCAATAAATGAAAAACTATTAAAATTTACTGAAGAAATAATATGACACAAGAAAGGCTTTCACATATTTAGCCATCATCTCTATTAAATCCAAAATCTCAGATAAAATGGATTTCATCGAAACTATTGACAAACTTGCTTCCCAGAAAGCCAGAAAAGTTATTTTATAGTTAATTATTAGTTAGTCCTTTTGTAGAAGGACTAATTGATATACTTTTCGTTTCACGAGATTAATGCTTTAGTACTTTTTTTTATTGGATTATATTTTCTGAGTAAGTACAGTTATTTTGTATTTCTAATTATAAAATGTCTATTTTTACTTTAATGGTATTATTTTTGTTTGTGTTTATTGTTTAATTAAGTATTTTGTCGCTATTGTGACACATTGGCTGGTAAAAAAGAAAAGGTTCTGCACTTAGAATTGTATTTACATTTTATTGATGTTTTACTTTTTACTTTAATACAGGTAGATGAATCTATAGCGTCAATGTTAAGTATTAGTTAGTTAAAATGTCAAAAATCTTCTAGAAAGGTGGCACATTAGGTATTTACACGCGGGCGGGCGGCACCCTAGGATCGGCCCTGCCCATCAGATTACATTACTACCTTGGCGCCTCAAGTTCTTTCCGATCTATCACCTTTTGAACACATCCATTCGATCATTGGAGAACTATTAAGCTGACCTACTCTACCCGTTGCTACACCAGATTAATTCTGGCAATGTTTGGAGGCAGCATCAGCTGTCATGCTCGAACAAGACAGCCAAAACTCTTTCATTCAATACCTGCGTGTAATAATAGTTATTAACACCCGTGGCAACAGCACTCTAGGCTGTTGTTTTCTTCGTCTCCCTCATCTCGCAGAAGCCTGCTATTTTCAATAATTTTACCTTCATATTGTGTGTTGTCTCTCTAGTAAATTTGTTTCTGATATCTTCTTGAGGTTGCATTTTGCATGTCTAACAGTATAGCTTTACATAATGTAGAAATTTTTATTTCATAAATTACTTTATCATTAATGTAATTTGTGCAATTGATTAAATTACGTATATATACAGAGAGAGATTTATAGAAAGAGATTCTTATTATAACATTCTTTCGCTTAAAAGGTATCCGACTACGTTCGGAACCATGATTTTAAAAAAGCGCATAAATGTATAATTTTCAAGATATTTAGTGTCACTTAGATTAGAATACATGTATAAAATGGTTTTAAGGACATTATGACAAAAAAAATTATTTAAATACAATATTTTGGCAAAAAATTAACTTAGAATAACCTTTTGTTCCAAATGTTCTCTTTTTGTAAAAAATGCTTCTATTGTATTAATATTTTGCCTGTATATATCTCAGACCTCTATACAGAAGCTCAACTATGATTTTTGAAAAATTCAAATTATTTTTAGAGTTGCAGCCATTTGAAATAATTATCGGCGTATTTTCTTAAAATTTCTCCCTTCTGTTTTCGTAAAACATGGATAAACCGACTTCCAAGTTATGCATTTCAAAAATTCTAGTTGAGCCTCTGTACAGAGGTCTGAGCTGAATACATGCAAAATATTAATACAATAGAAGCATTTTTTACAAAAGGAGAACATTTTGAAAAAAAGTTATTCTAAGTTAATTTTTTGCCAAAATATTGTATTTAAATAATTTTTTTTTGTCATAATGTCCTTAAAACAATTTTATACATGTATTCTAATCTAAGTGACACTAAATATCATAAATATTATCCATTTACACGCTTTTGCAAAATCACGGTTCCGAACGTAGTCGGATACCTTAAGAAATAACTTTTATGCACAAATCTTACTGCTTTATCATTCAAGTAGTAATCGCTGTTAAGATCTAAAGAATACTATTTATTCTTGAACAACAATTAAAAAAAAAATTTTAGAGTATTTAAGACATTCCATTTTGAATGAATCTAATATGATGTTTTTTAAAGAAAAATTTAAATATTTCGGTACTCCCCCTATATTTGTAAAGCCTGAAAGTTCTCATTCAAAAAAAAAAACGAAGTAGAACCGTAATTAAACAGATTTCAAGATTTCTGATAAATTTTCAGTTAAAAAAAATACCAATGAGCTTATTTCAGAGGTACATGTTGAACGAAAAAAACACTTTCCGTAGATTGCTCGAAGGAAGCCAATGAAATTCCCCCTACCATTATTACTACTTACAGTGCAAAACATCAAGTTGTGTGTGTCATTGTGATCCATGCAATTATTCACTGTCAGCAAATGGCTGGGACAGAAGCTTATAAAATATGGATTATGCACGAAATATGTTTAATTCATCTTGTTTACCATCTAGCTTTATAGATATATTTATCTATTTGTTACAAAGTATTCTGCTTAGGATATTAACTTCACATGAATTGTTTTCCATTTGTTATTTCTGCAAGCTAGAAAAAAAATACCGCTTCTAATATTAATTTAGGATTTTAACTAACTTATTTGTAATTTCATGTTTAGAAACAAGTGTTTTTTACTTGGATAAAAATTAAAATCAATATAGAGGCTGAAATTTACATTTTAACAAAACTACTTCTTAACACTAAACATTAAATTAACGAATTTCATAAATGTATAGAAAGATTAAGTTATTATTATAATTTGGATATATACAGATAACAAAATGAATGATTGATGCTCTTAATAATAAAATTGTAATATTTTTACAATAAACAAGTCAATTATGAGCAGAATAATAAAAATTTAGTAATAAAAAAAACAGATACTCTTATTTGTTAAAATGAATCTTTTACTTATTTGGCAAACTTAATGTTTGATTAGCTGTTTTGTGATATCATTTTTATATATATATATATTTAATTATTTTAACATATTTATCTTTCAAATATTTATATTTAACAAACATTTGTATAAGGTTTTGTCGAAATAATTCATCTATATCTCGGAATAACTGAAATTTTAAAGAATGGGTTTAAAAATACTCCTAACATTCACAACTTGGCAGTTAAACAGGGATTTTATCACTGGCTTTAATATAACATTTGTATACGCATATATATATATATATATATATATATATATATATATATTTACTAAAAAATATGGTAAAAATTTTCTGTTGAAATACCAACCAATGTAGAATAGTGCGGAATGATATATGTAATTCGACAGGTTAAAGTTTAAACATAAAATCAATAAAAAGTAGATCTGCATACATTGGTTATTTTGTTTTTATCCCTAGTTTATTTAATGACATAAATTTAAATCTATCGATAATAGGTTTTCTGTGTCCTTGTAAGGGACTGGAGACCACGGTACTGTGGTCAGAAAATTCCTGATTTAATAGCCAAAATTTCACGAGGTACTGGGCTGGGGAATTATGGTTGCCATATGTTTAATTCAATTATGCTACAAAGTCTATGTTGCTGTTGTGGAATTTATTAAGTGCAGTATCGTTTCAAGGTTAACCCTAGTTACCTGACGGTAGTACAAAACTAAAAAAAAAAATATTTGCCATTAAAATTCATAATGTGAAGTGTGATGTTATTGTGAATGGTAAAAATCAGTACAAATTCCTATAAAATGAATATTTTCAGAATAAATTGGAGATCTAAGTAGTAAAAAAAAAAAAACGATTAAAAACAGATTTAAATAAATTTAATATTTTTGATTTCACAAGCCCAAATTTAAAATACGTAAGGATTTGTCAGACAAGAAATATTTCATTTTCTAGATTCAATTTTTGGAAGCTTTTAGAAAAAGAGTACCATAAGTGATAAATTTTACAGAAGATAGAAAATATAATATGACTATAAATAAAAATACTGTTGCATTTTCATAAAAAAAAAATACTCTTTTTGCCATAAAACTGCATAACCTAATACCTTAAAAATGGGACGATCAACATAATTACTGTTTGTTTCTTGGTTTAAAAGCAAAAATAGGGGATTGGGGTATCAAAATAAAAAACTATCTGTCGCATATCCTATTATGGGCATTAAAAAAGGCAAACCTTTACTTTTACTTTTGAATTGATGTTCTAATTTCACCTTGGATGAATCAGTATGGTGAATTCGATAACTTATGCAAATGTTAAATCATGCTTGGCCTAATCTATGCAATAGTTGATGGCAGGAGTTTTATAAAAAAAGAATGGGTGCAGTTCGATTAGTAATGCCATGTGGGTTTCGAAATCAAGGATTTGCTTTCAGTTATGGAAATTAACTATATTTAGAGAAAAATATAGAGTAAGGAATAAAAAAAATAATAATTCTTAAAAAAGTAATTAAATGTTATTTTTCATCCATTTGATTTATAATTTATCAAAATAATGGTTTTTCTCCCACAAAAAATTATATAAAAAAAACTAAGAAAAAAAAAGTCTTATCGTTTTTATAGCGTATATTAATTTCAAGGATTGTTTACTCTTGTGATCTAAGAAAGTTCTAAGAACTGTTTCTGTTATATTAGGGTGTGTTTTACTTTAGTTATTGGCTGAATCTCGAACCGTTCACTTTCATTTAAAATGTAATTCTAACCCTTAAAAATGTTTATGAAAACTACAGTAATATGTGCATGTTTGTTTTCTGAAACTTAGGACATTGCTACAAAAGTTGTAAAAAAATGCCCTGCGCTTGGAGAAAATACAGCTACGTATATTAAGAACAACTCAAAGATGGTTTAAAAAAAAATTGCCTGTGCTGAATTCGTAGATGATGACACCAAATTAAGCAGCCATCAAATCAAAATCTCGACAAATTTGAGACAACGATAGAAAACAGCTTGCAGAAATGTTTAAAGTAAGTAATGAAACAATACAGAAGCATTTATACAAAATAAGAAAGTAGTGGAAATTGTGTGTACGCCGCAGGAAAATGATGAAATTAGGGATTTCATCAAATCCCTCAGGGAGATGATAAATTTACGCAAGATGTTAAGATAAAGTCTCTTTGAGGTCATTTCCCAGATGTAAGTAAGTGATTTGATCAAATCCCCGAACTGTTTTAGTGAAATGATTAAATGAACAAGTCAGTTTTCACTTGTTATCCCACACTCACTTGTTATCACACACATTCCCTTTTACCTCCCCCCTCTCCTCGTCTGTGCCAGGCTTCTGACGTGACGCACCAAAACAAAATGACCTAAATATCATTTTTTTTAGTTTTATTTAGTTATATTCTTTGCATTATTATCTTTCGATTGATATATCACTTCTGTATGCCTAAAAATTAAAAACTGGATAAAACTTCAATTGAAAGATGTAAGCAAACAAATTAGGGAATTCGACCACACCCTCTTTTATAGATAAAAAAAAAACTTTTTGATAATAAAAAAAAGCTACTTTTAAAAGGGAAATAATAACTGAAAAAAAGGTGTTACAAATAAAACGGGATATTTCTGTACTACTACATTAATGTATAGTTTAAAAAAAAAATGTTTAAAATTCTACTACAAATATCCTTTTTTAAAAAAAAAAAAAAAAAAACTAGCTTTATTATCTAATTATTTTGTGAATTAATTTCGAATAAATAATTTGTAATTCAATAATTATTATTGTATTAATTACTCTACTTTTAATAATGCACCATATTTGCTAAATGAACACTTTTAAACTCTTGACAATATTATTTCATCATTTCCCTGAAATAGGTTAGGGATTGGATCAAATCACTTATTTTCTTTAGGGAAATCACCTTACAGAGTTCTTATTTTAACATTTTGCTTGAATTGATCATCTTCCTTAGGGATTTGATGAAATCCCTAATTTAATCAATTCCCTTCGTCATGTACATGGATAATGCATAACTATACGATAAAGTTTCGAAAATTTTGTATTTAATGTGAGATTCTCTCTCTTTTTTCTATCCTTTCCATCAGACATGTATCCATCACCTATTTTTTTTATCTTTGAACAATCATATACGTGGTAAATAGTTGAATAATGAAGGTTTGAAAGGAAAAGTGTCAACAATTTTGAAAATGAAAATAAGTAGTTTTATAAAAATCGATTTTATAAATTGGATTCTCCCTAGGAAAGGGTTGCTCAGTGCGAGGGAGAGGATATTTTGATAATTAAAATTATTTTACGCAAAAATACGCAAGGGGTTGTACTTTCCTCCTCTTTTAAAAAGGACAGAATTTTTTCTCTTCACTGACATAGGTTCATGCTAGCACATGATAATTCTGGTACATTTGATTATTGCACGTCATAATTATGAGATACCGAATGGGTATACGTTGAAACATGCAAAGCTTTGATTGAATCTCGTGGTTATTTTTACTTAACTAAAAAGATACACTTGGTGTATTTAAGAAATGAATATTTAAAACTACATTTCTTGCCTATAACTTTAAAAATAACAGGCAAGATAAATGATCTGTTACTTCCGCTACTAAGAGCACTTTTCCCAGAGTACAATAATTGTATTAAGATTTCGAAAATGTGTTATCAGATCATATATTTTAGAATGACCAGGGGGAGGTACCCACTGTCCGATTAAGTCGGCGTGAGTGAGTGAGTGAATATAAACGTCCCGTTATTTAGCTACTCTAGGACTTTTGGCGATAGACCTCGTAATTTTGAACCATGTTAAAGAGACGAGGATGACACCTGAGCTTGTTTTGGTAACAGTATATTTTAAAGAAAGAATACGAGCATTTTAAACTGTCAATAAATGGGAGAAAAACAGTAAAAAAAGAATAAAGAAATTACCCTTCATTATACCACATTAAAAATGAAAAAGCATGGCGGAAAAGAAACAAGACTTTTTTTCATAATCAAAAACTTTTTTTTTAAGTTTTAAAAACCATTTCATTTTTTTTTTTCTTTAAGTCTTTTAACTATAGTTTACGTATAATTGATCTTGTTATAATTAGTTCTGTTTAAAGTATAGCGGAAAACATACGTGTCTTCTAATAATAATTTCTATTCAAAGGTATTTTATAAAGTACTTTAAGGTATCCGACTACGTTCGAAAAACCATGATTTTGCAAAAGCGTACAAACGAATTTTTTTTTTAATATTTAGTGTCACTTAGATTAGAATACACATGTAAAATTGTTTTAAGAATATTATTACAATAAAATAATATTTAAATGCAATATTTTGGCAAAAAATGAAGCTTAGAATTACCTATTTCATAACATTCTCCTTTTATGAAAAATGCTTCTATAATAATAATATTTTATTTATAAATAGCCAAGACTTCTCCAAAGAGCCTGAACTAGGATTTTTGCAAAATTCACATTATTTTCAGAGTTATCACCATTTGAAATAATTACCGGCGTTCTTTTGTTAAAATTTCTGCACTCTGGTATACTAAAATATGGATAAATCCACTTCTCAGTTATATAGCTCAAAAATCCGGGTTCAGGCTCTGTACAGAGGTCTGCATTTATATATAGGCAAAATATTATTATTATAGAAGCATTTTCCATAAAAGGAGAATGTTTTGAAAAAAGGTAATTCTATGTTCATTTCTAACCCAAATGTTGCATTTAAACAATTTTTTATTGTAAAAATAGTTTTGAAACAATTTCATACGCAAATTCTTATCTAAGTGACACTAAATATTTAAAAAAAAATGTTCGTTTGTACGCATTTGCAAAATTGCAGTTCCGAACGTAGTCGGATACCTTAAAAGAAGAGTGCAACTCCTTTGATAACATTTAAATTATTATAGGGCAATGGTCGGCCAACTTTTAGAGGAAAACAAGATAACCAAGGTATCAAAGAGTCATTTACTCTAACAGCCATTTATACTAAGAGTCACGTACGCATACGCAGGAGGGGAAAGAGAGCTTCCAGTAGCAGTCGCGGTCAAGACTATTGCACTCCAATTAAGGTATCTGACTACGTTCGGAACCGTGATTTTGCAAAAGCGTATAAATGGATAATAATTATGATATTTAGTGTCACTTAGATTAGAAAATGTATATAAAATTGTTTTAAGAATATTATTACAATAAAAAAATATTTAAGTACAATATTTTGACAAAAAATGAACATAGAATGACCCATTTTCAAAATATTCTCCTTTTGTGAAAAATGCTTCTATTATAATAATACTTTGCCTGTATATAGCTCAGAACTTTGTACAGAGGCTCAACTAGAATTTTTGAAATATATAACTTAGAAGTGGGTTTATCCATGTTTTACGACAACAGAGGGGAGAAATTTTAAGAAAAAAACACCGATAATTATTTCAATTGGTTGTAAATCTGAAAATCATGTGAATTTTTCAAAAATTCTAGTTGAGTCTCTGTAGAGAGGTCTGAGCTATATACAGGCAAAATATTATTATTATAGAAGCGTTTTTAACAAAAGGAGAACATTTTGAAAAAAGTTTATTCTAAGTTAATTTTTTGCCAAAATATTGTATTTAAATAAATTTTTTTTGTCAAAATGTCCTTAAAACTATTTTTTACATGTATTCTAATCTAAGTGACACTAAATATCATGAAAATGATCCATTTAAGCGCTTTTTTAAAATCACGGTTCCGAACGTAGTCGGATACCTTAAAATTTTCGTTTATAATAATTTTATATAAAGCATTACACAAAGTAACATTTTCTATTCCTTCCAAAAAATTAAGAGCTTTAGAAGATTTTTTTAGTTTTGTGGCTCACAATGCACAAGAACAACCAATGTCAAAATACTATAATGTTGGAAATCAGAGGCGGATTAAGCTTGTTGGAGGCCCCTGGCAGTATAAGTTTTGAGGCCCAAGGGCTCAAGAGTTGAAAAACGAAAACAGTGAAAAGATTCACTTACCTTAAATTCCCTAAATAAAATGTATTGATTATAATAAAACTTAATGGCTAATGAAAAATCTCAATTGTATTTTAAAAAATTAAAAAACTTACTAAAGAGCTTCCAATTTTGCTATACAACTTTATTTCTCGATTTCACTTTGGCAAGTTCATTTTTTTTTTTTTTTTGCCGTATCTATTTTGTCTAAAATATCTTGTTCTATATATCAGTGTTCCCCAACCTTTTTATCACCACGAACTGGTCAACGTTTGTTAATTTTACCGCTGGCCACTGAGGGGAGGATGTTGATTGTTTATGTTTTAGACTGTTTTGATTTAATAATTTTAATTTAATTGTATTTATAATCGTGACTTCAGAATAAGATACAGCTACACCAAAAAATGAATATAAAGTGATTTAACAAGCAAAATATATAGTGATTTTCGTAAAAAGTAGCCCACAAACCCAAGATAAATATACCACAGTAAATAAAAGAGAAATAATTTAATGTTTCTTCAGCGGACCGTTAGTATTTAATCTACGGACTGGGGGTTGGAGACCACTGCTATATATAATATGGCCATGTTGTACAATTTGTCTTCTCTTCCACAGTACTGCTTAAATAATTTTTAATTCGCTTTAAAACTGAAAAATATCTCTCACACGATGTATTCGATATCGGTATTGTTAAAAATATTTTCAAAAGTATCCTTACAATAGGATTTTTCTTGCAACTCAATAAATTCCTAGTAGGGTTTTCATTGTACCTTTGTTTTCTTTAAAAAAATAGTAAAAACTGATCCAATTATATCGTCAGGATTAAAAGATACAATATCATCTTTGTAAGTTTCCTTTAGTTTTTGTGTAGCTTTCTTCTTAATTTCAGGTCATAATCTCTAATCAAAAAATACAGTAAAGTGTTCTATAGCAGTTTCATAAATCTCAGCTCTTCAGGATAGTTCTGCTCTTGCCCTAGCAACATAGGACATAAAATGAATTCACTATGAAATTATCCCTTCTTCCAAAAATTCGTAACTGACTTCTTTATTTTCACCGAAAATAATTTTTCTCTTTGGCTGCCTGCGAGCTTGTCCAGTTTCCTTTTCAAACGAGAGCCCTGATAAATCAGTTGCTTCTTGTTTCAATTTTCCAAATTCACTTTTGCAATTTTAAATTTAATTTTCTACAGGTTTTATAGTCAGTCGCTTTATCCACCTCTGGTTGGAATTAAGATTCCAAGAGTCGTAAAAAGTTACTGAAACTTCATGTTCCCATAAATAATTATTATTGACTTTGATTGTCCTTGTATATAAAAATAATTTTCCACCTCTCTTTTTATTAACCCTTAAGAGGGCCACAAAGTACGGAATTGTGTTTTTGTAACTTCTGTTGGGTGTTTATGTGTATCTCTACTTATATTGAAAAGTGCTCCCAAACTCACGTATACACACACACAAAAATACCGCTGCTGAAAATTACTTAAAAAAGAAGTGCCTTTTCATGGAGGCATCTCTACCAATAAATTAGACTTTTGCTGCTTTAAAACTGATTTTAATATTTTCACTGATTCTCAATACACTTTGTCCTTTGTCTACGGAGAACAATTTAACACATACACCTTAAGCTAGTCAAAGGTTTAATTTAAGGTGTCCGACTACGTTCGGAACCGTGATTTTAAAAAAGCGTATAAATGGATAATGTTTATGATATTTATTGTCACTTGGATTAGAATACGTGTGTAAAATTGTTTTAAGAATATTATTAGAATAAAAAATTATTTAAATGCAATATTTTGGCAAAAAATGAACTTTGAATTACCTTCTTTCAAAATATTCTCCTTTTATAGAAAATGAATCTATAATAATAATATTTTGCTTTTATAAAGCTAAGATTTCTCCAGAGGGCCTGAACTAGGACTTTTGAAAAATTCACCTTATTTTCAGACTTATTACCAATTTAAATAATTATCGGTGTTTTTTTCTTAAAATTTCTCCACTCCGTTGTATTAAAATATGGATAAATCCATTTTTAAGTTATATAATTCAAAAATCCTAGTTCAGACTCTATATGGAGGTCTGAGCTATATATGGGCAAATTATTATTATAGGAGCATTTTCCACAAGAGGAGAATGTTTTGAAAATACGTAATTCTATTTTCATTTTTTGCCAAAATATTGCATTTCAATAATTTTTTACTGTAATAATATTCTTAAAACAGTTTTATACATGTATTCTAATCTAAGTGACACTAAATATCATAAAAATTGTCCATTTATACGCTTTTGCAAAATAACAGTTCCGAACGTATTCGGATACCTTAAGACGCAAATAAGATGAATCTTTTCAATATATAATTATAAAGAAAAAACATAAAAGAAAACACTAATTTTTAGTAGATATAATCATTTTTTTTTTTTTTTTAATAGATCATATAGCTAGAAGTCTGAAGAGCAGCAACCGTCTGAACAAAGAGCCGGGATTTGCCCACCCTGGCAGAGAGGAAGGACTAAACTGAGTCAGGGAATCATGACCTAGCTTAAGAAATTATAAAACTATTTTTCCTTGAAGATTTTTTGCAGTGGAATATGTATATCAAAAGTAAACTAAAAAAAAAAAAAAATCTTGCTTCTAAATCTCCAAACCAAGCTCTCATTTAACGCTATAGATGGCCTTGTTATATGTCCTTTAGTACTGATACGAAATCACAACCAGAAAAAATTACACAAAAAAAAGAAAAGAAAAGAAAATGTTGTGTGCGTGCTAAAAAGAAAAATCTCGTTACTATAGCAGCTGCGTTATTTTCAATCACATTTTGTTTCTACTTCAAGAAAAAAATGTTAGTTATATAGATAATCACAGGTTAATTGTTATATTATTTTAATTTTATGGGTCTTCTTTTATTATAAAAATAGTATTTTTACAGCCCCATATCACTTATTTTCTCGAATACTTTTGTAATTACAGTACTCATACTGAATACAATAACCTTAATGATGCTTGCTGCAGTAGGAATGAAAAGTTATGAGTGAGGTGTAATTCAATTAAAAAATTCGTCAGGCAAATTTATAAATGTGTGTAAATTTTATGTTCATGAAAAAATAAATGTAAGTTCATTTTGAATTTGATAAACTTGCAATTTTACTATGTATGATAAATATTTTTTAATATGTATACAAGAAAATTGAAAAAAATTATGTGACTAAATTTCTTTTTTTAAGTAAATTGCTAAGACTGTAAATCAAAACAATTTTTTTTTCTTTTTTCAATTGATGATCCATATATATTTATTTAGTATATTTAGACAAGTTTGCTGGTCAAATTACTCATCTTTTATCACTCTTGACTATAATAAGCCATTTATGATTTATATAATTTATGACTAAATTGGTTTCATCATGTTCGTACAGCAAAAAACAGTAACTGGAAAAAATTTGTGTTAATTAATGTTGAAACAAAGTTGCAAATTTTGTTGTTTGCAAATTGCGAACATGTTTTTAAAACAATAACATTCTGATTCTCCTAACGATTACGGGCTACAACCAAGCTCTTAACAAACAAACAAAAACTTCTACAGTAAGTATAACATTTAAAGGTACGCATCAATGCTTAAGGAGTGCACCAATAGCTCTGACAAAAACAAAAAGAATCATTTTTCAAAATAAGCCTCAAAAGAATAACTTCAACTAAAAACGATTCCTACAGAACAATGTCCAAAATACGTGTTTGAAAATTCTGAAAGCAATTTAGGTAGATCCAGTGATTCTTTTACATAAAAATAGTGTCTGAAATAGTATTTAAATTTGCAATGACAAAAATATAGCTACAACTTTACAACGAACAAGCTCCTCGGAGGGCACAATATTTGAAATGATACACAAGAATAGTAGCAATACGCAATATACACAAGAATAGTAGCA
>BMAV01024590.1:66066-79540 GCA_019973955.1 Trichonephila inaurata madagascariensis
CGAAAATCGACAAAATCAAAAGGAGACTGATACAAGAATGGTTAACTTTCGACCCCAGACACCCCCCTCCCTTGAAAAATTCCTGTGTGCGCTACTGGGTTAGATTATAAACAAAAGTACTGTTTCCTAGATAAAAAGAAATGCACATAACTACAATGTTTCATGGTTCTAACCCTCAAGTGTGACAGAGGCTCCCACATAACACCCTCACCTCTTGCCGGTGGTCACATCAAGTACCTCTCATTCTCAGCGAACAACATTTTTGTCATCCGTGGCAAGTGTCAGGCTCCCCAGGCTTTTGTCGAACATATTTTGAGTTGTATGAATCCCTCTCGAGGAGAGATATCTAAGTGGATCCCCTTTTTGCCGACTTTAAAGAGTCCAAGGTCTTATAAATTTTGGGTTCAACATATTTTTTAACATCAACAGTCTTTTTCAGTATAATTAGTAGGAATTGTTAACATGGTTACTGCTGTAGATCCACATTGAAACTTGTAAGAAATAAAATACTCTTGGTTTGTAATACATCAATTTTCTCTTGGATTAAATGTTAAAAAGGCTTAAATTTCAATGCTGAAAAATTGCTTTTTTTGAGTGGATGAGTTGATAAGTTTGAAATGGAGCTTGTTGAATTAACATATCCTGAATTACTGAAAGCCAGCTTTATGGAATTACGAAAAAATCTGGAATGTAACCAATGGTAAATCAACGGCTACTTTTTAAACTGTTGAATGTCATTACTGAAGAGATTTAAGTGTTTGAGAGAGAAGAAACTTGCATGTATTATGCTTTCCGTTTTGTACAACATCTGTGTGTGAACAACTCTTTTCTCATATAAAAAATATTTTGTGCGAGCCAAAAAAAGTTGTTTAATGACTTAACATTCAGAATCATATGTGAAATTAGAAGTCACAAATTATGCCACTAATATTGCAATATGAAACTGAGCGGTGCAGAGACAAGGCTCGCATAAAAAAAATTATTTCTTTTAACTATAGTGATGGCATATTTACATTTATGTTATTTATTTCTTATTATAATAAATATGTTTAAAAGATGCATAGTATACAATAAATGCTTAGTTTTAATTTTTTATTTATGTTAATGGAATAGTTATATTTTTTATGTTTATATTTATGAAAATAAACATCATTAAATGGTGTAGAATTAATATAAAAGATTTTAAATCTGTACTTTGTAATGTATTCCCTAACTCTGCTTGCATTGCAGAGTGAATCGAATAGTTTCAAGTAATTCTTACTATATGGTTCCCTGAATCTATTGGTAGTTTGATTTGGCACACTACAGCTGCCAGCTTGCCGACGTAGAGCATTTTTTTACGCTTAAAGGGAAAAAAAATTTAAGGAAAGACCGGTATTTTGTGTTTTATGAAATTTAAGCATCCATTTGAATTAAAAAACAACAACATTTTAATTTCAACATTTGAGGGAAATAATCACAAAGCCTCATTTATGGTCATTATTTATGGTTTATTACCATCATCATTGAGATATGAAAAGATAAAAAAATTGTATGATTTAAGAGTAAAATATAATTACTGCAATACCTGTAATCGAAAGAAAATTGTTTATGAGGCACAGAAAACCTCTAGTGGCCATTTAAAAGAAAATTTAAGCATTTTTGTTGTTGCGTTATACTGAGTTAAATTTAACAGAAAAAAAAATTGACGAATGATTCTTGGAAAAAAAATTTTCATCTCAAATTTAATATCTTAATCAGTTATATAAATCCTTACCCCAAATTCAAAAATAATTTCATAACCTTTAATTCTAAAATCAATTTTAAAAATGTATTATGAAATAAAATAAATATCCCAGAAAAGTTTCAAATTTCTGTCTTTTCTTACATGCTATAATTTTTTTTATAAATAATGTTTTTAACTCTTATAATTATGAATTTGAAGAATTAATTTTTTTATAGTGCAGTGCTTCTCAAACTTTTAATATTTGCGACCCAATATTTTATCATAATTTTCCTCGCACCCCCCTCTATACAATAACAATGTATTGAATTCAATAATACTATACTTTGACGCTAAAGCTACTATACGACATTAAACTCTTAAGTGCCATGGCGTATATAAATGTCTCTCTCAAACAAAGCATTACACATAGTACATATACGTCTTTCCAAAGTACGATCTTTTCAGTGTACTTCTATCCATAAAATTATTCAGAAAGCTTTAGAATGCAATAAAAAGACCTTAACAGTATTTGCGAAGGATTTACTTATTTCAGAGGATTTGCTTATTTATTCCTTTCCTTCCCCCCTCCCCAATGCATCACATATGCACGCGTACATGGGATGGGAAACGGTGGCATTGGGGAGCGAATTGCGTAACTTTTAATCAGCAGCTATGGGATTAATAATAAGCAACGAAAATTATTAAGATAAGTGTTAATTTTTGTGTATAATTTTATATATGACAAGCCCATGGGGTCACTGGTAATTAATAAAATTGTTTTTAACTTAGTTTTGCAAATTAATTATAAAATGCATCGTGCAGTACTAATACATTTATAAGAGTATTATATCAGTGTAAATGTGTATTTTATTTTTATTATGTCAGAAAGTTTTAGTTTTTTTTTTTTACTTTCAGTAAATTAATAGTTTTTTTAAATGATCTTTTGCTTTCGACTTTTCAATATACTCGCGCCTTCCTCGTAGAGTTATCACACCCCCTGGGGGAGGGCGTGCCCCACAGTTTGAGAAATGCTGACAATGAAAATTTTCAATGTTAGAAAGAATGAGAAACTGTTGTAAGTAAACATTATTTACCGTATTAATATTCAAATTTAAGCCACCATCGTTTCTAAGCCACCAAGTTCACAACTCGTTTTTGTGAAAAAATAAAAAATAATGTGAAAAGGCTTTTATCGATATCCGATATTTACGAAATTAAAAAAAATTAAAATGAGATTTAATAAGAAGTGAGTGATTAATTTATTTTACCAGTATTAAAAACTTTTTAATGTATACATGAATCTGTCATTGCTCTAACCGCCAGTATCATATTTAATTTCTCCTATCCAACGAATTTTTTTTCCGCCTTCGATTCTAACCAGCACCTGAGTTTCAATAGCATTAATATTAAGAAAAAAGTGAGGCTTAGATTCAAATAAATACGGTACTATAAATATATTTCCCGTGTTATATTTCTCAAATATTATTAGAGATAATAGCTTTGGTGGATACCATTGTAATTGTATTGCATGAAAACTCTTGTACACAAATGATTACATAGATCTCGTTATATACAATGAGCAAAAAAACAAAACTTAAAACTTTCAATTACAGTGTACATTTCTTTTTTTTTATTGAAAACAACAATTGACCCCGTGCACCACAAAGTATCACCCGGGGCTCACAGAAATAAGTATTAATCACATATTACAAAGGAATAAAGGGGAAAACCCCTTTGAGGTTATGAAGGATTACAGATATTTACAACAAATTCATAAACTTTTTAAAAGCCCTTCTGGTGGAAAGAAGTTGCTAAAGATTCGGAGGCCAATTTATATTAAGTCTCTTGAAAGCCAGTCTTAGGATGTTTCGTTCCCTTTCAAACTTGGAACACAGAAGGAGCACATGTTCTACATTTTCCTCGTCACCAATATCACAATCACGAGAAAATAACAGAACTAAATTAAATTTGTACAAGTAGCTTTGGAAGTTACCATGACCAGTTAGAGATATTGGGTTATTTTGTAATTAGTATAAAAAATTATTACAATGTACATTTAGAACCAAAAAAAGTCGTTAAGTGTATATTATTTTTTAATAATAAATCTGAGGTCTGCATTCACCTTGCAGTTTCCAATTTATAAAGACTCAACAAAAAGAAATTCTTCTCAGGAAATAAGTAGACTAAATACGAAAAATTAGCTCCGGTCAGTGAACAAAAATTGGCCTCGTTGTAAGGCAATTAAAATTAATCTCTTGCTGACGGTGCATAATACAATACTTCTTTCATCTTTTTCAACGAAGCCAATAAAGTGAGTAGAACAAAATCTATTTCTGTCTCAATATATATACGAGCATATATATATATGTGTGTTTGAAAAGAGGATATGTAGTTTCGTTTTCAACCCCGAAAAGACGACTTTGTATTAAACTGTAGCTACTGAAATAGTTATTTTTTTAGAGTAACTTATTTCAAGAAATCAAACTAGTTTGAAAAACAAGTGGCTTTGTTTCCTTCTGTATCAGATAAAAAGCATGAGCTATAGTAAATTAGATAAAACTGCATTAGAGTGAAAGGAGAGCTTTTATTTATTTACTTATTTTCTGTTACGCTGAAATTGGGAATGAATAGTGACATGGATCCATGAGTATTATAGGTCCTCCATGGATTCTTGGGTCACTGACCGTAATTATTTTTCTTTTTAGACAACATAGATCTAGTAATTTTAGTATTTTTTTTCTTTTGGATGTTTTACTCATCAGTGGTGAATATCGATCCCATTTTAGTATGGGTGACTGCTTATTTTTTCCTCGGAAAGAGGGTAAAATTAAATTTAGTCTTACTTTCTTGCATTCGGGAAAATTCGTTTAATTCCGGTTCTTGATAATGATTTCAAATTAAATGTCGCTGATAAAACGATTGCGAGGAGACTCTTGGCTGAATTGCTGGAATTTATCTCGTAATTTGATTGTTTGTTTATGTGCCTTTTATTCGTATACATGCCGCTTTACTGAGAGATAACAATTTACTCAAATAAATTCGGGTCCTGATTCAATATTCATTTATCTTAAGTGCTGAAGTTTTCGAGATCTGTCACCTTACTCTTAAAAATAAGATTTTAAATTGAGAAATGCACAAAATGTAAATTTTTATAAACAATATAAATGATTAAAATTTAGGTTTCAATTGATACAGAAATTTAAGACATTAGGTCTTTAAAATTACAAGGAGTTTAATATATCTACTCTTTTAGACATTTTCTAAAATCATTTATATGCATTTTATTTATGTGTAATATATGTAGTTAACCTCGACCTCAATTTTTGGAATCTGTATTTTTAATGTGATGATACAAAATTTTATATCAAGATTTGTTAAAGCTTTTAAATATGTATACTGATTTTTTATAGTGTTAAATTCAACACAGCTGGGAAGTCAAACAGTAAGAAATCAAAGTAGTTTCAATTTAAAATAATCTGAAAGATATGTTGCTTTCCTTTTCAAAAGAGACAACATTCACTTTAATTTAAAATTTATGTTTATGTAGACTTATGTAATGTGAAGATCTAACACATGCAATCTTTCACCTCTTTTAATGGCAGATAAGATCATCGTGGTGTTGAAAAGCAGAATCATGATTCTTCATAAAAGAGACAATGTCGAGCAAATCATGTCCATATCTGTCGTTCAACGCACCATTGCAGACGCATATGTCTATGATGTACAGTCAAACGTAACCGCAGAAATGGATGCCTTTCTGAAATTACCCTCTGCTGCAGAAAATGTCGAATGACTGGCACAAGCTGTTGCGAAACATGTTCAGTTAGTTCCACAACATATTGTGAAAGTAACTTAATTCTTGCATTAGGCTTCTTGATGTTGCAAAGCAATCCGTCACACTGATGCACACACATACTTTCCTCTCGCTCTCAGTGTGGTATGATGAAGCTGGTACAATTCTTCTGTCGATTTTTCACTTAAAGATTCCATATTCGCATCACTGTGCAGTGGCGTAACGTACACCTCCGCAACCCCAGGATTCTAGGGGGCCCCAAACCTGACTGGCGCCTAGTACATATTTAACCAATTTGTAAGATATTAAAGGTAAAACTTGATTTTGCACGGGGGGGGGGGCCAATATTCTCCGTTTCCACCCCGGTCCCCGTGGTTTGATTTCGTTCAACACGAGTATCGATTTTCTAGAAGGATTATCTACAATCTCTATAAGTCACAATTCTCTCTATGTAAAACTCAGAAATATTCTCGACCGACTGTCATATTCTCTGATGTGGTGCACGAAAACTTCTGAGAGGGAAAAAAGCAGTAAATCACGATTTCAGTATTTAAAAGAAGCCTTCTATCATTTCTTTATATTGCGTTTGTTGGAAACATTATTAATGCGCATGATTTGCATGTGCATCACACTGCTATTCATTTATGTGTTTTATTGAAGTTAAAACATGGTTCAGACATAACACTTGCTGGATTCTTTTTATGCTGTTACATTTTGAATGGCCAGCAGTGTAATAATAACAGTTCTTGATAATAGGATGTATGAGTTATATATTTATTTTGAAAATGGATTATGTCCATTTATCTTAAAATCAAGCTATTTAAGTGTTTGCGTTTTTATAAATAAAAATTATTGGCAGAAGATGGTATGACAGTGTTAAGTTTTTGTTTTCTTGTGGGTGCAAAACTTACCAATCCAATTATCGTAGCAATTATTTTTTAAAAAAATAATACGTTTTTAAAGGCTATGAACATATTTAAACCATTTTCAAAATTAATGAATCAATTTTAGCAAAAATGAATAGTAAAGTAAATTTCACTCGAAAAGTAAAAATAAACGTATATCATTTTTTGTTATAAACTTAAAACATATCCAACTTTTTTTATTTTTAAGGAGTTGTTTCACTCAAATTAATGATATCTTGCGGTTTATATTTCTTTATTTTCTAATTTGTGTATTTGAGAGAGATTTAGAATAATATAACATAATCTAATAATTAATTCTATATTGATGCGACAACTGATATTTTTTTGGCTCATCGATGTGTGATCAATATTATTGAAATTTCTTGGTCTCTCCGGATGTGGTAGTAAGTCCGGAGTTTTGAAAAGTTCATATTCATTCATTGGAATTTTATAGAACATTATACACGGTTCAGTTCTCAAAAATCACATCCAATATATTTTTTTAAAAAATTTTACTCTTTTGCTGTTAGTATTTTTTAAATTTGCTAAAAATCACATCTTCTAGAAGCTTAATTGAAATGAAGTGCACTCGCGTTTTATTTCGTTTAGAATAAAATTATTTTAGAAAAACAAACAATATTTTTAAGAACATCGTTTCTACAATTCTGAAGTTTCTATCAATCAGTAAAAATTAATACTTTGATTACCAAAACTTATTCATGGTTAATAACACTACATTATGTTCCGGTAAAGACCACACACACACACATTTATACCATTTAAATTAATATTATAGACTATCAATGTCTTTTTTATTTTTCTGTTTTTTTCTTAGTTTTATAGATGACCATATTTTAACCGAAAAATTCATTTACTAATCTAATTTTATAAATGATGCTGTTTGAAGTGTTTTATACACTTATCTTTGGAAATGTTAATTTTTCTTTTAAGGCCGAATAAAAACTTGTAACAAATCATACGCAAATTAAGAGTTTTCAATGCTATGTCTTCGCAAATATCCCAATTTCATTGCTTGTGAAAAATATCATTTATCACTTTCACCATAAAATCATACCATATATTTCATTCCAAGCAATTCAAATATTTTTGAATACTTAATAATAAACATTTCTTTTCCAAAAAAGAGCAAAATCCAATAATTTTTTGGACAAAATTCACATTGAAACAAGAGACATATATACTGTTGTTTGTAAAAAATGCAACACCATGAAGGAATCATCAGAATTAAATGAACTTTGCAGCAAATATCAAATATAGGATGTTACGTAAAAAAGTAGGGTTTCAGAGTCACCACGCATGCGTGGCGCGTGCAGCACCCTCTGAACTGATGCTGAAAGCGTATAAAAAGAGGGCTGTAGGGGGACGTTAAAAATAGTTAATGATTATTTGTTAGTGGCAAACGTTTAGTGAGACTTAAGTATGCCTCCTCGATGAAATAAGGAGAAATTCCAACAAATTACGGAGTTTGAACGGGGAGGATTATAGGCCTTCGAGAAGGAGGATTTTCCTATCACACAATAGGAGCTCGTGTGCAGTGGAACAGTTTCACAGTGATGCGAGTTTGAAATCAGTGGACCGACGAGTACCGAACAACTCGAAAAACTGGCAGTGGACGATAGAAAGTAACGTCAGCACGCGACGATCGACATCTGCTCCGCATGGCGGTGAATGACCTTACAGCTTCCTCCAGGCAATTGGCAGCACGTTGATCTACTGCTACATGTGTACTAAAGTCGTCTTCGTTAATTTGTTGACGTTTGCTGCACCGTGGATTGTGTGCAAGGGTGCCTTTATACAGGATCCCCCTCAAGGCAAACCATAGACGGCTGCATCTGCAATGGGCTCATGAGCACAGAGCCTGGCAAGCTGATTGGCACCAAGTTCTCTTTTCAGATGAATCACGCTTTAAGTTGCAGGGCCATGATGGCCGCATTCGTGTTAGACGCTATGCCCGTGAACGCTGCCTTTCAGAGTGCGTTATCAAACGCCATAATGGCCTAAAACCCGGAGTTAAGGTTTGGGGTACGATTTCGTATCATGGACGATCCAATTTGCTACGAACTGAGGGTAATCTCAATAGCAACAGGTACGTCCGTGAAGTGCTGCAGCCCGAAGTCATTCCCTTCCTTCAAGGAATCCCTGGAGCTATCTTTCAGCAGGATAATGCACGCCCAAATGTTGCAAAGACTGTTCGTGACTTCTGTTCAGCCCAACACATGCAACTTCTTCCTTGGCCTGCTTATTTGCCGGATTTGTGACCTATTGAGCACATGTGGAATTTGGTTGGTCGGCGCCTCGCTCGTGATCCGTATCCTGCAGCTTCAAAAGACGAACTTTTGCTGCGCATACAAGCAATATGGAATTCTCTTCCACAAGCAGACATTCAAAATCTGTTTGACTCCATGCCACGTCTTATAGAAGCACTTACTGTAGTGCGTGGTAGCTACACCAAATACTGATTTCAGAAACTAAATATTGGTTGCTGTTTTTTTTTGCTTTGAAAATTTTGTCATTTATTTGTAATAATGCAAGTCGTTTGTACATTAATTTTTTTTTTAATTCTGATGATTCCTTCAAAGTGTTGCATTTTTTACAAACAGCAGTTTATAATGAATGATGTGAAAGTATCATTGGTGCTAATATCAAAAGGTTTTTTTCTTTGCAATAATCTTTAATATAGAGCCGGACCTCAATTTAATGAAGTCGCTAAATCCCTAAAAAAAGTTCGTTATATGGAAAATTCGTTGTGTAGAAGTTCAACGTTCAATATACTTTATAAACCACATAAAACAAATTTTAAATTCATAAGCACTATATATTAGAAGTAAAGTCATTATTCACTCCTTTTTGTAAATTAATATATATTTATTTTATTATGTTACCCATAAAAAAAAAAAGTAAAGAAAAGGAAAGAAAGAAAGAAAAACTGCAAGAAAAAAAAGGAAAAAGAATGTCGAGGAATACACTGTATTTTCAACATTAAGAAGATAATTTTATATTAAAATTAATGAATTTTAAGGACATTTTTTTTTAATTTAAAACATACGAAGGATTTTAAACATACATTATTTTTTATAACATTTTTTGTTTATCTAAGATGTTTCTATTGAACTGATCAATGGGGGTTAAAGGTTGCACTTCTTTAATGAAACGTCCAGAATTACATTGTTCTCGGCGAGTTAGGCACTTAATAAAACTAGTTCAAAATTTATGACCACCATAAAACGCGTTAAAAGAGAAAATAACTTGAAATGCACAGAAATACTTCAAAAATAGAGAGAGAAAAAAAATGGAATCACAAGAGAGAAAGTTCGTTACATGGAAAATGTGCTTCGCTATTGGGAGATTGTTTTACGAAGAAAATCATGAAATGTTCCAAGAAAAAGTTCGCTATATAGCAGTGTTTCTCAAACTGTGGGGTACGCCCCCTAGGAGGGCGTGATAACCCCTCAAGGGGGACGCAAATATATCAAAAAGACGAAAGCAAAAAATTATTTTAAAATTTTTTAAATTTACTGAAAGTAAGCGTAACAAAATACATTGACAAAATAAAAAAAAGAAAATGCACATTTACATTGATGTAATACAATTAAAAATGTATCAGTATTACACAATATGTTTCATAGTTAATTTAATAGTACTAAGTTAAGAGCAAGTTTAATAATTATCAGTGGCCCTATCGGCATGCCATACAATTATATATAAAATTTAATACTTATCTTGATAATTTGTACGGTTTATAATTAAAGCCTTATTGCAGCATTAGAGTCACATTAAGTACATTATTATTGCTTTCAATACATTATTATTGTATAAGGGGGGCGCGATGAAAATTATGTCTGAAAATTGGGTCGCGAACACTGAAAGTTTGAGAAGCACTACTATATGGGAAAACTCGCAATATAGAGGTTCGTAATATGGATGTTCGACTGTATATATATATTACTGACTAAATTATAGTCGACTTTCGCAGAGCTAAAAGTTTGCAAACCAACAAAGTGTTTTGAAAGGAAAAGCATTACTTCTTGCTTTCGTATTTACTGAGTACCGTATTCGGCTTCTTCAGCATTTGCATTCATTTCGGCTTCATTCAGCCTTTGCACACACTTAAAGTGCGGTTCGTTAAATAGTGTATCTTCTCAAAGAGCAAAGCTAATTACAGTAAACGAGAAAGCTAATTACAGCTGTAAGAAAACGTTGACATGATAAATACCCAGCAATAAAAAAAGAAACCTCGTTCGCACATCTATTTAAAAGCATAATATAAACAAAGAAAGAAGGGGGAAAAAATTCGGAGTAAAAAGAGTATGTTTCGGTATTTGGATACGATAAAGGGGAACAAACTGCATAACGCACTCAAGTTAACAATTTCCTTTCTATTATTATCCAATTTCCCCCAGAAGTCTCCTTCCGCACCGAAATCAGAAATAGAATCTCGAATTAAAGTGGCAGGAAGCTTCTTTTCAAAGTGGAATGGGGAATCTTTTTGTCCATTCGTTCATGCCAAGTTCGTTCTTACAGCGAGTGTATTTGCATATCTCTAATAGATTTTGCTCATATTTTCTCTAATTGACCCACTATCTTTTCAAAAGTCGGCCAACTGAAATAAAACTTAACATCAAATCGATCGATGATACGACCATCGATACTTTAGAAGTCCAGAATTAATTTTAATTAAGTTAAGAATTAATAATCTTTTGCGCTTTTTTGTTCTTACGGATTCGGAATTATCAATATCATGACGACTCAAATTTAGCAACAAAAACAAATTACCTAATAACTATTCGAAAGTAATGCTTGCTTTTTACCAATTCGCATTAATTAGGTAAAATAAAATAATTAAATAAATTTTTCTTTAATTTTTTCTAGGTAAAACATCTTTGTTTAGAATAATTCTCGTTAATTTTCCAGTATAAATTTGATTTAAGTTTTTAGACAACCTGAAAAATTGTCTTTTTTTTTTAAATCATTTCAAACATAATATGAAAATAAATCGAGAGAAGTGGACTTGCCATTTACATAATCTTTTAAAGGATTTGTAAATTCTGTAAATTTAAAAATATTTGTTTCATACAATGTGCATACACAGGGTGTCCCAAGAATAGTTCGCAAACTCTCTGCTCAGCCAGAATTCTCGTTCAGGGCATAAAAAATTCCCAAAGAACTGTACCTGTACTCGATTCATAGTTTGTGAGAAAAATACGAAAAACAAAATAAGACGTCACAGCCGTACTAGACACATCAACAGCAGTATTTTCAAATATTTATAAAGGTGCATGTCGAGGCAGACTTGAACGCGCCGTGGAATGGAGGAGAGCGCACGTAGCAGAAGCGTGTCCATTTAAATTGTCAATATGTCTCCATACACCAATTACTTGAGCTGGAACAATAGGGGAGGATCCAACGGTGGGAGATCTGGTAATCGTGACGGCCATAGAACATGACTCCTACGTCCTATCCAGTGGCCAGAGTACGCCATATAAAGCCAGTCATGCACAGGAGCACAGAAATGAGCCAAGGCATCATCATCAACCATCATGCATTATCATTTACCGTATTTTTTTAGTAAACTATGGATCGTACAGGTACAGTTTTTTAGATATTTGTTATGTACTCCCAACGAGAAATCTGGCTGTGGAGAGCACCTAAGTATTACACTTTTTCTTCCTTCCTCAGTGGCTCAACAGCCCAGGATTGGCCTTGGCCTTGTCAAGCAGCCTTTTCCAGGCCAGCCTTCTACCTGCTAGTGTTCTCCAATTTTTAGTTTCCAAAACTAAGAGATCTTTTTCTAGGCTATCAATCCATCTTAGATTTGGCCTGCGTTTTCTCCGAGTGCCAATTTGTTGGGCATTGAAGACTTTTTTACTGTTGTGGTCTTCGTCTATTATGACAACGTGGCCTGCTCATTTAATTAGTTGTACTTTGATGAAGTTAAGGTATCCGACTACATTCGGAACCGTGATTTCAAAAAAGCGCGTAAATGGATAATTTTCATGATATTTAGTGTCGCTTAGATTAGAATATATATATAAAATTGTTTTAAAAGGACATTTTGACAAAAAAAAATTATTTAAATACAATATTTCAGCAAAAAATTTAACTTTGAATAACCTTTTTTCAAAATGTTCTACTTTTGTGAAAAATACTTCTATTATAATAATATTCTGCCTGTACAGAGGGTCAACTACGATTTTTGAAAAATTCACATTATTTTCATTATTTTCCCATTGAATTAATTAGCGGTGTTTTTTTCTTAAAATTTCTCCCCTCTGTTGCCGTAAAACATGGATAAACCCACTTCTAAGTTATATATTTCAAAAATTCTAGTTGAGCCTCTGTACAGAGGTCTGAGCTATAGACAGGCAAAATATTATTATATAATAGAAGCATTTTTTTTTCACAAAAGGTGAATATTTTAAAAATGGGTCACACACACACACACATTCTATGTTCCTTTTTTGTCAAAATATTGTACTTAAATCATTTTTTATTGTAATACTATTCTTAAAACAATTTTATATACATTTTCTAAGTGACACTAAATATCATAAATATTATCCATTTATACGCTTTTGCAAAATCACGGTTCCGAGCGTAGTCCGAGCACCTTAATGATGATAGAGGTTGAAATTTGATTTTCTTCGCCACGTTTCATTTTCATGAATTCCTGCAAAATAAATCTTAAAATCTTTCTTTCGTAGATACTTATCATGTTCTCATCTGTTCGCACTTTTTCCAGCAGAATTTAATTTTTAATAAATTTATCTTTGTAATTCAATACTTCTAGTCTATTGGCAAAACCAAAAAATAAAATAAATAAATAAAACCTACTAAAGAATTTTTTTTCTTGTTTTAGCTTCTCTTTTTTTGAATAAATGACTCTAAGATTTTGCTTAAAAAAATAGAAAGTTACTTCCATTTCTAGTTATTCAGAAATATTTATAAGCATTCACAACGCTAAAACTTCTTCAGTAACAAAAATTTTAATTTTTAGGGAGAAACAGTCCCTCCCCACAGTTGCTTTGGGCCAATACATCTTGTGTGTGTGTG